>UESW01004776.1:476220-531037 GCA_900491605.1 Calamus simplicifolius
GATTTCATTTTACTTCCTGGACCAGGCAATTTGTATGACTCAAGTAGTTATTGATATTCTATTGCCCTAAGTTAGTGGCTTATGTGCGAATATGAGATATTCTATTTCCAATTTCTAATAGATGATGTCATGATAGAGTGCCTAAAAACTTAATACAAAGCTGAGGGCTTGTTGTATTATCACAAGGGAATAAATTTTAATGGTTCAACTTGTGCTTGCAAAGGAAGTTGCTCGAGGGAATCATATTTTTGGCTTTGTTGTAATGCACTACCATGTTCTTATCACAAACCTTTTATATTTCTTGTGATATTTAAATTCACATACCAACGATTCACAAATCTGTCACATTTGTTAAATTTTCTATTTTAATAATTTATTTAATGATAAGTTTATGCATGAGGAGGATTGAATCAGGCTATCTGTTACCTAGGTAAGATTATGGTCATAATTGTAACCATCAAACCTTGTGCGAACTCTTTGAGTTTAGTTTGTGAATCCTTATTCACCAATAGATGCTATGAGGGGAAACCTCTGGTGTCATGATGTTACTGTCAGCATTGCTAAATCCTTTTTCACATATTCCATTCATCTTAACTAAACAAGCATTTAAGAATAATTCTTAGCCTTTTCAAGGTAGATTTTTTTTTTTAAAAAAAAGAAACGTAGCTAAGGAAAATTTATTCCTATGCTTGAATGTTTATGACGAATATTTATGATGAATTTCACCCAGCATTTTTTTCTGTATAGCTTCTTCTTTGGGGTTATACTATAGTTGATGCCTTATGGTGACTGATTTGTATAAAGTCGATCAACTTTTTGTCCCACCCTTTTGCTTATATATTCAGTTTTACGCTATTTACAAAAGTCCAAGATTTTGTCATTGCTCACTGTCGGTACAAGTTTTCATTGTAAGAGTATTCGTTACAATTAAGAACTCTTAGAAGATATGGAAACCTGAAATAATTTAAAAAATATCTAAATTAATAAAATATTCTCAAATAGCATAAATTGCTGATTTGGTTGTCCAATTTCCTGGAGGATTTTCAATGAATAGAAAAGAAAAAAGAAAAGAAACAACTTGATGGTGACCTAATTTCTAAGATTATGCTGAAAACCTTTTGGGTTGCTTGTTTAATGATTTGATCAAAAAAAAATTTTTTTAGAACATTTTAATAACTCTGGGTTCCAATCTAATAAGCCTCAATCTCTCATTGACATCCATAGTCAGATATATAGAAGAAGGACAAAAGAAGATATTGTGTATAAACATTTGGAAGTCTATATACGTATCTTAAAGTGTATATGCTACGTACCATATATGTGCATGCCTGTGACAGTTGAGGATTTGTGTGCGTGATGGTTATGGCGGGTGTTGTGTTGGTGTTGGCCCATCTATTTCCAAAGTAGTACCCTGGAGCCAATAATTCATGTATTTTTTCTTCAAAATTTATCTGGTGGCAATTATTTCCTTATATTTGCATCATATATCCTATGTTTCCTGGGTTTAATGCTGCAAACTTCTGATGATAAGTTATTTTTGTTTTAGGGTGGTAAAAATTGGGCTATGAAACTGAAGCTTTTGCAATTCATGATATTATGAGGTCAGCTGCTTGCCTTTATGGTTATATTTTCATGATATGTGATGCAGGACAACCCTAGGGAGTCTAATAATGATGATAAACAAATATGATAAGCCCTTAAAGGCATAAGAAGAAAGTATATGAATATGCAGACATGAGTGGAAGAGGCCGAATACCAAGATGGTATCTTGCTTTTCGTATTTGCCATGCAGACTTAATACCAAGATGGTGCGAGGAAAAGAGGCCCATCAAAAAGCTTGAGAAGGTATATAAATATGCAGATGTGTTTCTTGGAAATTTTTTGATTTCCTTGAAATAGATGAAAGGTTTGGCCCAATAGACCCATTATCATGAAGCAAGAAGTAGTTGAAATAAGAGACTGTGTTCTTTAACCTTTGGAAGAGTCTCTGGAATTGTTCAATCATTTCATTTCAAACTATCTTTATTAAAAAAATTTATTGAACTTTGTATATTTTCTTTGCCAAAATTGATGTTTTAATTGTTCACAACCAAAGCATTGTTTATTACATGCAAGCTTATATCATACCTTCATGGTTTTTGGTGCATAAAACTTGTAGTGTTGCTCTAAGCAATGTTTCCTGGATGTGATATATGACATTTAAGGATCTATAAAACAATATGACATGTCACTCTTCCAGAAAGCCCACAGCCCAAAGCCCAACATGACTGTACTTATATGCTTTGCATTTGCATGCATTGCATGACCTGTTGGACCAGCGCCAACTAGCTTCACGACCTAGAATTTCTGGGGCATGGTTTTCAGTTGTTCATTTGCAATTCCACTAGGTTTCCATGCCATTATTTTCCAGCTACACTAGGAGTCATGGAAAGACGTGCCGGTTGGCATGCATGATAAAGCCACCTTATAGGTGAGGGGTTTGGCATAGACCCCTACCAGTTTATTAATTTAAAATCAAAATGGTACAGAAGGGAGGGGGGCTAGACCTGACCTCCAGAACATAATACAATAAGCAAGGAGAAAAAATAGAAAGAAAAAAATAAAGATGACTTTATTTAAGTTTTTAACAATTTAAAAAATAAAAATATACAATTATAAAAGTAGAAATAACTCACTCATCACTCATCAGTAGTATTGTGTTATCGTCATCTTCGCTGGTTAAGTCATGTCCACCTCATGTCCACCTTTATCTTGAAGCCTCGCCTCAGCATCCAAATAGTCTTTGAAGCAGATAAGCATCTAAATTGCATGTTAAAATTACTTCGTTAAAAGATGCCATATCAAAAAATTTTAATTAATAAATGCAAAAAAATAAAAACTAACCCACAAAAAGGAATTGAGAAAAGATCAAAGATGGAGGCGTGGAGCCGAGGTTTGTGAGCTTCCTCTTGCGCTCTCGCCTCTCAACAAGAATTGACCTTGTAGCACTTGACTACTTGCTTGAGCACTTGCCACTTGTAAGAACACTTGCAAACTAAAAATTAAATTGCTAATCTACTAGAGCACTTGCTGGAAGAGAGAAATAGTAGTAATAGAGGGAGAGTTCATCTATTTATAGAATTTCTAATTTTTTTTTCAAAACTATCCTTTGATATAGCCGTTATATGACTGTTAGGAGGGGTAAAATGGTCTAAACCCCTCCCAAGCCTTTAACGGCTATATAGCCGTTAAAAACTGATATAGCCATTTTTAACGGCTAAAATTGCCCAGCTAGTGCCTTGGCACCTGCTGGTGCCTAGGCCATGCCTAAGTAATAGATGGTGCCTAGGCACCACTTGTGCCTAGGCACGTGGTGCCTAATGCCTAGGCACCAACGCGCACTAGTGCCTAGGCACCAGCGCGGCCGTACCATAGCATGGCCAACCAGGGCCGTGCCATGGCATGGCTCCCAACACGGCCCAGTTGGACCGTGTTGGACACGGCCCTGATGGGCCATGCCAAATTTAAATTTTTTTTATGTACTATGCATGGTACAGCCCATTTGTTAATGGACCGGTGGGCCTGGGCCATGCCCACCCCTATAGCCCACTCCAGCGTTATCGATAAAATAAACTTTTTCCGTAGGCCGACGTCCGCGTCATTTCAGCTCTAGTTGTTCTTGGCCTTTCCCATCAGCACCATGCTCTTGTTTCTGAGCCCACTCCAGAGTTATCGATCAAAACAGGCTTTTTCTTTGGCGGACGTCCGCGACATTTTGGCTCTGGCTCATCATCTGGGCCTTTGCCATCATTGCCATCCTTAAGCTGGTCCAGGCCCTCTGTTTCTGAGTCCCCCATTGAAGCAGCCTTCCTCTTTAAAGGACGTCCCCTTGAATTCCCCAGTCCAACTTCCCATCCGGCGAGCCCCAGTCAGAAAGAATCGATGGAGCCGCCGCTGCAGCAGTAGTCATGGAAGATAGGGTCGACTGGCGACCTGCTGCTGTTCCCCGGTCAATGAAGCTCTGGCTTCGCTTTGCAAACGCTGAAGACCTCGAGTTCATGATGGCCTTCGCCATCGAATGATCGAGACCAAGCGATGAAGTTGCGGTCACGGTTTGGGAAGAAGGCAAGTTGCCTCCAACATAGCCAGCAAGCAATGGAGATTGATGCATCTGGGCTCCAGCGGGCGACTGGAATTGAGCTCCGGCCGAGGCCGAGGGGCTGCCGTCTGTTTCAGAGAAAGCCCCTGCAACTTAGAAAGCACCGATGGGTCAAGAGAGTCAAGAGCCAAATAGATCGTTATAATCCGATGCTCGAGAGGCGGCAGCTAGGGAGTTCGGGGTCCAGTTGGCCCTGGGCGAGGCGGTGCTAGAGATCTCATCGATCAGCTTCTGCTGGTACCCCTCGAGCCCAAGCAAGTCCAGATCGAAAGCTAAATCCCTGGCGCTCAGCGATGCCTTCAGCCTGCTGCTCGGCAGCTGCAAGGAGGGCGGCGTCATGTCGCCCCATGTCGCCCATGTCGCCCATGTCATGTTTTTCTAATAAATAATACTGGGGTCGCCCATGTCGCCCCACCCAATCCTGACGAAGCCGACGGCGACATGGGCGACCCCAGCTGCTGCATCAGCATCAAAGCCGTAGCCATGTCCAACGACGAGAGACCCGATGACGACGACCTCGGCGAGGAAGCACCATCCCGGTGACGGAGGCAGCCGAGGGGTTGACGGACCGGAGCTCCTCAGGCTTGTGGGCAAAGAAGCAGACGCGGCGATTGCAGCCGGTCTCGTCCTTGCAGAGGCGGGTCCGGTACTGAGCCGGGTGGAGCCAGCTCTCGAAGACCCCGTGGGCATATTCGCAGGCATCCCCGTTCCGGCACGAGCCCTTCCGGAACTCAGGGCAGGGGACGCAGCTATAGAGGTACTTACGGGGGTCGCGACGCCGAGCGTTCTCCCCAGGGTGGACAAACGGGCACTCCGTCCAGTCGTAGGAGTAGGCCCTGGAGCAAGGCTTGACCTTGAAGGTATACATCCGGAACTCGTCCGTGCCGTAGATCCCATTCTTGATATCGGGGAGGGTGAGATCGGGAGGGTACTCTTTCTTCTCGCTAGAATTCGTCTCCCCTTCTTTTGCTCCTCCTGGGGAGGAAACCCTCGGGCAAGAGGCTTTGAGGACGACTTCGAGGGATCTGGTGATGGAGCTGGAGAAGTGGCGGGCTATGACATCGCCGGGGCAGTTCCCGGGGGCGTCGACAGCATTGACGTCAGCGGAGGCATCGATGAGCAACTTGACGGTTTCGAGAGAGCAGGGAGAGCCGCCGCAATCGCAATCGCGGTCCATCTCCTTCGTTCGCAGTCGCAATCACGGTCGCAGTGACCGGAGGCCCTTCCCATGGCAAGCCAAGAACGTGTTCCAATGATTACTTGTTACCCTCATCACTGCACTCGAGCATGCTTTCGGCGGAGCGAGCCTTCACCGTTCTGGCTCTCGATCGAATTGTCGCTATCTCGGTCCACCGCCGAAGGAGACTCTGCCATCGCGCGGTCGTCGTCTTTCGTCTGCGGGCTTAGACGGCGGGCTGGGCTGGGCTGGGCATGGTAGGGATGGGAACCCGGGGCCGGCTTGGCGCCAGTGCAAGCAGCAACGAAGAAACGACAGGGTTCCGGCATGACGAGCTCCCTCTGGGCGGTGAGTTTGCTGAGGTAGTAAGGGAGGAGATTATCATGCCCGTCGGGGAGGTCGTCATAATGGGATGGAATATAACGAGATGTCGCTTCCACGGTGGATCCTCCTTCCTCCGACGAGGATTGGATTGCAGCAGCTATCATCTGCCCGTGGCCATGAACAAGAACGCGTCAGTGATGCACATCAAGACAACACAAGCATGTGCTATGCGTGCATACATGAGGGAAGAGATGTGATACCACGGCATAGGGAGGGTGATCGGGAGTGCGCCGGCGAGGGTGTGAGTTGGAGGTTTTCCGCCGTCTTCGGCAGCCATCGATGGGCCTTGGCAACGGAGGAAAGACGGAGAAGAAATTATGAGGAGAGGCACCCAACTTAAGCGAGAAGCGGTTCGAATCCTTCTAGGGCATAAATACCGAGTTCGAATCCTAATAATAATCCATGATTGAGGCTGATTGTGAAATAAATATCTAATTAAGCATTTATAAAAGGGAAGAAGTTTCGAAATTATTATTGAGCTGCCATATACACCACGAAAATTACTCTTTATATCCCAAAATTTTAAATAAAGGCCTTTTGTTGCGGATTTTGCTTGATTTGCATCCATTGATCATTATCGTACAGTAAGTTTTGGATATTCTTTTTTTTGCTATTTCTTTGAAACCGTTGGATTGCCTCCTATTAGCCAACTTAGTCAAATTGGGAGTGCTTATTCCTTACGGCTCGTCTTTTCCTGAAACGAGCACTCATCGGTTTAACTTTACGGCCCCGTTAAAAAAAAAATATTGACGTTCCTCTTTCCATTAAGCTGTTATACTTAACGAAACCAATACACCCGATAGATCAAATAAACGGTAGGATACCCATTTAATCATTTATATAAAAAAATAAAATTATTTTATTAAATTTATAATTTTTTTAAAAAATAAAAAATATTAATAAAAAAATATAATACTATCATGCACATTTTTAATTTCTCTTTCACTAAGTCCTTTTTTTACAATCAGATTTAAAATATATGCAGCCCACCTCATATAAAAAAGCTATCCCCCAATATAAGTACACCTCGATCAATCTTATTTTTCATCTTAAAATCATGTTATTATTCGTACTACAATTATCAACAGACAAGATAGATAACTTACTATCAATATTTCAATTCAACAATGTCTCCATAAGCTTGTCACACAGAACGTCAAAGGTATTTGGAGCAGGCATGTAAACAAATCTATCAAATTCAAATAATTATAATATTAATATAATAATATAAGATTAAAGTAATAAGTCATAAAGAAATGAATTAGTATTTCAATATGCAATTTCTTAACACCCAAACATCATCAATGTAATATGCCATGACCACCATATAATGCTTTTTTTAATTCGAAGAAGTCCACATATCAATAGTGATTCAAACATGTTTTATTTATTTTAAATTTTAAATTTTTAATATAATATATATATATATATATTTATAAAAAATTTAAATATATTATATTAAAGTTAACGGATGGAATAGGTAAATGGAGACCATTTAGCCGTTAATGAGTAATCCCCGTTACCCATTAAGCCATTTTAACTGAGGATTCTTCCAATCCGTTAAAAATGGTACCGATCGGGTAAATGACCAAATGGAAAAATTGCCATCCCTAGAAAAAAAATCAAGGCTTCACCCAAAATCAAACAGGTGAAATATATAGGATTTTCTAAAACATGCGATCAAAAATTTGAAAACATAAAAATTATGGAATTAGAAGAATCTTTTGTTTTATACAATTCAAATCTTTGTATTACATTACAATTTTAGAGGTGATACGGCTGGCCGTTTCCCCTGGAGTAGTATTATCTTCTGCACGATTTCCGAAAGCAATGATGTGACAAAAAACCCAAAGCCTCCAGCATCGGTCTTCGGAACCGGCCTCCAGCGTCGGCCTATTAGGCCAGACAGCCAGCGTCGGCCTCTTGAGCCAGACAGCCAGCGTCGGCCTCCAGAGCCAGACAGCCAGCGTCGGCCTCCAGAGCCAGACAGCCAGCATCGGCCTCTTGAGCCAGACAGCCAGCGTCGGCCTCTTGAGCCAGACAGCCAGCATCGGCCTCTTGAGCCAGACAGCCAGCGTCGGCCTCTTTAGCCAGACAGCCAGCGTCGGCCTCTTGAGCCAGACAGCCAGCGTCAGCCTCAGAGCCAGACAGCCAGCGTCGGCCTCTTGAGCCAGACAGCCAGCGTCGGCCTCTTGAGCCAGACAGCCAGCGTCGGCCTTCAGAGCCAGACAGCCAGTGTCGGCCACCAGCGCCGGCCCCGGCGTCGGCCTCTAGCATCGGCCCCCAGCATCAGCATCAAAGACCAACTGCGCATTGGCACCAGACCTCCAGCGTCAGCCATCAGCATCGGCCTCCAACATTGGCCACAGGTGTCGGCCTTAATAAGTCCTAGTACTAAAGCTTTGGTTTCGGCATCCGGCATTGCCACCCAGCGTCGGCCCCCAGTGTCGACCTTCATACAAGGATTAGTCCTAGGCAACTGACCCCGCGATCTAAGGACTACTGCCGGATAGCTCGGGCGTGTCAGCCTGATCAGCAGTTACCGCTATAAGCGGCCCTTATCCAACATCAGTCCAACAACTTACCGTTCGATGAAACATCACAACGGAACAGATCCGACGGTTCCAACAGACCAAGGTATACGGATCCCCAACAGGTATAAAAGGAGGACCCGAGCTCCATGCAAAGGGGACTCTCTTTCTCTCTCTTGAAGCAAAAACTTGCTCTACAACAGTTCTACAAAGATCATATCCCTGTTCGACGACTCACTAACTTGGGCGTCGGAGGGTTCCCGCCGAAACCACCGGTCCGGAACTTTTTGCAGGCTCTTGAAGGAAGACGGCGGCCTTTCTACGCACCCGGTGATTCCAGCCTGCCCGACGTTCATCATACGTGATTCGGCCGCAATAGATTGGCGCGCCAGGTAGGGGAAAGCCAGGTCAAAAATTCTCCCTGGAACCCCTCCAGTTTTGCAAAGGAAGCGATGGTGACCACGCGAGCGCAAGAGGCCTCCTCCAGCCAAGCAGCTGGGCACATCCCGTGAGTTGAGCATTCGGAGGTCAACCCCCATGCTCCACCCCTCGCACCGACAAGCCAACCCGACCGACTTGATGTCCTAGCTCATCAGGTCCAAGATCTGACAACGATGGTCCGGGGGCTGCAAGAGCGTCATGTGGCTGCTGTAACTCAACCCCCTGCGATGGGCGAAGGGGTGCGAGGAACAGCTCAGTCTCACCAGGGAGGAACTCCGCCTGAGGTCTCTCATCGTTCGCCCCCTGAACCTCATCACCAAGGGACCTCGAAGCGACGACGGTCTCCCTCCCATCGCCTCGGTCACTCCCACCGCCGACCGGAAGAAAAGGAGTCCGGACGGGCACATTCGTTGCGCCGACGATCTTCTTCCTCCGAATCATCCCAAGGGACCTCAAAGCGGCGACGGTCTCCCTCCCGTCGCTCCGGCCGTTCCCACCACCGACCGGAAGCAAAGGAGGCCAAGCGGGCACATTCTTTGTGTCGGCAATCTTCTTCTTCCGACTCATCCCGAGGTAACACTCCCCGGAGAACCACCCGACGGCTGAGCAAAGGCTTGACGAGTACCATCGGCGGTTGGACAAACTCAGCCGTCGGATCGCCGATCCCTATGCAGCGGAGTATGAGCATCTCCCCCGCTTTCTTGCCATATCATGGAGGAACCTGTCCCCCCTGGTTTCGTCTCCCTCAATTGGATCCATATGATGGAACGACGGACCCCCTGGACCATCTGGAAAGCTACAAAGTCCTCATGCAGGTCCAGGGAGCGACGGATTCCTTATTATGCGTCGCCTTCCCGGCCACGCTCCGTAAGGTGGCGCGCGTGGTACTCCCGGCTGCCCCCCCGCAGCATCAACTCGTTTCGGCAACTTGAACGATCCTTCTGGCTCATTTTGATGCCTGTCGAAAGATCCCACGAGTTGCCGATAGCCTTTTTACTGTCCAACAGAGGAGTGGCGAGACCTTAAAGGATTTCGTCGCTCGATTTAAGGAAGCAGCACTGGAAGTATACAACCTGGAGGACTCCGTCGCCACCTTGGCCCTGAAGAGAGGACTTCGCCCATCCAGATTTGCTTACTCCCTGGATAAGAAGCCTTCGCACTCTTACGCCGAGCTTCTGAGCCGAGCACAGAAGTACATCCGTGCTGACGAAGCAGATTCTTCCAGGAGAGAAGCTGACAAGAACCCCGGTAATAAACCACCACCTTCTGACCGTGCTGGTACACAACCACGAAAGCCCGAGCCTCCACGACGCTCAGATCGCCGGCGCAGGCGCTGGTTCCTAAAGAGCAATTCACTCCTCTCATGGCTCCCATCTCTCACATCCTGCTGGAGATTGAGGAAGAACCATATTTCAAGCGTCCGACTCCCTTGAAGTCTGGGGGTCCCCGCAACAAGGAGTTTTACTGCTGGTACCACCGAGACTACGGCCACGACACCGAAGACTGCCGCCATCTAAAAAAGGCCATCGAGGAGCTGGTTCAGCAAGGCCACCTGGGCAAGTTTGTTCGAAGAGGCAATCTCCCGCGACGAGCTCCGCGGTGCCCCCAGGTCGCCCGGCTGGCGTGGACAATACCCCAACTGAAAAGACCATAGCTATGATCTCTTGGGGAGCGGATGGTGGTTCGAAGAGACCACGAGAGGGGATAGACTCTGTAATACCTTTCTTCGGAAAGGATCTAGATGGGGTAGTTAATAAACATGACGACAGCGTCGTGGTGTCCATGACTATAGCTAAACACCATGTAAAAAGAATTCTAATTGATAGTGGGAGCTCTGTGGACGTCTTGAGTTACGACGCTTTTGTTCGGATGAACTTATCAAGGTCTCTACTCGACCCGTTGCCACACCGCTAATGGGTTTCACGGGAGACTCAGTGAGCGTCGAAGGTGAAATTGCTCTCCCGGTCACGGCTGGAACTCCTCCATGCCAAAGCACCGTGGTCATAAACTTCTTGGTGGTCCGGGTCCCGCTGGCTTATAACGCCATCTTGGGAAGACCGGGGCTAATCTGCTGGATGCCGTGATTTCCACTAAGAGATTATTGGTAAGGTTTCCCACCAACGAAGGCATCGGAGAAATGAAGGGGGAGCAAAGCCCACTTCCGCCTTGCTACCATCTGTCGCCCAGCCCGCTGAGCGCAGAATCAGCGACAGCCTCTGAGTCACTCGATCCTAGGGAATTGGGAAGAAGGGGAGAGCCGGCAGAACACCTTCTAACCCTCCCCTTGGGTGATGACCCAGCAAGAACTATTCAGCTGGGGGCATCGCTCCCAGAGGAAGTACGTCATCAACTTCTCACCTTCCTGCGGGCCAACACGGACGTTTTTGTATGGTCATCCTCAGACATGCCGGGCGTTCCTAAAGAAGTAATCACCCACCAACTTAACCTCAAGCCGGGGTGTCGGCCTGTCCGACAGAAAAAGAGAAACTTCGCTCCGGACAGGCAGAAAGCCATCACGAAGAGATTCGCAAGTTAATGGCTGCAGGCCATATTCGGGAGGTCCACTATCCCGAGTGGTTGGCTAATGTGGTTCTGGTCCGCAAGGCCAATGGAGTTGGAGAATGTGCGTAGACTTCACCGACCTAAACAAGGCATGCCCCAAAGACAGCTTCCCCCTGCCTCGAATCGATCAACTGGTGGACGCTACATCCGGCCATGAGGTTCTCAGCTTCATGGATGCTTTCTCTGGATACAACCAGATCCGGATGAACCCGGTGGATGAAGAAGCTACCTCCTTCATAACCGAAAAGGGGTTGTATTGCTACAGGGTAATGCCTTTCGGGTTAAAGAATGCGGGAGCTACTTACCAAAGGTTGATGAACAAGGTCTTTGAAGGTCAGATAGGACGTAACATGGAAGTATACGTGGATGACATGCTGACGAAAAGCGTTCATGCCGGTGACCACATCGCAGACCTAGCAGAAACATTCGACAGGCTTCGTCGGTATCAGATGAAGCTAAACCCTCGCAAATGTGCATTCGGGGTGACCGCTGGGAAGTTTTTGGGTTTCATGGTGACCCGGAGGGGGATCGAAGCAAACCCAGACAAAGTCCAAGCCATCTTGGACATGAGGCCTCCTTCCAATAAGAAGGAAGTACAACGCTTGACAGGAAGAGTAGCCGCCCTAAGCCGCTTCCTATCCAAGTCTGCTGAAAGGTGTCTGCCTTTCTTCAAGGCGCTTCGCCGAATCAACGAGTTCGAATGGACCAAAGAATGCCAAGAGGCGTTCGAAGGGTTAAAGACATTCTTATCTACCCCACCACTGTTATCCAAGCCGATGAGCGGAGAAGAGCTCCTTCTATACCTTGCGGCCTCTCCGAGGCTGTTAGCTCCGTGCTAGTCCGTATGGACACTAGCGGCACACAAAGGCCAGTGTATTATACGAGTAAGGTACTTCATGATGCAGAGACCCGCTACTCAAACATGGAGAAAATTGTCTTCTCATTGATCGTGTCTGCCCAGCGACTGCGGCCATACTTCCAAGCCCACCCGATCGCGGTGATCACAGACCAGCCTCTGAAGGCGGTTCTGGCTCGTCCAGATACTTCGGCCGGCTGGCAAGGTGGGCCCTCAAGCTGGGGGAGTTCGATATATCTTTCCGCCCCCGGTCGGCTATGAAGTCCCAGGTTCTGGCAGATTTTTTGGTTGAATGTACTTGGGGAATGGAGCCACCTGAAGAACCTCCTACGGACATTCAGCCCCTTGGAACCAGTGAAGATGAGTGGGTTCTCCACGTGGATGGGGCATCTAACTCTCAAGGGAGCGGAGCAGGCCTCATCTTGGCCAACTCGGACGGGGTTGTGACTGAATGTGCACTTCGCTTCCTCTTTCCAGCTACTAACAATCAGGCGGAATATGAAGCTTTGTTATCCGGTGTAAGGTTGGCTCGGGAGCTTGGGGTGAAACGCCTTAGGGCCTTCACCGACTCCCAACTGGTTGCTGGCCAGATTACAAAGGAGTACGAGGCAAAGGATCCCATCATGGCCCGCTACTTAGACGCGGTGCACTCAATGGTTTCCCCATTCACTCACTTCAGCGTCAGCTACATTCCTCGACAAGAGAATGCCAGAGCCGACGCCCTATCCCATCTTGCCGCCTCGGTTGACGGGATGTTGGGAAAGGCTTATGTGGAGCATTTAGAAGTCCCAAGCATTGAGGTACCAAGAGAAACTTTGCCGGTGGAGCTGGAGCCCTCCTGGATGGACGCCTACGTTCAATACTTTACTGATGGCATCCTCCCAGAGGACCCTGCCGAAGCTAGGAAACTTAAAAGACGAGCCCCGAAGTTCTTCCTTATGGAAGGAAAGCTCTACCGAAGGTCATTCTCATACCCTATCCTCAGGTGTGTCGGTCCCGACGCCAACTATATTTTGCGAGAGATACACGAGGGATATGCGGAAGCCATCTGGGGGGCAGGGCCCTTGCATATAAAGCTCTACGTCAGGGGTATTATTGGTTGACAATGAAAGAGGACGCCTCTGAACTCGTCAAAAGATGTGACAGCTGCCAGCGTCATGCCAACGTCCAACATCAACCGGCGTCCCAGCTGACCCCCCTGGCTGCACCGTGGCCCTTTGCACAATGGGGCATGGACATCCTGGGACCTTTCCCTCCTGCCTCCGGACAACGTAAGTTCCTAGTTGTGGCCGTCGATCATTTCACTAAGTGGATCGAGGCGGAAGCTCTTGCTAAAATCACGGAAGCCAAAGTAGGGCTTTCTTCTGGAAATCTGTGGTGTGTCGGTTTGGGTTACCACACACCCTGGTTACAGACAACGGCCGACAGTTTGATAACACGGCCTTCCGAGAATTCTGCGAGGGCCTAGGCATCCGTCACCGATTCACCTCCGTAGGGCATCCCCAAACCAACGGCGCAGNCCTCTGAACTCGTCAAAAGATGTGACAGCTGCCAGCGTCATGCCAACGTCCAACATCACCGGCGTCCCAGCTGACCCCCCTGGCTGCACCGTGGCCCTTTGCACAATGGGGCATGGACATCCTAGGACCTTTCCTCCTGCCTCCGGACAACGTAAGTTCCTAGTTGTGGCCGTCGATCATTTCACTAAGTGGATTGAGGCGGAAGCTCTTGCTAAAATCACGGAGGCCAAAGGAGGGCTTTCTTCTGGAAATCTGTGGTGTGTCGGTTTGGGTTACCACACACCCTGGTTACAGACAACGGCCGACAGTTTGATAACACGGCCTTCCGAGAATTCTGCGAGGGCCTAGGCATCCGTCACCGATTCACCTCCGTAGGGCATCCCCAAACCAACGGCGCAGCTGAGGTGACCAATCGCATCATCCTCCAAGGGCTCCGGGCTCAGCTAGATAGCTGTAAAGGGCGCTGGTGGAAGAACTTTCCAGTGTGTTGTGGGCCTACCATACGACACCGCGAGCACCCACAGGGGAAACCCCTTTTAGCTTGGTCTTTGGGACCGAGGCGGTCATCCCCGTAGAAATAGGGGCTCCTAGTCCCCGGACGGAATTATACCACGAAGAAAGCAACTCCAACCAGCTAAGGGCTGATCTAGATTTGGTGGAAGAATTGCGAGATCAAGCGCATCTTCGTATGGCAGCGTTCCGTCAGCGAGTGGCCAGACACTACAACTCTCGGGTGCGGCCCAAAACATTCCGGCCAGGAGACCTGGTCCTACGAAGAGCTGAAGTATCAAAGCCAACGGAAGGGGGCAAGCTGGCACCAAAATGGGAAGGACCATACCGTGTCAAAGAGGTACTCCACCATGGGGCATATAAAGTCGAAGAGCTAGACGGGAAGCTGCTCCCTCGAACTTGGAATGCCGACAATTTACGACGGTACTATCAATAGAATTCTATCGTTATTAACTTGAATCTGTTTGATGCATGAATAATAGACGTTCTTATTTTCGAATGAGATGTTCAGCAAAAGACCGGATCCGCTCCGGCACTCAAAGACCAACTCCGCGTTGGCACCCAAGACCGGCGCCCAGCGTCGGCAGCAAAAGACCGGATCCGCTCCGGCAGTCAAAGACCAACTCCGCGTTGGCATCTAAGACCGGCGCCCAGCGTCAGCCGCAAAAGACCGGATCCGCTCCGGCAGTCAAAGACCAACTCCGCGTTGGCATCTAAGACCGACGCCCAGCGTCGGCAGCAAAAGACCGGATCCGTTCCGGCAGTCAAAGACCAACTCCGCGTTGGCATCTAAGACCGGCGCCCAGCGTCGGCAGCAAAAGACCGGATCCGCTCCGGCAGTCAAAGACCAACTCCGCGTTGGCATCTAAGACCGGCGCCCAGCGTCGGCAGCAAAAGACCGGATCCTCTCCGACAGTCAAAGACCGGATCCGCTCCGGCAGACAAAGACCAACTCCGCGTTGGCATCTAAGACCGGTGCCCAGCATCGGCAGCAAAAGACCGGATCCGCTCCGGCAGTCAAAGACCAACTCCGCGTTGGCATCTAAGACCGGCGCCCAGCGTCGGCAGCAAAAGACCGGATCCGCTCCGGCAGTCAAAGACCGGATCCGCTCCGGCAGACAAAGACCAACTCCGCGTTGGCATCTAAGACCGGCGCCCAGCGTCGGCAGCAAAAGACCAGATCCGCTCCGGCAGTCAAAGACCAACTCCGCGTTGGCACCTAAGACCGGCGCCCAGTGTCGGCAGCAAAAGACCGGATCCGCTCCGGCAGTCAAAGACCAACTCCGCATTGGCACCTAAGACCGGCGCCCAACGTCGGCAGCAAACGACGGATCCGCTCTGGCAGTCAAGAACCAGCTATGCGCTGGCACGAAAGACCGACGCTCAGCGTCGGCCGTAAAAACCAACTATGTGTTGGCACCGAGGACCAGCACCTCGCATTTACGATAGCAACTAAAATCCGTGCTACCACCGAATATCGGTCTTGTCGATGCTTAGGACAGCATCACGGTCCTATCTAGCGTAACCTACTATACATAATCCTATCGACTGGCAGTTCACAGCAGTTCGAACAAATGAAGTAGATCATAATTGAAGGATCAAAGAGATTAAAAATATTCATTGATGATGAAGTTTACAAAATTTCCGACAAGGAGAAAAATAAAAAGCTGCTAATGGGCATCCGAAGGCAGGGCATCATCCTCGGGGACGTCGTCAGGCTGCAGCTCCTCAATATCTTCCAGGTCGTAAAGCTCCTGGACTTTCTTTTTACAATCTTGGAAGCCGGCGTCATAAGCTAGCGCCGCTGACTCGGCTACCTCGTCATCGAAGGCTGCGGATTTCTTATAATCCTCTATGACATTGGCCCCCTTCTTTTCCGCCTCGATGGCTCTTCTCTGGGCCTCCGCCACTACCGCCTCTAGATCCGCGATTTTAATTATGTGTTGGCGGGTGGCTTCCTTAGCCGCATTGGTCTCGGCGGAGGCAGAACTCAATTGAGTCTTTAGAACACATACCTCCTGCTCTGCTGCCATTAGTTTCTCTTTGGTCGCCACCAGCTTCTCCTCGGCCGCCATCAGCTTCTCCTCAGCCGCTTTTTGCTTTTCTTCTGCCACCTGAGCATTGTCCAGCTCATTGACAGCGCGACGCTGGGCAACTTCCAGCGCGTATTCAGCTTTCTCGGCTCTAAGCCGAATAACCTCTACCTCACCCGTCAGGGTGGCCCGGGTGTCCTCTAAAGCCATCGCCGCTTTTTCTGCTCTGACTTGAAGGGAGACCATCTCCTCCCGCGCCTGTTCAATGGCGGTGTCACTCAGAGTCCAGAGATCTTTAAGGGCGACAAGGGAGTTCAGGGCCTAAAAAAAAAAAACATCCAGATATAAAGAAAGCAAAGGGGAAAAGAAAAAGGACAATAATAGTACAAAAACTCACCCAGAGGTGTGCCACCGAGGCTTCACGAAAAAGGTAAACACCCCTGACCTCAGAGGTACTCTTGCACCTCTGCCACTGAAGCTTCCTCTATGACTTGTGTAGCCCAGCGGCTATGGTTTGCCAGCATTGATTGGAAGGAGGGGTCGATACTCCTCCCTTCCCTGGGCGTCGGACCTACCGAGGCTGATCCCGCCTCGGAGCCTGCCGCATCCGGCCCCTTAGCGGGCAGGGGCGCTTCAGCTGCCGCCACCGTAGGGGGCAGGCTACAACTGGAGTTGCCGCTATTGCCGCCGGAGCCTTACCCGTTTCTTTAGGCGTGGGAGACGGCGTCTTCCCATCGGGAGATAAATCAAGTAAAATAATTGGAGGAGCCGGAGCTGGAGATTCTTCCTCCGGCGGGCCTTGCTCCACCTCCTTGCCGGCCCTGGCCTTCGCCGCGTCTTCCATGACGGGTTCTTCGGCTTGGGGTTGGGCTGCCTCGCCTATGCACGGGCCCCACTGCTTTGGCTCCCTGAGCGTCGACCCCTTTAGTGACGGCCCTTTTGGGGCCGCCCTTCTTCGAGACCTTGGCACGTAGGGGCTTCACGACTATAGTTCCTCCGATGTCGACCACCCCAGCGTCGGTCTCTCTGCCACTAACCCTCCCGGCGTCGGCCCTCCTGGGAACCTTGGTGGCAGCCCTCCCTTCAGTAGGGGACCCAGTCCCCGCGGCCTTCCTCTTCTTGGCGGCCACCTGCTTAAGCTTGTGCAAAGTCGGTGCCATCCCTACGCAAGCAAGGGATAGTTAAAAAAAAAAAAAAAAAAAGAAGGGAGAAGAACAGAGAAGAGAGGCGAGTGGACTAGTGCTCACCCCTCGAGGGAATTAAGTCGGCACGGTGAAGATTCTCCTCGGCTATCAGCTTATTACACTTAGGAATATCGGCAGTCAGGAGCTGCCCAAATGCCATCCGGTCTCGTGGAAGGATGGAGGAGTCCCTGTTGGCATCGATATTGGGTACCCCCCAGCTTCCACGAACCCCGCTGACGTCCCGCGAAGAAAAACTTGTCCTTCCACCCCTTAACGGAGGAAGGAAGGCACAACCTAAGAATCCTATTGGATCTAGGAGTGAAAGACCACCACCCCGACTGTTTGCGCAAGGTATAGAAGCTGCGGAACAAGGAAATGCTAGCCTCTATGCCCTGCAGATGGCAGAGTACTAAAAAACCAACAATAGTTCGAAAGGAGTTGAAAACTAGTTGGGACGGGGTCAAGGAGTACCTATCTAGAAGATTAAGGATGAAGGGGTGAATCGGTAACCGAAGCCCGGCCTTAAAAAAGGCCCCGTACAAGGCAACCCTCCCAGAACGGGAAGAGGTTGCCCTGTCGTTAGGGGTGGGAGCGAACAGATGAAGGTCCGGAGGGAAGCCGTACCTGGCCCTTAAGTTCGCGATGTCCTGGGCAGACATGGTCGACGCAGTCCCTTCGGGGACTCCTTGGTAACCCTAGAAGGGCCGGCAACCGCCGGCCGGGTTCTAACGGAAGTTTGTCCGCCGGTCGGATGAATCCCAGTTGAGGGACGATCGACTGGTCGTGGCTCTGGTGAATGATCAGAAGATGAGGTGGACCATTGGATGGACTGGGATTCAGAAGACTGGGAAGAACCCCCCAAGAACCGGAAATGGAGCAAGAAGGAGAAGAAGCCATGGGAACTAACCTGAGAAGAAAAACGCGAGCCAAAGACAGATCACGGAGAAAATGAATGAAAGACAGAAGCGCTGGCGGACTCAAAAGGGGGCAATGGCGGAAGAAATGGGGAAGATAGAAAGATAAGGGCAATCTGCCATTATGGCGCCATTTCGAAACATCCCCCTCACCGTCCGATCTAACCACGCGTCCGTCTTCAGTTGGGAGACGTTTCGAAGACCTGCCAATACGATAAGCTCGAAAAGATCGGCAAAAGGGGGAGTCAACCTATCACAATCATTTCGTCCGCCTTTTCGTAACGTTGCCCGAGGTAAATCATCCCTAATCCCAACAAAGGCGAAATAATGACGCGGAAACCGGCCACCTAGAGGATATTCGCATCCCTTTCGCGGATAAATAAACGCTTACCCATCTCAGGGGCGGGGGGGCATCTGATACGGCTGGCCGTTTCCCCTGGAGTATTATTATCTTCTACACGATTTCTGAAAGCAATGATGTGACAACAAAACCCAAAGCCACCAGCATCGATCTTCGGAACCGGCCTCCAGCGTCGGCCTATTGGGCCAGACGGCCAGCGTCGGCCTCTTGAGTCAGACAGCCAGCGTCGGCCTCCAGAGCCAGACAGCCAGTGTCGGCCACCAGCGCTGGCCCCCGGCGTTGGCCTCCAGCGTCGGCCCCCAGCGTCAGACAGCCAGCGTCGGCCTCTTGAGTCAGACAGCCAGCGTCGGCCTCTTGAGCCAGACAGCCAGCGTCGGCCTCAGAGCCAGACAGCCAGCGTCGGCCTCTTGAGTCAGACAGCCAGCGTCGGCCTCTTGAGCCAGACAGCCAGCGTCGGCCTCCAAAGCCAGACAGCCAGTGTCGGCCACCAGCGCCGGTCCCCGGCGTCGGCCCCTAGCGTCAGCCCCCAGCGTCAGCCATCAGCATCGGCCTCCAACATTGGCCACAGGTGTCGGCCTTAATAAGTCCCAGTACTGAAGCTTTGGTTCCGGCATCCGGCATTGCCACCCAGCGTCGGCCCCCAGTGTCGACCTTCATACGAGGATTAGTCTTAGGAAACTGACCCCGAGATCTAAGGACTACTGCCGGATAGCTCGGGCGTGTCAGCCTGATCAGAGTTACCGCTATAAGCGGCCCTTATCCAGCAACAGTCCAACAACCTACCGTTCGACGAAACATCACAACGGAACAGTTCCGACGGTTCCAACAGACCAAGGTATACGGATCCCCAACAGGTATAAAAGGAGGATCCGAGCTCCATGCAAGGGGACTCTCTTTTTCTCTCTCTCTAAAATAAAACTTGCTTGACAACAGTCCTACAAAGATCATATCCCTGTTCGACGACTCACTAACTTGGGCGTCGGAGGGTCCCCGCCGGAACCACCGGTCTGGGACTTTTTGTAGGCTCTTGGAGGAAAACGGTGGCCTTTTCCAAAGGACCAAGGCTCTTGGGGAAGACGACGGCCCTTCTACGCACCCAGTGATTCCAGCCTACCCGACGTTCACCATACGTGAGTCGGCCGCAACAGCAAGCTTGCTGATTGGGATTATATCTACCAATGTGCAAAAAAAGCCCCTGATGGTTTGCAAGCTTTGGGGAATGGTGATATCTTTTCATACTTGGACTCGAGAAAGCACTCTTCTGACTGCCCTGAGCTTTCTATTTGCATGATTGCTCGAGGTGCATTAATAAAGGTTAGTCTATCTGTCTGGTTCTCTCTGCTATAAATAATTGAAATCCCTTATCCTAGTATCTATGGTGAACCTGTAGAACTTCTTTAATATTTTTAACCACCATGTTTAATATATATTTGCCCTTGATTTATAGACTTTTTGTTTCACAGCCTTGGATATTGACTGAAATCAAGGAACAAAGACATTGGGACATTAGCTCTGAGGAGCGATTCAATATTCTCAAAGATTTTGTACATTTTGGCCTAGAACATTGGGGATCTGATACCAAAGGTATACTTTATCAACCCTTTACCAGAACTTATATTTATGTCCAATCATATCATATCAAATAAGCAAATTCTGAAAATCTACAATATGCTGATATCTTTGTAACCAGATTCATGGTATTTGATGTGTTGCAACATCCTGGATATGTACATACTAATCAAACCATAATATTAGGGTTGCAGTTGCAATGGAGCTGAAATATGGTTTCATCCTGGATATGTGCATACATATCAAACCATAATATTAGGGTTGCAGTTGCAATGGAGCTGAAATATGGTTTCATAAGACAACATATACATGACACAATTAGAAAGCCTGATGATATTTTGAAAAGGTTATGGATAGTGCAAGAACATGTCTAAGTTTTGGATATCAAATAATTTTGGGATCAGAACTGAAATTAATTCCTCGAAGTGGTGCTTTTATATTTATTTTATTTCCATAATACATATTTCTGCTGACAAGTGGGAATCAAGAAGAAAAGAGGGAAGACATTTGCATGGGAATTCAAAATGGTGTTAGTCTCCTCACTTTTTATGTTTAAGATCTTAAAGAAGAACTTTTCTCAACAACAAAATGTTAAAGCGAACAATATGATGAGAACACGAACACTAAATGAAGTCATAAGAAGACACCCAAAGACAAGAAATACCATAAAAAGTTCTTTAACGATATGGATTAGAATATTTATAACAAGAAGCACAGTTAAATATGAGTTGGCATGCTTAGTTGGTAGAGGGTAGAGAAGGTTTTTCTCTCAAAAGGAAAAAAAGGTCATGAATTGCTTATAAAGTTAAGGGAGATCAAACTAGGAAAAGAATTGAGCCAGATATGCTCAGCTGATGGAAATAAATCTTTATTGCTTCAGCTTTCCGCTGTGATTATGAAGGAAATGGAATTACTGTTGTTCAATATGGTGATCTCCCTTGAATTTGGTACCAGTAATATAATTCATACCACTTGAATCTTATTTGTGATCCTTTAAAGCTTTATTGCAGGCTTAAGCTTCTGTTTGGATTTTCTTTTGTGAGAATGATACCTAGCATTCTTCCCCAAAAAGGAGAGAAAAAGAAAAAGAAAATAATCTTAAATGCATGAAAACACAATAATAACCGTGAGAAGTTTTAAGTTCTCGATGAAGGCATGTTATTTGCAATCAATAATTTTAGCTTAGGATATTCTATTGAAAATGTGTGCTTGGAGACACTATATATGATTACAGGGCATACATCAAACCTGGAATTCCAGATTTCTGTGATTTTACACTGAAATCTACAGAAGTTCTTTTTAAGCATTTCTAAGATTTAATTTTTATAGGCGTAACCCTCAATTTAAGTTATAGCTCAAGGATGTGAGCCAATAATAAGGACTGGGAATTTGTTGTATGTAATATGAGCACCCTCTCATTACATAAATATGGAGTTGGTGCATGATAAATGCACCAAAAGCTGTAAATTTTTTGACCATCTTTTTTTATTTTATTCGACTTAGGACATATTGGAATTTGTTTAGAATTGTTTCATTAGGTTTATCTTTTCATTTTGTTGAAGTTTAAATTTCATGCCTAGCTATAGCCTACACAAGGGACAAATAGCTGGTAGCCCAGCTGGTTGGTACCAATCTCCCCAAGTGAGAGGTTTTATATTCAAGCTGGAGAGGTGGTGAATAACTATGACAATGTCAAAAAAAGAAAAGAAAAATATATAGCTAACAAGGCAAACTAATTGAGATTTGAGTGTTTTGTTTCGGCCTCATAAAAATGATTTTTAAGCGCCTAGACATGTGACTTCAGAATATTTGAATAGGATGGGAGTTTTCCTAGCTGTCTTATCCTGTGCCTGTGAGAAAACTAATCAAGATGGAAGCAAGACATGGAAATCCATCCACAAGGGTAGAAGAAAATGGTGGAAGAATGGGAAAAAAAAGAAAGGTAGGAGAAAAGAAGAAAAGAAAAGAAAAAAAAGGAAGGGAAGAAGAGGAAAAAAGAAAGAAAAGGAGCAAGGGAGAAGAAAAAGAAAGAGTGGAATGAAAGAATAAAAGGAAAGAAGAAAGAGTGGAAGGAAAGAAGAAGAAACAGGGAGTAAGGGGGAAGAAAAAGAAACAATTGAAAGAAAGAATAAAGGAAAAAAAAAGAAGAAAAACGTAAAGAAAGAAAGGAAGAAATGGAGGAAGAAAAAGAAAGGAAGGAAGAAGGGGAAAAAAAGAAGGAAAAGAAATAATCAAAGGATGAAACATGAATGAAAAAGGGGAAAGAGACTGAAGGTACATATGGAGATGCTTGATCGAGATGACTGGCATGAATTAGGATGCGGTGGGACAATGGAGCATCTCGTTCCATGGAGAAGCCAAGATATTCCATTCATGCAGGATTTAAAACCTTGGTTAGAGGCATCAAAAAGTTTGTTAAAAGTAATATCAAGGTTTATATATTTGAATCTAAAGGGCTAGCTCAAACTCCTAGGTCACAATAGAGATTTGGAATAGAAGAATTTAGTGGCATATCTTTTAAAGAATCTTCCATTAGATTGCCTTCATTTTGCTTTTCCCCTTGTAGATCAACTCTCTTAATCCATCAACATTTTCCTCCTTTTCCAATATTCCACTTCGAAGTTGCCTCTTCGTTGTTGAAGCATTAGATTCTCGAATGTAAAATCCAACTATAAGAACTTCATGCCTGACTATCTATTATGATATTTGTGGTCCCTATTAATCGTTCCGCATTATACTAGTGGTTTAACCAAGGTTTGTACTATTTGTTTCTTTTTTGTTATCAGATATGAAACTAATGCTGTATTGATAGTCTTGTTCTTGGCACGGATTCCACATATCGGTTTGCTACTAATGTGAGTTGGTATGCCTGCATGGGATGGCATGGTTTTGGTTCTACAAACCATGGATTTAACCGCGCTTAGCACTTGTTGCCCTTATCAAACATTAAAGAGGGCAAATAAAGTGTTCTGCTTGATATTTCATGTTTCTCTACTCTAATCTCAACAAGTATTGGCGTGGCTAACTGGAAAACATTCTATGCTCTAGACGAAAACATCATTAAGTTTAAATCAAACTTCTTTATGCATGCAGAACATCCATACAGAACCAACATGCTAAAAATTATTCATGATGTTTACTGAAATAATCTTAAACTAACATCATTAAGGATGGACAAACCAGGTACAGTTCAATTTCGAAACAAGCAGATGAGAATCCTAGTTTCTGCACAAAGTTTTCGGTTCTCATAGAACCTTCATTAGAAATAAGAGTGCACATAGCCTAATAGGCTCAGGATTCATAAGATCATTCAAGTTATTTCACTGATCCATATACCTAGCTTTCATTTTACAATCATTGACTTCCCTCTCCTGCTTTAGAAGCTTTTGTATTTTATAGCAAAGAGCAAATTTGTCTAGCTACCACTATCATTTATTCATCTGAATTACTTAAAGCTAAATATTGTACCATTCCACCTTCAAAATCTTCATAGAGTAGTTGTGTTAAGATAAAGCCTGGGAGAGAAGGTTAGTCTTACATTTTTC
This sequence comes from Calamus simplicifolius, assembly GCA_900491605.1. Lineage (NCBI taxonomy): Eukaryota > Viridiplantae > Streptophyta > Magnoliopsida > Arecales > Arecaceae > Calamus > Calamus simplicifolius. The sequence goes on from UESW01004776.1 coordinate 499,946, forward strand.
AATCATTTAATTATGATGTGACCGTATTTTGGACCAGCTAATCATTTTCCAAGGTTTCTTCCTACTTGTTCCCTTGCATGAATTCACTTCTGACTCCTGCCCTTGCAAGTATTATGTAAGAGGCCCAATTCAGCAACTAGTGTTCTGGCATTGCTAGTATGAGTTATGCCTCTTCAAACAGCTGATGAAACAGAAAAAGTATATAATAAACACCTCGCAATGCTTGCAAGTGTTTGCAGCATGACAATGCTGGATTTGTTTGCTTATGCTTATTATAACTGCATGATGATATGTTTCTTCTTCTGTTGTACATTACCCCTGGAGTGTAAGTTATCTTTTTACATGTTGCCCATGGAGAATTTTTATTGCACTCAGTTTTTACTATTGCTGATAAAACTGGTAGGTTATCCATTGTATACCTGCTGTTGTTCATCTCCTTTAAGCTGCTAATCTAGTTGCCTACAGATGTAGAGACAACTTGCCATCTTTTGTTAGAATGGCTCAGCTACACATGCCGTTATATTCCGTTGGTCTGCTAGATGTCATTCCACAACGGATAAATTGGAGACCCCCCAGCTACTATGGTCGTAATGATCTCGAGACCATGATGGCATCTGATTCAGCAGCTGATTGGGTATATGGTTTCTCTCCCATCTTTGATTTGCGTCTATCTTATACATTCATTTGCTAATTGTTTAATCTTTTTCTTAAAAAAATTATGTTTCCGAATCTTTGAAATGCTGCTTGGCAAGGTACCAGAAGGCTTTACTTTTGCTCCAAAACATTAATCTAATGCTTATGATCGAGCAGAAAACATCTGAGATATGAGACATTGGACCCCTCATGTCCTTCAAACTTTGCGAGCTTGAGAAAAGGCTAGCATGGCCTAGCTAGGATTCTCTTGGTGTTGACACTACTAAAAGCAGAGCTCCAGACATTCCTAGTTAAATGCTATTGATCTAGTTTTGACGAGACTACCAAAGAATAAATATATGTCCAAGATAATTTGAAATCATTGTTCACATATTTGGGTCACTGCAAGCATGCGCAAAGCGGAAATATATATTGTTGTATCTTTTCTTTTTCCTTTTTTTTATTTTAAGTGGTGGATGGACAGTATTTAATCATCAAATGAGTCAATTTATGTGTTGATCATTTGTCATATTGTCTTTTTCTCTTTTTTAGGTTTTTTTTCACAGATTAATATATCTTCCGTTCTAATGCTTGATCTAACTAAAAGAAAATGATGGTACTTTTGTGCAACTATATAAATTTTTGAAGAATGGCAAAGGCATTCCTAGCTTTGTGCCAATCAACACTTAGAAATTGGATTCAATTATAAGTAGCTAATAGAAATATTAAGGCCTTGTTTAGTTTGTGATTCAGAAAATTATTTTTGAAAACATGGATTGTATCAAAAAATTTAAGTTATATTATGTTCATTTTTATTATTCGAGAATACATTTGGTTGGTATTTTTGAAAGATCAAAAAAAAAGGAAGAAAGTGAATCTGTGAGTTTTGATTTTTTTAAAAAGGAAGGATAAAATCTAAAAAATATTTTTTGAAAAAGGAAGAATAAAATATGAAAAATAAGAAAACATTCCTAACTCATTTTGAGAAAAGAAGGGTAAAAGCTGAAAAACGTCTTTTGAAGGAAGATAAAATATAAAAAATGTCTTAGATGAATATGAAGAAAATATTGCTTCAATGTTTTTTAGATTCATTCAGATTTTTAGGATCGTTCCAAAAAAGTATTTTCAAAAATAATTTGATCATTTCCGTATTATATGTTAGATTTCTTATTTTTAAAAATAAAAAATTTAATCCAAATCAACGGCCAAATGGATCCTAATTTATTCATTCAGGCACCGCAGGCCCGATCGGGACCATAGGTCCTTTGCGTCGGGGATGCGTCGCTCGAGGGGGTTGGACCGGGTCGCGGTGGACCGCGGGAGCCAGATGGGGGTCCATGACCGCGACCGTGAGGGCCACGATGGGGAGGTGACGATGCTGCGTGGACATGGCCAATCGGGTTTTACTTACTTGATGGGTGGACCCATCTTGAGGAAAGGAACTCGGGGGTAGGCCTCGGTGTGTGGTGCCCCATAAAATTACGTACTAGGCACATATGGTGAATATAATTGTCCAATGGACTTTGTAATAGAAATAAACATATGCGGCACTCCATAAACTTTCTTAGGCATGAGAAAGAAGCAACATGAGAGGTAGGGGTGTAATCAACCCGAGTCGAGTCGACACAGTGCCAAGCTAAAGCTCGACTCGACACTAAAATTTGAAGCTATAAACTCGACTCGAGCTCGATCGAGTTTCTTATTTAGAGCTCGAACTTGAGCTTGATGAAATACTCGATATACTCGAGCTTGACTCGACTCAAATTTTTATATAAAAAATTAAAAAATAATTTTTAAATTAAAATAAAATATGTTTTTAGTTAAAAATTCAAAGGAGTTATATATATTTAGGATAATATTATAAATATGTATAATTATAAGGGTAAAATAGTAAAATTAAGTAAGCTCATTTAAGCTTGTGAGCTTTTCGAGCTGAGTATTTTAATACTCGAACTCGAATCGATAATATACTCAAGTAGCTCAAGCTCAAAATCAACTCGATAAGCAGCGAGTCAATTTTGAGTATTTTTTGAGTCGATATCGAGCTACTCGTGAGCTATCTTGACTCAGTTACACTCCTAATGAGAGAAAGAAGAGGAGGAGCCTCCTAAAGGGGAAGAGAAACAAGAGACGAAAAGGAGTAATAGAAGGAAGAGAACAAGAGGAGGAGGAAGAGGCAGGTGGTCGTGGTGGTGGGCTTGGATGGGTTTGTCGGTAGCTATAAGGCAGGGTTGACCCGGGGATGGGGAAGCCGTTGAGTTTGATGGCGGTGCTCGACACATGATGACGGACATGTTCGTCAGGCCATATAAGCTAACGAAGTAGACGGATGGTGACCCTGTCATTGAGGGAGATCCATGATGCAGTGCTTCCAGTTATACCTGGAGAGCTCGGCAGGCGAAAGCCATAACTAGTTACCTATCAGCCAACTATGGCACCTACTCTCTAGTGGTTATGTGGGAAAAGAATTGCTTGGGTCCTAATTTTTCATCCATTTCCTTTTTTTCTTTTTACAAGGATCTTGGGACGGTTTCGGTAATCCACCTAGCATCATTAATACTCCTAGCATCATTAACAAATTTAAGAGTGTAACAAGATTAGAGTCTAATTAGATCTTAATTAGGTCACTGATCCTCTTACTTAGAGTTTAATTCAACCAAGTAGATTTCAATTAAACTAAATTTAGTGTAAATTGGCTTGAACCCAAATTAGTTAGACCTAATTAGCATTTTGGTTCAATAAATTGCGTCTAATTTAAATTCTAACTCACCAATTTGACATAAATTAGGTTCTGGTTCAGTAATTTGGACCACTATCAGGTTCTGATTCAGACTAATTGGGTCCAGATCGATTGAATTCAAGTTAATTGGGTCCAAAATCGGATCAGGGTCTTATTGGGTTGAACCACATTGGACATGAACTGGTTCATGGCCAAACCAATTTGATGAACAGTAAACCACCCGAATGCGAGGTATCCCCCATTGCCCTCTTGGCCAAACCGGGACCGTGCCATAGCTGGACATGGCGATCGTCGACTGCGAATCCCGGGTGGTATTGTCACCAAATCACTTTTCTTGATTGTCAAGAGCATCCGATCACCTTCTCCGATGGAGTAGGGGTCCTTCGATGGGCTTCTCCCAATGGGGAACCTGCACAAAGTCCATGGGGCCGGTGATTCCGGTGGAAACCCTCCGACACTCAAGTTAGTGCTTTAGGCAACAGCCGTGAGCTTGAAAGTAAGCTCGAGAGTTTTAGAGAGAAATGCTTTGTGTGAGTGTATATGAGTTTTTCGTATTGGTCGGGGTCTCTCTTACTCATTTTATGAATGTTTGTGAGGCTTGAGGCGTAACTACCTGTCAAAGCATGTGCAGTAAGGCCAGAGTGGCAGCAATTGCAGGGTTTGCCTCCTGCGTGGCATGTTAGAGTTGGTAGGCTAGGTCCTGATAGATTTGAGTGGTCATGGCAGGTCTCATCAGATTTGAGTGGTTGTAGCAGGGTTGGTAGGCCTTATTCTGTCAGATGGACGATCATAGCAGAGTTTGCAGGCTCTATCATGTCAGATATAGGTGGTCGAAGTAGAGTTGGTAGGTTCTGTCAAATCTGAGTTGCCGCCAAATCTGTTTTCCACGTTGCATTTTCATTGAGATTTTGGATCATAAGAGATCGTACGAATAGTCTGAATGGCTGCTGGGCCGTACAAGTGGTCCCCACAAGGGGTTTTGCCTGGGTGGCCGATTTGAGGCTATACTTGGGTGGCTAGCTAGAGGCTTTTCCTGAGTTGTCGAGTCAGGGTCTACCCGGGTCTCTAGCTGGAGGTTCTATCCGGATGGCCGAGTTGGGGTCCTACTGTCGGCACCCGTATCCTACCAGGGGCCACTAACAACAAACCTACACACCTGCGGTAATCAGATGAGGTTCTACTAGCCTTTATGTAGTGCTCCATAGAGAACTAGAAAACTCCAACATATTATCACAAGCGGCAAACACTCAAAATTTGCATCATATTTGTTGCTGCTAAAATCTGTCCTCCGACTTGGGCACGATCGGGCTCCTTCCTGGGCGGACCTGCAAAATAGTCCTCACGCGAGAGGCATTGGGGGTAGCCCTCTGCGGAAGACCCTCGACGCTCAAGTCAGTGGATATCGGCAATCAACAAATATGGGGAGAAGGTTCCGTTGAAGAGTCTCTCCAGGGAGGCCTTTCGAGAGCTCAGAGCAGAGCGCTAATGGCGGAAAGGAGGGGCGAGCAAGTGTGCAGGATGGCACGTACCTTAGAAGCAGGAAGACGGTTGTATTTATAGAGGGTCACCTGACTACTTGGAGGCATCATGGGACTGAAACCCATTGAGATCCGAATCGAGTTTGTTATGATGCCAGCGGGATCCGTATCTTGTCAGTTAGAGGATCGACGGCTGGGAGAGCTATTTGATGCCATGAGGTTTAACATCACATGGACCTAGGCCACTCTCGCGGGTCCTAGGCCACCTCTGGGCATGATTCGCTGCCTGGAATCTTATTCAGTTATAGTTGATTCGAATTCTTACGCGCCGGATTCCGCAGAGGTATTTTGAACGCCGTGGTTCGGTCATCATGGTTCCGCGGAGGTAGGTGCCAAGGGGCCAATATGGCAGCCATAAATGCCTTAATGCATAGAAGGAAAAAAGGCATTAAATGCCTTACAGCAGGTGGATGCACGTGGCCTTTATGAGGCCATAAATGCCTTAATGCAAGGACATAGCATGGTTGCGGAGGCCGAGGTATGCTGAAGCTGGCCGAGGCTGAGGCTGGCCGAGCTATGTTGGCCGAGCTATGCTAAAGCTGGCCGAGGCTGAGGCTGGCCGAGCTATGATGGCCGAGCTATGTTGGCCAAGCTATGCTGAAGCTGGCCGAGACTGAGGCTGGCCGAGCTGGGCGAGCTATGTTGAAGCTGGCCGAGGCTGAGGATGGCCGAGCTATATTGAAGCTGGCTTGAATGAGAGCACGCTCGGCCTAAATGAGGTGGGGCTTGAGTACCGAGGCATGCTTTCTCCTTTCTTTTTATTCCATTAAATGCTGGCCAAGTCATTATGACCATTTCTGTACCATTAAATGCTCCAGTCTATTGACTTGACTGCCGGATATTAATGAGGTGGCCCTTGGGAGAACCCACGCATATAACATGGCCCTTTTTCCCTCTTGTTCTCTTTCTTCATTATGACGAGACGCTTGTTGATAGAATGTCGCCAGCTAGCCAGCTGGCAAGCAGGGCATTTGGATTGGGCGCAAACCCCATCGCCAATGTGAGCGGTCAACAATTCAATGACGATTTTACCCCTCATCATATGTCCCCCACTCCCTAGTCCGAAGTGTAACTTCGGATATAGGGAGTAGAACTCTGGAGCAATCTTATTTGGGGGTCACGTCATTCGATCCTCTGTGGAGGAAGTGTTTCTCTCTATGTAGGTTAGAGAAAGGCCTGGGCAGCCCTCTTGCTGAAGTAAAATAAGGCGCTTTAGTTGCGCTAGAGTGTCTGCGAAATTATTCGACTGGGATGAAGCTTTAGTGCTGTATCACTCAGATTGGCCGAGGCTTTTGATAGTAAGAGATGCACTCCGGCTCTGGCCGAGGCTTTTGATACGCACTTCGGCTCTGGCCGGGGCTTTGGATAATAAGAGATGCACTCCGGCTCTGGCAGAGACTTTTGATACGCACTTCGGCTTTGGCCGGGGCTTTGGATAATAAAAGATGCACTCCAGCACTGGCCGACTCTTTTGATATGCACTTCGGCTCTGGCCGGGGCTTTGGATAATAAGAGATGCACTCCAGCTCTGGCCGAGGCTTTTGATACGCACTTCGGCTCTGGCTGGGGCTTTGGATAATAAGAGATGCACTCCGGCTCTGGCCGAGGCTTTTGATATGCACTTCGGCTCTGGCCGGGGCTTTGGATAATAAGATATGCACTCCGGCTCTGGCGAGGCTTTTGATAATAAGAGATGCACTCCGGCTCTGGCTGAGACTTTTGATACGCACTTCGGCTCTGGCCGGGGCTTTGGATAATAAGAGATGCACTCCGGCTCTGGTCGAGGCTTTTGATATGCACTTCGGCTCTGGCCGGGGCTTTGGATAATAAGAGATGCACTCCGGCTCTGGCCGAGACTTTTGATACGCACTTCGGCTCTGGCCGGGGCTTTGGATAATAAGAGATGCACTCCAGCTCTGGCCGAGGCTTTTGATACGCACTTCGGCTCTGGTCGGGGCTTTGGATAATAAGAGATGTACTCTGGCTCTGGCCGAGGCTTTTGATATGTACTTCGGCTCTGGCCGAGACTTTTGATATGCACTTCGGCTCTGGCCGGGGCTTTGGATAATAAGAGATGCACTCCGGCTCTGGCCGAGGCTTTTGATACGCACTTCGGCTCTGGCCGGGGCTTTGGATAATAAGAGATGTACTCCGGCTCTGGCTGAGGCTTTTGATATGCACTTCGGCTCTGGCCGAGACTTTTGATACGCACTTCGGCTTTGGCCGGGGCTTTGGATAATAAGAGATGCACTCTGGCTCTGGCCGAGGCTTCAAATATGCCACTCGTTGTAACCGAGGCTTTCAAATAATAAATTACTCGGTGTTGCCGAGCCTTCAAGAAATTTATTGCTCGGTTGTTTCCAAACCTTCCCAAGATGCTACTCGGTTGTAACCGAGGCTTCCAAATATTAATTTACTCGGTTGTAGCCGAGGCTTCAAATAGTAAATTACTCGGTGTTGCCGAGCCTTCCCAAGATGCTACTCGGTTGTAACCGAGGCTTCCAAATAATAAAAAACTCGCTGTTGCCGAGCCTTCAAATAATAAATTACTCGGTGTTGCCCAGCCTTCAATATTATATTTTACTTGGCGCTGCCAAAGTATGAGATCGCTCAGCCCAGCCGAGGATTATAAAGATTATATTTTACTTGGTGCTGCCAAGATATGGAGATCGCTCGGCCCGGCCAAGGATTTATATGACCTACTTCTCATTGTAGCTTTCAAGAAGAGTTATAAGAATTTTGCAGGCCTTCAAAAGCTAAATTTAATTCAATGAACAAGAATGAGTTTAGTAAGGGCATACTTTTTTAAGGAAATTTATTACTCGGTTGTTGCCGAGTCTTCAGGAATATATTACTCGATTGTTGCCGAGCCTTCAAATAATAAATTACTCGGTTGTTGCCGAGCCTTCCCAAGATGCTTCTCGATTGTAACCGAGGCTTCCAAATAATAAATTACTCGATGTTGCGGAGCCTTCAAATAATAAATTACTTGGTGTTGCCGAGCCTTCCCAAGATGCTACTCGGTTGTAACCGAGGCTTCCAAATAATAAATTACTCGGTGTTGCCGAGCCTTCAAATAATAAATTACTCAGTGTTGCGAGCCTTCAAATAATTACTCAGGGTTGCCGAGCCTTCCCAAGATGCTACTTGGTTGTAACCGAGGCTTTCAAATAATAAATTACTCAGTATTGCCGAGCCTTCCAAGATGCTACTCGGTTGTAATCGAGGCTTCAAATAATAAATTACTCGGTGTTGTTGAGCCTTCAAATAATTACTCGGTATTGCCGAGCCTTCCCAAGATGCTCAGTTGTAACCGAGGCTTCCAAATAATAAATTACTGTTGCCGAGCCTTCAAATAATAAATTACTCGGTGTTGCCTAGCCTTCCCAAGATGCTACTCGGTTGTAACCGAGGCTTCCAAATAATAAATTACTCGGTGTTGCCGAGCCTTCAAATAATAAATTACTCGGTGTTGCCGAGCCTTCCCAAGATGCTATTCGGTTGTAACCGAGGCTTCCAAATAATAAATTACTTGGTGTTACCAAGCCTTCAAATAAAAAATTACTCGATGTTGCCGAACCTTCCCAAGATGCTACTCGGTTGTAACCGAGGCTTCCAAATAATTAAATTACTCGGTGTTACTGAGCCTTCAAATAATAAATTACTCGGTGTTGCTGAGCCTTCAACATTATATTTTACTTGGCGCTGCCAAGGTACAGAGATCGCTCGGCCCAGCCGAGGATTATAAAGATTTTATTTTACTTGGCGCTGCCAAGGTACGAAGATCGCTCGGCCCGGCCGATGATTTATATGACCTGCTTCTCATTGTAGCTTTCAAGAGAGTTATAAGAATTTTGCAGGCCTTCAAAAGCTAAATTTAATTCAATGAACAAGAATGAGTTTAGTAAGGGCGTACTTTTTTTTTAGGAAATTTATTACTTGGTTGTTGCCGAGTCTTCATGAATATATTACTCGGTTGTTGCCGAGTCTTCAGGAATATATTACTCGGTTGTTGCCGAGCCTTCAAAAAATTTATTACTCGGTTGTTGCCGAGGATTAGCAAGTGGCATCTACTTTTCATTATGATTTTTTGGAGAAGTGATTGTAGCAACCATGTCATGAATCATAAAAGCAATATGCCATAACAGTTAATGGAGCGGACCTATAGAAGGTGTACCCTACTGATGATGTATGCGGAGGTTATCTGAATTCCACGTCCGGGGAACATATTTCCCATTTAGATCTTGGAGCTTGTGGGTACCAGCCCGATGACTTCCGTCACTTGATAGGGGCCCTCCCAATTCGGGGGTAATTTTTCTTGCTCCAGTGGCTTCGAGATGGGCGCCTTCCGAAGCACCAAATCATCGGGGAGGAAAAATTTCCCTCTGACTCGGGTGGAGCGATAACAAGCTACTCTTTGCTGGTACGCGACCACTCTAATTTGAGCTTTCTCCCTGATCTCTTCCATCAAGTTGAGGTTGGTGTGGAGCTGCTCGTCGTTAGCCTCCTTCGAGTAGCTCTCCACCCATGGAGAGGGGAGTCGTATCTTCATGGAGATGACAGCTTTTGTACCAAAGGCCACCCGGAACGGGGTCTCGCCTATGGAAACTCTCTGGGTGGTGCGATAGACCCACCGGCCGAAGCTGGACCTTGGACTTCTTTGAAGCATGGAGTCAAGAACTCCTTGTCTTGCTTCATGACGCCATCCTTCCTCATGCAAAAGGTGCCAAGGGGGCCAACGTGGCAGCCATAAATGCCTTAATGATGGAAGGAGATAAGGCATTAAATGCCTTAAAGCAGGTAGATGCACATGGCCTTTATGAGGCCACAAATGCCTTGGTGCGCATAGCGCGGCTACAGAAGCCGAGCTATAGTATCGAGGCAGGAGAAGGTAGAGACGGCTTTGAGTCGTGGCAAGAGGACACCGGAGAGAGGGATCGAGCCCGCCGAAATCTAGGAAGATCCTTGCTGCAGACCACTTGCAGGGCTGGCCAGCTCCCTTAGGACGATGAGGGGGGTCCGCGGCTTCGTGCGGACCGAAGAAGAGATTGCTGGGGAAATGGGGGGCCGCGGCCTCTCAGGAAGATGCAGAGCAGGAGCAGCTGGACGGAGAGCTTCACGGTGTCCCTGAATCAAATGGGTTAATGCTTGGACCTGCTGGACCAGTGTGACAAACTGGTCCTGGGTCACTGGGGCCGCTGGTGGCGATGGAGTCTCAACCGGTGGTGGTGGCGGTGCCACACTGCTCACCGGATCAGGTCTTTGGGAGACGACCTGGTCCCAGGCTTCGAATGTAGCCTTTCTTCGATTGGCCATTGGAGGGGTTCTCTTCAAGATCGAGACCCTTGTCTCCTGAATCACAAGTTTATGGGACTCGGGCTCCAATTTGTTGCTGCTGAAATCCATCCTCCGACTCGGGCACGATCGGGCTCCTTCCTGGGCGGACCTGCAAAACAGTCCTGATGTGAGAGGCGTTGGGGGTGGCCCTTCGTGGAAGACCCTCCGACGCTCAAGTCAGCGGGGATCGGCAAAAACAAACAAGAGGAGAAGGCTCTTGCTGAAGAGTCTCTCCAAGGGTGGCCTTTCGAGAGCTCAGAGCAGAGCGCTAATGGCGGAAAGGAGGGGCGAGCAAGTGTGCAGGATGGCACGTACCTTAGAAGTAGGAAGACGTTATATTTATAGAGGGTCGCCTGACTGCTTGGAGGCATCGTGGGTCTGAAAGCCGTTGAGATCCGAATCGAGTTTATTATGATGCCAGCGGGATCCGTATCTTGTCAGTTAGAGGATCGACGGCTGGGAGAGCTATTTGATGCCATGAGGTTTAATGATCACATGGACCTAGGCCACTCCCGCGGGTCCTAGGCCACCTCTGGGCATGATTTGCCGCCTGAAATCTTATTCAGTTATAGTTGATTCGATGCTCGATTCCGTAGAGGTATTTTAGGTATTTTGAACGCCGTGGTTCGGTCATCATGGTTCCACAGAGGTAGGTGCCAAGGGGCCAACGTGGCAGCCATAAATGCCTTAATGCATGGAAGGAAAAAAGGCATTAAATGCCTTACAGGATGCACGTGGCCTTTATGAGGCCATAAATACCTTAATGCAAGAGACATAGCATGGTTGTGGAGGCCGAGGTATGCTGAAGTGGCCGAGGCTGAGGCTGCCGAGCTATGTTGGCTAAGCTATGCTGAAGCTGGCCGAGGCTGAGGCTAGCTGAGCTATGATGGCCGAGCCATGTTGGCCAAGCTATGCTGAAGCTGGCCGAGGCTGAGGCTGGCCGAGCTATAATGGCCGAGCTATGTTGAAGCTGGCTTGAATGAGAGCGCCAAGGCATGGCTCGGCCTAAATGAGGCGGGGCATGAGTATCGAGGCATGCTTTCTCTTTTTTTTTATTCCATTAAATGTTGGCCAAGTCATTATGACCGTGCACCATTAAATGCTCCAGCCTATTGACTTGACTGCCGGATATTAATGAGGTGGCCCTTGGAGAACCTACGCACATAACCCTTTTTTCCTCTTGTTCTCTTTCTTTATTATGACGAGACGCTTGTTGCTAGAATTTCGCGCCAGCTAGCCAGTTGGCAAGCAGGGCATTTGAATTGGGCGCGACCCCATCGCCAATGTGAGCGGTCAACAATGCAATGATGATTTTACCCCTCATCAATATTTAAAAACTTTTTATCATCTACTAAATTATATATGTATCTCACTACAAAAATCAAATCAGCACTAATCATCATCCTACTTAGATAATATTTCTCATGACATCCTCAGGCAGTTTACAAGCTCACATTTACAATCGACAATAAAATCAAGTACATGCATTATACTCATAATTCCCTCTATAACATAAGTCTTTCTTTCATTTCAAAGGGTTTAAGATAAATCACCAAATCTCATTGTACACATACACATATACATATACATGAATGTTTTCCCAAACTAACTCAATGTACAAAACTATCATTTATACTCTTGGAACCAGGCAGGTTTCAGTAACTAAGGGTCCCAATCCCGCTAATCTTAATCCTGCCAAACAAGCTCACTGATCTGAAAATAAAATATCAATAACAGAGAAGTGAGACCTAAGTCCCAGTGACTAGATAACCATCTAACCCTAGAAGAAATTGAGAACCACAGAAATCACTTGTTTAATAGTATACATATAATATAGCATGTGTAAACCCAAGTACATTTTTAACATGATATCAGATAACATAAAACGTAGCTTATTCTTCAAATAATATACCGGTACTAAAATACTCTATAAATAACTTTTACTGAAAAATAACTCATTAATAAAGATCTGTACATGATGCATTACAACATAAAGATAGGCATTCTTTACCTATGGCCCAGACTTTCTTTATTTAATTTCCTGATCTCCACAAGGATCTACCTGCCCACTGGCATCTCATGTAAACCTTCCCCTTGGGATAAATACTTGGCCAACTGGTCCTTTTTAAATCACAATATAAGCTTTTTAAAAGTTGCCCATTGGCATTTCCTTTTCAAATCCAGATGCAAGCTTTTAAATCTCATGATACTGGGTTGTGTGTGTACTACTCTAAGGTACCACCCTACAATCGCCCTTCTGCAGGTGTACTCTCATCGAAAGTGTAACTAGCAACAAAATCCTCGCACAAATAGCACCCCTTATCCATGCGGTTTACTCGGCAAAGTGCTTTGTTCCTTAATTCTAGAACCTCATGTTTTCACACTGCTCTACGGGCTATATAGTAATCAGCTCCACTTAGCTATACATTTCTGAATAATCTCTGAAGCCTCGGCGAAACCGAGCAATACATCTCTGAATAATCTCCGAAGCCTCGGCTAAACTGAGTGATATATTTCTGAATATCGTCCAAAGCTTTGGCCTAGTCAGGTGATCTCTCAGACACTTAAGTACGACCAAGGCATCCTATCATACTTCGGCAGAGGTAAGTAACCTTCCTCCACTTACCAGCAAGATTATATAAGTTATTTCATCCCCTCGAGTAGGAACATATATGCATCATAAGTTCACAGGGCCGCCCAGGCCTCCCTCTGACCTAAACAGAGGTGAAAACTTTCTCCACTGAGGACTGAATATCATGCTTAACAAAAATAAAGTACCAAAAGCATTGCTAGACCTTTAAACTATGCTGCAATCCAGCAAGCATAACAAGTAGAATGGCTTGCAATGCAGCCAGATCAAGAGAAGAAATAAGTATTCGAAGAAGAAAGATTAAAAACTTTCTTTATTGGTAAACAATTACAACCTCCTAAGAGGCATTACAAGTACATCATAGCACAGGAAATAAAGATAAATAAAATAAAAGCTCGGCTGAGCAGCTTCGGTTGATAACGATGTTTCTGCATCCGACCCAAGAAATCAGAAAAACCAATCGGCTCCATTGGGCCACTGGTTAATGCCAAAGAGCAAAGTAGGCCATCCACGGATCCCTAGGACGGACACGTTGAGGGATCCTAACCAGGTCAAAGACCTATGGATGCTGATGTCGAGGATGCCTCCTCCCCCAAGTGGGATGCTGGGCTGCTAGTCGCTGCCCAGCAACATGGACACGGGACCAGCAGACCAACACCACTCTCCTCCTTCCTCACATGGAAAAAGATTCCCTAGGCAGATGAACTGAGAGATCCAAACTGAGGAAGGAGGTGAGTTCCATGTCTGCCATGGGGAATAGGTATGCTTTATATTTCCTGTGGTCCATATGGCAAGTGACAAAGGCCACATAGGAAGCTCATACATGCACTCCCCATATGACCTCTGTGTGCCTTCTCATGCGCTCTCCATATGACCTCTGAGATTTCTCCCTTGAGGACTACTTGCTCTTCAGCAGCTTCTCCATCACCCCAGCTATCTAGGATGAACCAGCTTTCGAAAGGGAAGCTCGATCTCTCCGCTCTCAACCTTAATGAAATGGGCGCCATGAAAACCCCTATAGCTCACAGAAGGAAGAGGTCTCGGGAGATGGCCTAGCACAGTCCACTCCCTCCCCTTTTTATAGACAAACAAACCAGAAGCAACTATTAAAGTAGAGAGCCCTGCAATTCAAAATGCCTTGGCCGCACTACCATATGGCAGGCCAAGGGAAAAGGGCGCATTTCGAAGCGCGCCGGATGCATCTCCCAAACCATGATGTACGGTAGAAGATTTTCCTTTGGTTTCGAATTAGGAGCCTTAAATGCAGGATACCGTCTGCAGGTCCTGGAGATATGGGCTAGCCTAGGAAATCCCCTTTCGTGTGCTTATTGCATATGTTAAAGAGACCCGTGTTGGAAAAGGCCAATGGGATAAATGCCTTAAGCAGAAATGAAGCGTCCTTCGACAAACTGTGAAGTCGTTTCATCTACTTTGGTAAGGAGCGAGCCAGCTACTTGCTTCGAATAGACCGAACTATCCATCTAACCTCAGCCCCAGCCAAGGTATTTGCGCAGTTTTCGGTCATTTCAAGCCGAACCATTTTATGCCTCGCCAAACCGAGCTAACTTACGCATTTCGTACATCGGCCACTCCGATTTCCTTCAGGAGGAACCGGGATGATATTCAACGGTATAACTAAACAGCTTCATACATCAGCTTGACAAGTCTCTCTTGCCTCGATTAAACAAAGTACCCAGTTCGGAACCCCTGAGAGCGATCCGACCTTAAAACATGAATCGCATATGATTCATTTGTTGTCAGAAAAAGAACCTATGACGAAAAAGATCATTCGAAAGACGATGACCAAAGCAATAACATGAACAAAAGGAGATTAAAGATTCATTCATTAAGTTTTGATCGAATTACAAGTTGAAAAAGCAAAAAATACATGAGCAACCCTTAAGAATCAGGGTTCGGGTCGGTCCCAGGGACCTCCTTGGCAACATCCGGAGGGATTTGACTCGCTTTGCCCACTTCGAATATTATTAGAAGAGAAACCTCGGGTTCCTCGGCCACAAGCTGAGGGCATCCTTCAGGAGCCTCAGCCTCATTGGGACCCAAGATAGTGTCAAGGTCGACGTCTGAGATATCCTCGTATTCCGCTTCTTCGGCCCTCGGGGTACATGTATCATAAAGCTCGGCCTCCAAAAAAGATAAATCTAACTTGGGATACACTCGAGAGATCTTCACCCGAGTTTCCTCCTCACCGAACCGAATGCATCAGCACAAGCCTCTTTACGCTCCTCAGAGAATTGAACAGAACTTTTGTACTCCTCTATAGCCGAGGTAATTCGGTCGTTAGCTTCAGCTAGCTGGCCCCCAAGTTCGAGATTCATTTGACAACTCGAGGCCAACTCCGCCCTCAGGGCCTTAAATTGCTCCTATGCCTCGAGCTTGATTTTGCCTATCTACAAACATCAGGTCGTTTGAGGCCATAAACAAAAGAAAAGTGCCAGAAACAAGTAAATGAGTGGACACTATACCTCTTCCTCCCGCTGAGCCATTTTATCGCTCAGCTCATGGACCTTTTCTAGGGCCTTTAATTTGGACGCTTTATTCTGTTGGAGGCCCTCCTTGAGGTCACTAATTCGGGATTGATTGTTCTCGATTTCCCGCCGAGATTGGTTGAGATCAGTGGTGAGCTTGGCAATCTGATCATGCTGCCATTTCAGCCGATCTTCCCTATCGAAAGTTTCTTATTCAGGTTGGCAAGCTGATCTTGCTGCCACCGGCACCTACGCTCCTCCTCCTCGAGCCTCCTGTTCCAATTATTCTTCTCCTTGGTATGGCTATTCTTCAGCCGGTCTCACCTTTTGTCAAAATGCAGCCGCATGGCATTGACTTCGTCAGCATGCTTAGACTTGATTTGGGATAACTCCAATCAGGCCTTATTCGACTGTTCACGAAAACTCTAGAGCTCTTTGACTCGAACCAAGAGGCCCTCTCGATGGTAGCTCGGTAGGACTCACTCATCTTCTCGAGGTCCACCTGAACAGATGCCAAGGCCCTGGAGAGCCGGCTGATCGAATCCACCCTTGTTCGAAGGTTGAACGCCTCCCTCTTAGCCTGAGCGCAGGCCTCCGTAGCCAAATTTAAGCATCAATTCAGCACCCTCGTAATTAAAGCATTATGCAAAAAAAGCACAAGTAAGAACACTACAAGAAAATACAAAAATAGCGATGCAAATTTAGCGACGCAATACTGCGTCGCTAAATTGTGACCACTTTGCGATGCATCCGCGACAACAAATCATTGCGACGCAATTAGCGACACATTAGCGATTCAATAAACCAAAAAATTAAAAAAAGTAATTTTTTTATTTAGCGACACAAGAAATGCATCGCAATATTTTTAAATTAAGTTTTTATAAAATATATATGAGAAAACAATATTGCGACGCAACACAGTGCGTTGCAATGTTTTTAAAAAAATTAATTATGTTACATAGCGACACATTAGTGATACAATAAATCAGAAAATTAGAAAAATTATTTTTATTTAGCGACGCACTAATTGCATCACAAATATTTCAAGTAAAATTAATTTTTATAAAATATAAATATGAAAAAAAATATTGCGATGCAACTCTATGCGTCGCAATGTTTTTAAAAAAATTAATTATGTGAAATAGTGACTCATTAGCGATGCAATAAACTAGAAAATTAAAAAAATTATTTTTAATTTAGCGACGCATTAATTGCATCACAATTATTTTAAATAAAATTAATTTTAATAAAGTATACATATGAGAAAAAATAATTGCGATGCAACTCAGTGCGTCGCAATGTTTTTAAAAACTTTAATTATATTAAATAGCAATGCAATAAACCAAAAAATTAGAGAAATTATTTTTAATTTAGCGACGCACTAATTGCGTCACAATTATTTTAAAAAAATTAATTTTTATAAAATATAATTAAGAAAAAAATATTGCGATGCAACTCAGTGCGTCGCAATATTTTTAAAAAATTAATTACGTTAAATAGCGACGCATTAGCGACGCAATAAACCAAAAAATTAAAAAAATTATGTTTTAATTTAGCGACGCACTTGTTGCATTGCAATTATTTTAAATAAAATTAATTTTTATATAATATAATTATCAAATTAAAAAATTTGACGCAACCCTATGCGTCACAATATTTTTTAAAAAATTAATTATGTTAAATAGCGACGCAATAAAATAGTAAATTAATAAAAATAATTTTTTATTTAGTGACGCAAGAATTGCATCGCAATATTTTTTTTAAAAATAAATTTTATAAAAATATTAAAAAGAATTATGAAATAAAAATATTGCGACGCCGAACGGATCGATCGCGACAGTTCGAGATCGGTCGTCGCCGACCGGGATCGATCATGGCTTCGATCGATCTCAACCGTCGGGTCGTCGCCGATCAGATCGATCGTGACGGTCCGAGATCGGTCGTCGCTAACCGGGATCGATCATGGCTTCGATCGATAGCAACCTTCGAATCGTCGCCGATCGGATCGATCGCGACGGTCCGAGATCGTTCATCGCCGACCGGGACCGATCAGGGCTTCGATCGATCGCAACCGTCGGATCGTCGGCGATCGGACCGATCGCAATGGTCCGAGATCGGTCATGGCCGATCGGGATCAGTGCTTGGATCGATCGCAACCGTCGGATCATCGGCGATCTCGGACCGATCACAACGGTCCGAGATCGGTCGACGCAACGGTCCGGGATCACGGCTTGGATCGATCGCAACCATTGGATCGTCGCCGATCGGACCGATCGCCATGGACCGAGATCGGTCATGGCCAATCGGGATCATGGCTTGGATCGATCACAACAGTCGGATCGTCGCCGATCAGACCGATCGCCATGGTCCGAGATCGGTCGTGGCCGATCGGGATCACGGCTTCGATCGATCGCAACCATCGGATTGTTGGCGATCGGACCGATCGCCAAGGTCCGAGATCGGTCGTGGCCGATCGGGATCAGGGTTTGGATCGATTGCAACCGTCGGATCATCGCCGATCGGACCGATCGCCGCGGTCCGGGATCGATCGTGGCCGATCGGGATCATGGCTTGATCGATCGCAACCATCGGATTGTCGCCGATCGGAACGATCGCCATGGTCCGAGATCGGTCATGGCAGATCAGGATCATGGCTTGGATCGATCGCAACCGTCGGATCATCGCCGACCGGACCAATCGCCACGGTCGAGATCGATCATGGCCGATCGGGATCACGGCTTAGATCGATCGTAACCGTCGGATCGTCGACGATCGGACCAATCGCAACGGTCCGAGATCGGTCGTGGCCGATCGGGATCAGGGCTTGAATCGATCGCAACCATCGGATCGTCGCCGATCGGACCGATCGCCGCGGTCCAAGATCAGTCGTGGCCGATTGGATCACGGCTTGGATCGATCGCAACCGTCGGATCATCGGCGATCGAACCGATCGAAACGGTCGAGATCGATCATGGCCGATCGAGATCAGGGCTTGGATCGATTGCAACCGTCGGATCGTTGCCGATCGGACCGATCGCTACGGTCCGAGATCGGTTATGGCCGATCGGGATCAGGGCTTGGATCGATCGCAACCATCGGATCATCGCCGATCGAACCGATCGCCACGGTCTGAGATCGATCATGGCCGATCGGGATCAGGGCTTGGATCGATCGCAACCGTCGGATCATTGCAGATCGGATCGATCGCCATGGTCCGAGATTGATCGTGGCCGATCGGGATCAGGGCTTGGACCGATCGCAACCGTCGGATCATCACCGATCAGATCGATCCCCGCGGTTCGGGATCGATCGTGGCCAATCGGGATCATGGCTTGGATCGATCGCAACCGTCGGATCGTCGGTGATCGGATCGATCGCAACGGTCCGAGATCGGTCGTGGCTGATCGGGATCAGGGCTTGGATCGATCGCAACCATCGGATCATCGCCGATCGGACCGATCGCCGCGGTCCGAGATTGGTCGTGGCCGATCGGGATCAGAGCTTGGATCGATCGCAATCGTCGGATTGTCGGCGATCTCGGATCGATCGCAACGGTCCGGGATCGATCGACGCAACGGTCCGGGATCACGACTTGGTTCGATCGCAAACACCGGATCATCGCGATTGGACCGATCGGACCGATAGCCACGATCCGAGATCGGTCGTGGCCGATCGGAATCATGGCTTGGATCGATCGCAACCGTCGGATCGTCGCCGATCGGACCGATCGCCATGGTCCGAGATCGGTCGTGGCTGATCAGAATCATGGCATGGATCGTCGGCGATCGAACCGATCGCCAAGGTCCGAGATCGGTCGTGGCCAATCAAGATCAGGGCTTGGATCGATCGCAACCATCGGATCATCGCCGACCAGACCGATCGCCGTGGTCTGAGATCGATCATGGCCGATCGGGATCATGGCTTGGATCGATCGCAACCGTCGGATCGTCGCCGATCGGACCGATCGCCGTGGTCCGGGATCGATCGTGGCCGATCGGGATCACGGCTTAGATCGATCGCAACCGTCAGATTGTCGCCGATCGGACCGATCGCCACGGTCTGAGATCGATTATGGCCGATCGAGATCATGGCTTGGATCGATCATAACCATTGGATCATCGCCGATCGGATCGATCGCCACGGTCCGAGATCGGTCGTGGCTGATCGGGATCAGGGCTTGGATCAATCGTAACCGTCAGATCATCGGCGATCTCAGACCGTGGCGATAATAGTTTTTTTATATTATAAGATAATATAAGACTACGTCTTAATTAAAAATATAGTCTTTTTATATTATCAGATAATATAAGACTACGTCTTAATTAAAAAATAGTCTTTTTAAATTATCAGATAATATAAGACTACGCCTTAATTAAAAAATAGTCTTTTTAAATTATTAGATAATATAAGACTACGTCTTATTTAAAAACGTAGTCTTTTTATATTATCAGATAATATAAGACTACGTCTTAATTAAAAACGTAGTCTTTTTATATATAAAACTACATCTTATTTAAAAACGTAGTCTTTTTATATTTTCATATAATATAAGACTACATTTTAAATAAAAGATGTAGTCTTTTAAATTATGAAAAATTATGAAAACGTAGTCTAAAATATTAGACTACATTTTTTACAAAAAACATAGTCTTTTTCCTAAAACTTACTGTAGTCTATTCCACTATTTATAGTAGTGTTCTTGCTATTTTGATGCTAAAATGATCATTTATCGATGCTATAAAGTATTAAAAAATATTATTTTGATGCTTTTATACGCGTCGAAAAATAAGAGTGAAGATAAAAAATTTCGACGCTTTTACAAAAGCATCGAAACGTTTCGACGCCTTTTCGACGGCAAATTTTTATCTTGCGATGCTTTGAAGCGTTGGCATAATTTTTTTTTTTTTAAATAACCGAGAACAGGGAGGTCCCCTTCTTCTCTGTCTCCTCCTCCGTCGCCGCCTCATGCAACACTCCCCACCACAACTCGGCACACCAGCATCGCCCTCTTTAGGTAGGCAAACTCGTGCTCCAGATCCTCCAGCAGTGACATGTGCGCGGCCCAGCTGGTGGTGTAGGTCGCAATGCCGTTCAGATCCGTCTTCCTTGCGAACCCGTGTCACACGATCCTGCAAGCGTTGTGAACCCGTGCCGCCCCGCGCCAACCCGGCACTTTTCCACCAGCCCCGCTAGCACCCCCCGAGCTGCCTCCGCCCCCTTCACCGCTAGGTACGCCTCTGCGGCAGTGATGCAGATGCCCTCGGGCACCTCTTTGTTCTCCATCATCCTCTTGAGTTCACTCTATGCCTCTCCCAGCCGTCCGGCCCCTAGCCACGCCCTCATTGCTATGAACCCCACACTCGGGTGCTCCGCCGCCGCGTCGCCCCAGATAACCCTGACGCATCACAGCACCCCTTCGTAGTCCTCCGCCTGGAGCCGCTCCGCCGCCAGAAACCGGAGGCAACGCCCCTTAAACTCCTCCAGATCTAGGGTTCTGCCGTGGCCTTTCGCGGCTGCGATCCCTTTCTCGTAGAGATCCAGCACCTCCGTCAGCAATTTCAAAGCATCGGAATTCCCCTGTGGTGAATGCTTGGCGAGATTGAGCTTCCCAAACTGAAGGTACTGCGTCGCTAGAGCTCGGAACGCAGCAGGCGATCCGAAGAGGAGGCTTTTGGATCGATTGAGGAGCACGATCGCGAGATTCCGATCAGCGACCTCCCATGCCATCCTCGACCTCGCAAGATTGAGATCGAGGAGGAGCCTCCTCTCCTCCTCGCGGCCAATCCCATTGATCGAAATCGTAGAGGTCAGATCAGTGGCCCTCTCGAAGCAGTTGGCGGCGATGTCGAAGTGGCCGAGCTCGTGCTAGATCTGGCCAATCTTGTGGAAGAAGGATGCGGACTCGAAGGCGGCAGAGGGGATCTCGGCTATATAAACAAAGAAACGAGGTTCTCTTTCTCATCACGGTCATACAAGCTCATGAGAAAGAATTTTTAAGGAAAGAGGAATGGCTCACCGGAGGCGCGGAGGTCCTTCTTGAGGAGCTCGAGGAGAGCTTCGATGTTGGAGAAGCGGCGAGCGCGGGCCAAGGGGTGGATAGCGGGGTCGAAGGCATGGCAGCGGGAGAACAGGGGAGCATCCACGGTGGAGGCAGTCGAAGGTTGAAATGAAAAGAAGCAGAGAAGCCGAAGGTGAGGAGAAGAGAGAAGGAGGCAGGAATGGAACGCCGCTCAGGAGATAAAATTAAGGAGCGGGAGGGAATTGCGCCCTCTGTATTTGCGTGAAAATTGAAACAGTTCGATCTTGTGCGAGATAAAAAATAAAAAAATTACAATGCCGACGCTTTTAAGCATCGGCATTGTAAATTAAAAATACAATTAAAAACATGATGTCGACACTAAAAAGTATCGGTTTCGTTAAAAAAATTATTTTTTTATCAAAAAATCTCGATGCTTAAAAGCGTTGTTAAACATTTTTAAGCATCATTAAAAGCGTCGACAAGCAGGTTTCGGATTTTCACGACGCTTCCCCAAAGCGTCAGAAAAAAAAAAAAAGAGTTGTTATTCTTCTTTTTTTGTTGTAGTGACCAACCACTTGAAAGGGTCAACAACTGATTAAATATAGTTTATAATTTATTGGAGGCTAATTGATAATTATTAATCTGTAATTAATTTAAAAATATTTGATAACTAGCTGATAAGTTTGTTGCCGCTGAAATCCGTCCTCCGACTCAGGCACGGTCGATCTCCAGGAAGAGGGGGGCGGACCTGCAAAAGAAGTCCACACACGGAGGGACGCCGGGGGTGGTCCTCCGTGGGAGACCCTCCGATGCTCAAGTCAGTGAAGAAAAAATCGGCGATCAACCAGACAGTGGGGAGGTGGATCTCTCCGGGAGACCTCTCCGAGGGCGGCCAATCGGAAGCTCCAGAGGGTAGGAGCGCCGATGAGCTGCTGGAGAGAGGAGTGGGGTGCACGCGTAAGAGGCATGTGCCTGTGCCCAAGGAGAGAGAGTGCGTCCAGAGTTGCGTACCTGAGGGAATCTGTGATTATGATATTTATAGACTATCACCTGGGTCTTGAGCGTCTTCTGGAAGGTTCGGAGGTTGTTAAGATATGGAGGCGGGCAGAATCAGGCCGTTGTGGGGCCGTTAGAATCCATATCTCGTTTGTTCTGGTATCGACGGCTGGGAGAGCTCCTTGATGTCTCGAGATCTGGTTGAGTAGGCCTGGGCGGTTATGATAGGCTTTAGGCCACGTCCCGACATGATTTCTTTTCTAGGATGCCGTTCTGGTAGGCTCGGGCTCTCCCGCGTCAGGTTCCGGAGGTAGATGTTAGGTTGTGGATCGCTCGAAGAAGCTGAGCTACGAAGCCCGGAAGGGCCGAGCTAAGGAAGCCCGGAGGGGCCGAGCTACGGAAGCCCGGAGGGGCCGAGCTAAGGAAGCCCCTCCAGAAGCCGAGCTACGGAAGCCCGGAGGGGCCGAGCTACGGAAGCCCGGAGGGGCCGAGCTACAGAAGCCCGGAAGGACCGAGCTACGGGAAGCCCGGAGGGGACGAGCTACGGAAGCCCGGAGGGGCCGAGCTAAGGAAGCCCGGAGGGGCCGAGCTACGGAAGCCCGGAGGGGCCGAGCTACAGAAGCCCGGAAGGGCCGAGCTACGGAAGCCCGGAGGGGCCGAGCTACGGAAGCCCGGAGGAGACAAAGGGAGAAGGTTAGCCTTAGCCGCCTCGCACGGATATTAATGCAATGATGATTTTACCCCCCAACACATGCCCTCCACTCCCTAGTTCGAAGCGTAGGTTCGGGCGTAGGGAGTACGAGTTCGAATGGCGCATCTTGGATGGGACGTCTTGGTTTAAATAGCTTGCGCAATGATGCCCTAATTAATGCGACAGGGCCATCCTGCCTTCGGGGCTAAGGCTCCCTCGAGCGACGGCTGGGATTGCGCCACGCTATGAATCCCGATCGATCGGCGTTTGTCGAGGCGATTCGGACGCCTGGGATGAGACGCCTCGCCTCTTCAGGGCGGCTTCCTTGGCGGAGAAGCGAAGCGACAGCCGCATTGTGTATATATATGTGCGCGTGCGCTCGGCGTCTTCTCGTTTTGCTTTCAAAAGGGTTCTGGCCCTCCATCCTTTTTGACGCTTATCGTTTTCGTTTGGTACCTCTTTCAATGGCGATGAGCCCCGACGATGTGGCCTCCGAGATCGTTGCCGAGGACTTGGGGAGGATTCATCAGCGGTATGGCTTGCCCTTGGACGTCGTTCTACGGGCGCCGGAACTCGAAGATAGAGTTACCCGGGACTTAGAGTCTGGGGTCTTCATCTACGAGGATAGTTTGAAGGCGGGTCTTCGTTTTCCTCTCCACCCCTGGTGAAGGAGATCATGACCCACTACAATATCAGCCCGTCAATGGTGGCTCCGAACAGCTGGCGGAATATCATCGGATTCATCTCGATGTGCCACTAGATTCGGATCGTCGCCACCCTCCCCCTTTTCCGCACCTGCTACCACCTGATTCCCGGGAGGAAATCGGAGTGGCCCTACATCGGGCCCCGAGATCCTTCAACGTAATCGCCGATAAGCCCTCTTCCATCAAGGGGTGGAAGAGTCGATTTGTTATCGCGGAGGGGAACGTCGGCTCCGACTTCCTCGGAGATGGGGGGAGGTTGTAAGGATGCGGAGACGCATCCGGCCTTGTCGGCACAGGAAGAGAAGGACTTGGACGTCCTCCGCAATGGGCAGGTGTTTTCGGCTAATGACTTGCTATCGGAGGGGGCCCTCTTCGCAGCCGGGCTCAGCCCCCTGGACCCGCAAGGTGAGTCTCTTTCGTATAGTTTATTTTTCTCGATTAATGTGCTCGACCTGAGCATGTGTGTTCTGGTTTGACAGCCGCAAGGTCAGCGTTGTCGAACCTCTCTAAGAGGAAGAGAGGGAAACGCCCGGGGGAAGGTAGCGGCGCGAATAGTGGCCGGCCCAAAAAAAGGGCTCATATTTTCACAAGAAGCCCGCCGGACACCGGGGCAGTCACGGCAGAAGCGCCGGGGGCGAAGGAGGGCCCGGGGAGAGAGGTTATGGCCTCCGACCCTCTCGTGTTAGAGATCTCAGACAGCTCGGACGAGGCTCCGTTGGTTCGTCCGACCGCATCCCCCCTGAAAGAAGAACCAGCAATGGATCTGGCGGAGGCGGTCATCGCCGAGGAGCCTACTGTCCCCGCGGGATCGCCGTCGGCTTCGACAGGAGAGGAAGAGGTGGCACCGCAGCCGGGAGGTTTAGGGGGAGCCTTCTCTCGGTCTCTCCGCAGGGGAGTACGGTAGCAGTGAGGCAGGTCAGACTGAGGCCTCGGGAGAGCCTGCGGAGGAGATGCAAGTGGCAGAACAGGCCGAGACCTCGGGGGGTCCGATGGCGAGACACAGATGGTGGTAACCGAGGAAGGGACGTCGAAGGAGGAGACGCGGCAAGGCGGGAGCTCCGCATTGGGAGCTTCTTCGAAAAAGGTTTTGGGGAGGCTGGCGCTTGGGCTGGCCGAACTATCTGAAGAAACCCAAGCCAAGGCCTTGGTGGAGGAGGCTGGGAGGTTGAAGGCCTCTCAACGGGGGCCGCCCAGGACGGTCCTTCAGGCGGGGTTGGCCAACCCAGCAGCTCGGGTGCTGATATTGAGGAGGCATTTTCCGCCATGATGAGGTCGGCCCTGTATCCGGGCGCGGATCCTTCGGCGGACAAATTTGCCGATTTGGAGTTGGTAGATGCTGCGTTCGGTCAGCGAGGCGTGACCGAGAGTATTCATCTCCTTCTCGACATTGACAACACAACCCTGATAAGGATGACTCGGGCCTATGCCTCGCGGGTGAGTTACTGTTCTTGTGCGACAGATGTTTCCCGATTGACCCTATTGTGGGTTTTTATTCATTTTTTGTCTCGCAGAGCATTTTGCTTTCCCGGGCGATATGTTGGCGCTTGAGCCTGGCGACAGGAGCCAGCATTCAGGCCAGGTGTGATAACGCCGAGCTTCAATCACGACTAAAAGTGTCTGAAAAATTCGAGGAGCTTATGGATATGACTGATAGGAGCCTGAAGGGGGCAAGGGCAGCACACCAGGTCGCTCTGGCCGAAGTGTCCAAGCAGAAACGCAGAGTGGAGGAGTTGCAGGAACTCCTGGCGAAGAACGACGATGCGTGCCTGGAGCTGGCCAGAATCGAGTCGAAGCATTCCGCGGAGGTGAAGGCAATGCAACGAGAACATAGTGAGATTATGGGTCGGCTGGGGAAGGAAGCTGCCGACGAGAGGGGTCGTTTGATCAGGATGCTTGGCGAGGTGGAGGAGCGACTGAAGCGCCGCGATAGCGAGATTGCTCATTTGAAGGAGGGCGCTAAATGGCAACAAGGGGTGATAGCTCAAGTGAACAACGAGCTAACCCAAGCCCAGGAGGTAATTGGAACCAAGCAGTCGAAGATCAACAGTCTGCAAGAGAGAGTTGAGCTGGTCGGGGCTGATAGGACTAGAGCCAGGAGTGAGGCTGAAGAGTTGGCCAAGAGGTTGGCCAGACGAGAGGAGGAGGTACGATCTCATTCTTCTCCCCATTTTTAGCTTTTTCCATTGGTTTCTTGTGATGCCAACCCATTTCGGC
Source organism: Calamus simplicifolius (assembly GCA_900491605.1). Lineage (NCBI taxonomy): Eukaryota > Viridiplantae > Streptophyta > Magnoliopsida > Arecales > Arecaceae > Calamus > Calamus simplicifolius. The sequence continues at coordinate 525,894 of UESW01004776.1, forward strand.
TTTCTCAGATGGCGGAGCTGGGGCTGGAGGTTCGGGCTCTTCGAAGCGAGCTTGTGTCCAGCCACAACAGGAGTTCAGAATTCGAGGCGCGGGCCAGCGAGTTCGAGGAGCAAAATATTATTCTGCGGGCCCAAGTCGCAGAGGCTGAGAAGCAGGCCGCCGAGGCCAACATGCAGCTCGCCATACTTAAGGGAGGCAAGACGCTATCAGTGTAGACGCGTTCCATCATGGGATGGAGGAGTGCAAACAGAGGATACTCAGTGGGCACCCGGAATGGGACCTTTCTTTCCTGAGTGTTGAAGATCCCGACGATGGCGAGTCTGAAGAAGAAGATGAAGATGAATATGTTGATGTTTCTAACGCCGAACTTGGTGCCGCCCCCGGTCCCAGCGAAGCTGCAGCTCCTGAGGGACGGTCGCAAGCTGCCGCTGAGGGGGCAAAAGTATTGGAGAAGGGCGAGTCTAGTCACACTTTCGCAGATGTAACTGAGGGCCCTTCTAAAGCCGATGCGGCTCCCGGTCCTTAGGAGTCGTTCTTTTATTCCGCCTTTAAGACATTGGTCTGACGTTTCTTAATAACTGAAGTTCCCGTTTCCACTTAAGTGCTTTCCTTGCATGACCCTGTTGTCGTTTCCGCCTCGATTGTGAACGACCTATGGCTCCTTGAGGCTCTTAGGTCATCCTTATCTCAAGATCGAAGGAAACGCACCGGCTAAGGCCGGTGGGCAAACCAGGTCGGCTTGGGCCGATGGGCAAGATAGGTCTGGGGGACACAAAGTAGGTCGGCTGGTGCTGACAAACAAAGCAGGTCGACTGGTGCCGACAGACAAAATAGGTCGACTGGGGTCGACAGACAAATAGGTCGGCTGGGGCCGACAGGCGAAATAGGTCGGCCGGGCTGATGGGCAGAATAGGCCGGCTGGGGCCGACAGGCAAGATAGGTCGGCTGGGGCCGATAGACAAAGTAGGTCGGCTGGGGCCGACAGGCGAAATAGGTCGGCCGGGGCCGATGGGCAGAATAGGCCGGCTGGGGCCGATAGGCAAGATAGGTCGGCTGGGGCCGACGGGCAAAAAGGTCTTCGTGCTTTCCGCTATTCTATCAATTGTCCTGCTGTTCCGCAGGTGATTCGATTTTTATTTCATCAGAATGGATGATACGGCGTAGTGGGGGGGGCATAAAGCTGCATCAGAGCTTTCCGGAAGGTGCTCTTTTCCCATGCAGATCACTTCGTCGCACGCAATCGCTTACCATTGGAGGACATCACTTTCGAAGGACGATATTCTGAATCCGCCAGTTTTTGAAGCGTCAGCGAACGATTTCCTGCATTTAATGACCGTGATTCGGGATTAGGAAGGGATCTCCGTACACGTCACAACTAAGGCGGTGGGCTTGGCGCGCAGTGGGGTGCTGCGTTCATCCTGAGGGGCCACGTGGAGGCATGGGCCAAGTGCTTGAAACTCAGGACTTTTAGCTCTGATAGCTCATCCCGGGTCTTTTCTGCCTATAAAAAGGGGAGAAAGGGGTCATGTTTGGCTATCCCCAAAGTGTATTTTCCCTTAGAACTTCCATTATGCCCATTTCTCTGCTGCTACGAGTGGGGGGATCAAGCTTTCCTCTCATGGGCTCCTTGCCGCCGGATAGCTGGGGCGACTGGGGAGCTGCCGAAGAATGGCTCGCCCTTAGGGGATGGGTCCCGGAGATCATATGGAGAGCGCACAAGGAGGGCGCGGGGATCACACGGAGAGCGCTTAATAACTCTTCCAGTGTGACCCTTGTGGTTCCCCTTCGGGGACGCACGGTAGGAAGTGCACGCGGGTCTCCCATGGGTTGCGTGAACTTCGCCTCCTCCCCTGGTTCGGATTCCGGGTTCAGCCGCCTGGGGAACCTTTCGTCACCTGGGAAGGGGGTGAAGAACCTCGCCCGCTGACTCGTTGTCCTTGAGACTTGGGAAGGCGCGGCGGCATGCACTCGGTTTGGGAGAGTGTTCCGATGCCAGGGTCCGCTGGCCTCCTGCTTGTTCGCCGAGGGGTTCCTCGGTTGGATGGTCTGGGATGGCCATCCAGATATCTCGGTTGGGCCACCGAGATATCGCTACCACTTGAAGCCAGTCGCAACTATTGGTCCATGTCGATCGGCTATTATCAGCCCGAACTGACTGGATGCGACTCGTTGGCTCGACGATCGGATGCTGGAGCGTCATAGATTGGCCAGGTCTGCTCTGGAGCAGTTGCCCGAGTTTTGTATTTGCCTTTATTTTATGCATTTTAATGTTCTTGTAACGCCTGTGAGGCATTTGTAACTGATCTTGATCGGCAATAAAGAGAGTTATGTTCCATTTTTTGATCTCTATCTTTTCTTGTGCCGAACTTGTAGTCATTGTTGTTTGTGGGGTACAAAGGCGTCCCGCTCGTCCCTAGACGAGGATCTCACGCCGTCCGAACTAATCGAGGTTCGTGTGTGGCGGTTCATAGATCATTCGGCGAAACATGCTCCTTGCTTGGTCGGAAGCCTGGTATTTTCGTGCTTCGCTTTTGCCGGAGCCCGATTTATCGTGGGTCGGCCTTGGCCGAAGTTCAGGGAACCTGTCGTTCGGGTCGGCCGAGTTTCGAAGGTATTTGTCTTGGCCCTGCCAAGGATCGGAGATTTTGTCACTCGGCCCTGCCGAGGCTCGGAGATGTTGTCACTCGGCCCTGCCGAGGTTTGGAGATAAGCGACTTGGCCCCGCCAAGGTTCGGAGATCATTGACTTGGCCCTGCCAAGGTTCGAAGATTTGTTACTCGGCCCTGCCGAGGTTCGGAGAAATATTTGACTTGGCCCTGCCAAGGTTCGGAGATTTGTTGCTCGGCCCTGCCAAGGTTCGGAGAAATATTTTACTTGGCCCTGCCAAGGTTCGGAGATTTGTTGCTCGGCCCTGTCGAGGTTCGGAGAAATATTTTACTTGGCCCTGCCAAGGTTCGGAGATTTGTGCTCAAGGGAGCGACTCAATTGTCATTGTGGGCCACAGCGTTAAGTCCATGTGGTGCTTGATAAGGGGGCGCCAGAGCGAACGGGCAATATACTGTCGCACTTTTATTGGTGATGCCACTCTTCCCGAGGGGACAGGGTATTGGCCGAATGCCGGACTTCTGCGTTTTCCGAAAAAGAGGCCAGCATTAAGAGGCTCGGGGAAGTGCCGAATGTATTTATTGCGGGGGCCGACAGATCGGAAAATGTTTGCTTGGGGAACTCCCGAACAACCTGCTCGCGCTTACCGATCTCGCTCGGGATGGGGCGTGACACTTCGGATTTCACAAACGTTGAAATGGCGACGCGTGGTAAGTTCTTATAGGTCGGTGGTTACGGTGCGACCGATAGAGATACCTGCTTGACGAGTATAAATATGACCGGGAGGCATTGGTTTCGTCTATCCCTCGGTTCAAGTTCAAAAAAATGGCCTCCCCAGGGCGATCATCAGTCGGGTCGCGTTCCTCGCTCGACAGCCTGCCGCGGTCGGAGGGGAGGCGTACCTCCGTTACTGTTGACGGAGAGGGCCTAGCGTCGGCCTTTGCGAGTAATCAGCGGCTCGCGAGGACCGCCGAAGAATTCTTGGACGTGTCGGTCAGGGAGGCGGAGGCCTCACGCCGGTTGATGGACCGGCAGAGGGAGGAAATTACGTCCCTTCGTCAGTAGGTGGCTGACCTGACGGAGCGCCTGGAGGAGCTGCTAGCCTCCGGGAGTGACTCCGAATTCTGATCTAGGGCCTCCCCTCTTGTTTTTGTTTTTTACTGCCTCTTTGTAGTCCCCCTCTTTTTATGAATGAAAGATGGATCTTATTTTTGAAGTCCCTTTCTTTAAGAGTTTATGGCCTTGACTCGGGTGATGAATCAGGGTGTTGGCATGGCCCCGCGTTTTTGCGCTTTGATATAGGCTCTTTGAACGACGGGTTATAGGGGTGTCACCCAAAAGGTTTTCTGTAGCAGAGAGGGAAATCTCCTAGCTCTGCTTGGGGCCTTTGGCCTACTACGTGGGGCTCGATGGCCTCAAGAGGGGGTTTGCCAATGGTGGCTTCTTCTTGCACGTCGACGGTTTTTGTTTAACGCGCTCGTTTTTAAACCGGACGAAGTCCTTCGGGGACTATTTGGGGGCCGTTCGGCTTTGGTCGAGGCCTGTATACTTAGGCTTTTTCGCTGGGGTTTTTAGCCCGAATGACTTTTACCTGGCCTTACCATGGCTCGGAGGATTCGTTGCTCGGCCCTGCCGAGGTTCGGAAATATTTTACTTGGCCCTGCCAAGGTTCGGAGATTTGTTGCTCGGCCCTGCCGAGGTTCGGAGAAATATTTTACTTGGCCCTGCCAAGGTTCGGAGATTTTGTTGCTCGGCCCTGCCGAGGTTCGGAGAATATTTTACTTGGCCCTGCCAAGGTTCGGAGATTTTGTTGCTCGGCCCTGCCGAGGTTCGGAGAATATTTTACTTGGCCCTGCCAAGGTTCGGAGATTTTGTTGCTCGGCCCTGCCGAGGTTCGAAGAAATATTTTACTTGGCCCTGCCAAGGTTCGGAGATTTGTTGCTCGGCCCTGCCGAGGTTCGGAGAATATTTTACTTGACCCTGCCAAGGTTCGGAGATTTGTTGCTCGGCCCTGCCGAGGTTCGGAGAATATTTTACTTGGCCCTGCCAAGGTTGGAGATTTTGTTGCTCGGCCCTGCCGAGGTTCGGAGAAATATTTTACTTGGCCCTGCCAAGGTTCGGAGATTTGTTGCTCGGCCCTGCCGAGGTTCGGAGAAATATTTTACTTGGCCCTGCCAAGGTTCGGAGATTTGTTGCTCGGCCCTGCCGAGGTTCGGAGAAATATTTTACTTGGCCCTGCCAAGGTTCGGAGATTTGTTGCTCGGCCCTGCCGAGGTTCGGAGAATATTTTACTTGGCCCTGCCAAGGTTCGGAGATTTTGTTGCTCGGCCCTGCCGAGGTTCGGAGAATATTTTACTTGGCCCTGCCAAGGTTCGGAGATTTTGTTGCTCGGCCCTGCCGAGGTTCGGAGAAATATTTTACTTGGCCCTGCCAAGGTTCGGAGATTTGTTGCTCGGCCCTACCGAGGTTCGGAGAATATTTTACTTGGCCCTGCCAAGGTTCGGAGATTTTGTTGCTCGGCCCTGCCGAGGTTCGGAGAA
>UESW01004776.1:541512-639209 GCA_900491605.1 Calamus simplicifolius
CGTCGGATATTTCCAAGGGATAAATTCCCTCGGCAAATCCCTCGGAAATATATTCCCTCGGAAAAATTCCTCGGAAAAATTTTCCGAGGAGGGTTTTTCCGACAACCATTTATCCGTCGAAAATCCGTCGGAAATATAAATTTCCGACGGATTTTTCCCTTTTTCCCTCGCAAATTCCCTCGCAAATGACCCTTTTTCTTGTAGTGTGGAGAGTTCGGATCTCCAAACATTGCACAGCCTTCGATCTCTCCAGCAGTCGGCGGTGATCCTGCATTGGTATTACCATCCAGCCAATCGGCACATACCTCCGAGAGTTCTTCCACCATCGGCCGCACCGTACTTCGACTGGATGCTCATGGGTTGTAAGTATATACTAATTAAAAATATAAGTTTATATTTTTAAGTCAATTACTTATAAACATGCATTTTTTTAATAGATTTATTGAGCAGCATCATGTATTCAGCCACATCAGCGCCGTATTTCAGAGGCGTGCAGATCCCAGTGGCTACGATTGGCGTCAGCCACGAGGGAGTTTTATTTTTCTGAGTTTCAAGTAAACTTATTAAATACAATTTATCACTGATATAAAATTTCTTAATCATAATAAATTCTGAAATTAACTATTTATTTTAATGCAGAAAAAGTTTACGTGGGACCCTGCCAGCCATGATGCCATTAGGGCAGCATGGGAGGCTCTTACGGGACGTCGATACTCCGACATGCTTCATCATTGGAGGTCATCAGATCAGCGTCTTGCGCATGTACCAGAGGGTATTTGGCACGAGTGGTAGCAGGCCTGGCAGTCCGATGGCTGGCGTAGGAGGTTCGCATCAGCCAGCACAAACCGCCGATCCGAGAAGGGCAGTCCTAGCAGGGGTCTCTCCCGCCATACTTTGGGCTTCATTTTGATTCAAGAGCACAGACGTTGTATGGTAAGAAAACATAAATAATTTAATTACTAATTTAGTTATTTACAAATATTTGTATTAATATCAATTTTTTTATTGTTATAGTCTGAACAGGAGGGCAGAGATCCTGATGAGTTTCATCTATTCAGGGCGACACACACCAGGAGGGACGGTTCCTAGGTCGACACGTGATCATGGGAGGTTGCGGTAAGAAATTAGCTTTATATAGTATCTGTTTAATTTCTAAAATTTTATTTCAAGAAATTTATTAATTCATTTATTATTGATTTTATAATTCAAAGACACGAGTCGAGGAGCTTCGCTCCCCGGCATAGCAGGTCGACTCCACTGATAGAGAGATGCCCGTCGAACTCTTAGCAGAGGAGAGTCGGTGTGTGTTTTTGGAGGCTGTTGGTGCCCAGCCTCGAGACCGTAGGGTCTATGGTCTGGGCACTAGAGCTTCTGCATATTTTCCCCATCAGGCCTTCAGCTCGCGATATTCTGGTGATATTCCTGCCGAGCGTTTAGACGACATTCGGAGATCTATTGCGGAGGAGGTTCGGCAGGACATTCGTCAGGAGGTTCGGCAGGAGGTCAAGCACGAGTTCGAGCAGCGTATGCGAGGCCGGGATCAGGAGCTTGCAGACGTGCGAGATCAGATGCGTCATTTGCAGGATATGGTTAGCCGCTTGTCGCAGGGTCTCCAGCTTCCACGTGATCGCTCAGATTCTTAATGTATTTTTTTTTCTTTTTATATGTTGTACATGAAAACTTCAAAATTTTAATATATTAATTATTTTTAGAAATTGAATGATTATTGTTTGGATCAATATGAGTGAAGAATGTTTTGATCAATATTTAAATGTAACGAAATTGTATTAACCGTTTTAATTTTTAATATTTTATTTTTTTAAAAAAATTTAATTAGCGACGCATTAGCGACTGAAATTACATCGCTAATATTTTCAAAATATTATTATTAAATATTACGACGCAATGACGTGGCGTTGCAATATTTTTAAAAAATTAATTAGCGACGCATTAGCGACTAAAATTGCGTCGCTAATATATCTAAAATATTACTATTAAATATTGCGACGCAATGACCTGGCGTCGCAATATTTTTTTAAAAAAATTATTAGCGATGCATTAGCGACTCAAATTGCGTCTCTATTATATCTAAAATATTATTATTAAATATTGCGACGCAATGACCTGGCGTCGTAATATTTTAAAAAAAAATTATTAGCGATGCATTAGCGACTCAAATTGCGTCGCTATTATATCTAAAATATTATTATTAAATATTACGATGCAACTAAATGTGTCGCAATATTGCGATGCAATTGAATGCGTCGCAATATTTAATAATAATTTTAAATATTAAAATTTAGTTTTAAATTTAGCGACGCATTTGGATGCGTCGCAATATTGTGACACATTATTGCGTCGCAGAGAGTCGCTGTGACGCGATGCAATTGCGACAAATTGAGATTGCGACGATCATCTGAGCGACGCCGTCATTGCGTCGCTATTGCGTCGCAATAGCATGTTTAGCGATGCATTTAGGCGTCGCAATATTTTTGTTCCCTTGAAATGGATAGTCCATCCCTGCAAGAACAAGCCTAATAATCAATGCAATGCCAAAATAATAACAAAATCATAAATTCATACCCTAGGTCTTTTCGATTGATAAAAATTCTCCAAACAACTAAGGGGCTAAACATACTAGCAGCAGATTTTACTTTTCAAGCAGGTTGAGGACTTCCTAATAGTTGCACTTGCATAAGGCAAAGACTACATCCCTCTCTTTGGCACTAAGGTAAGTTGACTCAAGTGAGCGGCTCAGCTTGATTCACTATCGGCTTTGACCATACCTAGTAGGTATAATGCAGTTCAGGCCATGAAGTAAAGAACTTATTCTTCTATACATGGATGGAAGAAGAAAGGTCGAAAGAAATAGTTAGAGAAAAAGCCCTTTTTAAAATTAAGGTAATACCACCCTTGACTATTCGGATGGTGCTTCAGAGAAAAGAAAAATCAAAAGTAGAAGGGTTGAAGGACTCATACCCATTATACCTCAACAAGGCAACATACCCTACTAAGAAGCATCAAAAATTGAAGACTAATTGGAACAAAGAAACTCCCAGCAAGCTTTTAAAAAACTATGAATATGAATCCTAAGCCTAAGCCCAACATCCAATGTATTTACATAAATAGACATCCAACTGAAATGTGAAAAGCAAATAACCTTCTTTAAAGAAGATGCCCTTAAACCCACCTCTATAGAAATCTTGTATTAGGATCCAAGGTTCTCCAAACAGGACTCGATTATTGAAGAGCTCCTCATCCATGGCCCCAAGAAAGTAACAAGAAAGATCCATAGCAAAAAGAGAACCGAGGGGAAAAAAAAAAGCGGATGTACTTACTAAATGTCGGGTGAAGAATGAGCCTAGGAACTAAAAAGAGGTCTAAATGAAGGGAAGACTCCATGTGTGAGCTTACAAGAATGGCAATATTGAAGTCAAAGCTATTGCTCTTAGAGGTATAGGAATTGACATCACTTGCAAACTAGTGATTTCGAACCGAATTTATTGCCACACATGTCCAATCCCCATGGAGCAATGAGAAGAGATTTGAGGCTTAAATCTATTAAAAGGCTAAGGGAGATGATGCGTGACCACACAATTATTATGATTAAAAATTGAAGAAGTATCATTGCTATGTTACCACTACAAATGAACCCTCGTTGCAAAGAGTTCAAAAAAAGAAGGCTTTGTGCCTCACTTGTCTATTTAAGTAGCTTGATAATTGACCTTTTAGCCTAGCTAGCTAAACATCCAAAACATTGGCCTTTAAATGCAGAAAAAGGAGGATCAAAAGCTCAAAAAGCTCTCCTTCACAAGAGCAAAGAAGCTCACAAAGGCCCTCTTCTCATCTACTAAGGTTTGAAGGCTTAGTGCCTAGAGTATGGTAAAGGGCTCGAAAGCCCTCCCTAATTGCAGATGGGCTGGTATGCTCCAAATGTATTGACAAACAGATCTACTTCTTCACCTAAGTAGAACACCTTAGTTTTGAAAGTGAGGGGCAAATGATAAGGTCAGATCTTACTAACATCCAGATGGAGTCCAGTTATATAATATGTAGCTGCCCATCTTATATCATTGAAGCTTGCAACGACAAAACAATAGGAAAAAAATGTGGCCAACATAACTGCTCCGCATACAACAAAGAAAGCAATAGGTTGCATAGACATGATAGGACCAAACACGTATGTCTCTGGCTATAAAGCTGCTATAGAGGGCAAAGCCTCTGACAACTAGGGCAGCCCCATCTAATGACCGACTCCACTATGGCAAAGGACGTGATCACAATTCAAAAGATTTTAATATCAAATCTTGAGACTGCCTATAAAGGGATGCCCCATTCGAAGACTAGAGGATTTCTCTCTCTCCTCCATCTCACTTCTTCTAGTCCTCTCTTATCTCTTGTACTTATAGTAAGCTTTTCAATATCCTGCTTTGTTTGATTCTGTTCACTAACACGACTGCAAGACATGCTCCTAACTATCATCTTTTTCCTTCACTAACTTAAGTATTTAAGGATCTTTGAGGCCTACGATGCTCCTTAAGTTTGTCTCTCATGCCTGCAAGAACTCCAACTTGAGCCCTTCTTTACTAACTACCTTCATTCTCAATTCAACATCTCCATCACCATCCCTTTTGATGCATAGAATTCTATTAATGAATTCAAGTACTATCATAGCTCATTAGTAGGCATTAAGGTCCCAATCTAAAATCTATGCTAGATCAGCTCTAGAACTACTTGATTCACATGCACCCATGGTTAAACTGCAAACACCAATCCATGGTTGATGTGTTGATGACTTATTATAGGTGCAATAATACCCGCGATTGAGTGGACAAAACTAATCCACTTTGTCTCTTGGTTCACAAGGATTTTATCATTACCATAACATAAATTCTTTTAATTAATGAGACCAAATCAATTGAATTTCGATCATTTACGAATATATAAGAAATCATAACTTTCTTCTTGTTAAATAAGGAAGATGGGCTAATTTAGGCCATCAAACTAATAGAAGGCCCATTAGAGGATTGATTTGTTTTGTAAAAAGGAGAGAACAAGCTAATCTGCGCCATCTCCATGTTAGATGAGTGCCCTAAAAAGTTAATTATTGGCATACACATTATATTTTATTTCAGAACTTTTATTGTATATAATCATGATCATATTAATAATATTGGGCTTTTTTCATACATGTTAATGTGTCATGTATCATCCTTGGGTTGATGGACAATGATATATTTTTAAGAGTTAAAAAATTGAGACACTTGTCATAATATATTAACTCTAACTTTTAAAAAGTTTTTAGAACTTCAGAACTTTCATTGTATATAATCCGATCAGATTGGAGCATAGATCACCTTAATATGAGTCTTTTGTATGATGTATGAGATACCAAGGCAAGAATGCTGGTAGATGTTTGACATCGATACCGAGCATGACCAAACGAAAAGTCAGCAGGATGACTACTCACTCGTCAGTGACTTCTCGATAATGTAGTAGTGTAAGTAGTCCTTGACCTATGGTACTTTTGTTACTTACACTAGGGTTATAGTAGTTTGACTGCATATTGCTTTGATCCTCTTAGGCATCAAGGACTTTGTTATGTATGTTGGCTGTAATGGTCCTAATGTAGAAGTAAGAAGTATTCTTGAGGAATATATCAGTCCTAGTAGATAGGGAGTAGTTCTATGCTATTTAGGAGAATGAGTTTATGAGTTCGTGACGATGGCAAGTGATAATGGAAAGGAGTTTTCATTATAATCACATGTTAAAATTGAGTGAAATAAATATTGCATATAACCGATGCTTAGGTTTTGATGAGTTATCCTTAACCTAACATCCTGTCGAGACTCTTGATAGAAGAACTATACTAGATGGTAACTACATTCTGGATTCTTTTTCTAACCTTCTAGATTATCACTACATATTGCTAGGTGTCACTCGTGGATTGTGAGAAGCTCACTAAAATCGATTAGGATCATCGATTCTAAGTTTTAGTAGAGTCAAAATTATTTCAACCTACCAAAAGAAGTTTCAGTGTAACCTTAATGTTGATTAGGGATTATTCTTATTACCAGACAGGTTGAAACCTATGGAATCACATGAAATAGACACTAAACTCTTTATTTTGATCTTTACATAAATTCGATTAATATTTTGGATCAAGTTTCTTAAAGATGAATTGCTAATTATTAGCGACTAGGCCTAATAGTATCACTACTGATCTAATTCCACGAGATTGAATTGTTTGCTATCTTCTTTGAATGTCAAATTAGATTTGATCAAATATATTTACGATTGCTTTGAGTTGTCCAAGACTCAATTGAAACTTGAGTATGAGTCTCATATGATGAGATTCAGTTTGGACTCAAATCTAATTCAAATTGGATTTGAATTTGACCCTAAATGAAAAGTACTAGTGGATTGAGACTCTTGGTCTTCCTAAGGTGGTTCACATTAATGTATACTAAATTCTAGTGACCTTTGATCTTCGGTGGTTCAATGTAAAACTTTTGGTCTTCCTAAAGTGGTTAATGTACAATAAACTCAAGTCTCGTTTAATATAAAGAAATGATAGAAATCTTATCAATTTATTAAGTGTAGGGATAAGAAAAAGGGTTTTGGTTTTTCAAATTCTAAGATAATAAATGTCATAAATAGTCTTCATAATGAAAATATGATCTTTGGATTGCTTTTCATTAATAGCTTTTATGATGGAAGACTTTTTGAACTACCTAAAATTAATTGTAGCATTAATTGCTTTCATGATGAAAGAAGGCTTTGGGATTACTCTTGGAAGCCTATATAAAAGATTCCTAGCCTAGCAAAGTAAATAGCCTGTGAACAAATTCATTTTGTATGGCATAAGGCTTTGCATAGATTAGAAGATCCTTTAGGCTTAGAGAAGTCTTTATTTTTTCTATTCTTCCATCCTAGAATAGATCTAGTTGGGTAAAAATAAGAGACAAGTTCCTATTAAGGAGATCAGGCATAAGAAGGTTGATTCAGCAAAGAGTTTGATGAAGATGGTTTATCAAAAGGATCTGCAAGGCGCTAGCATCTGGTGATTCATCCATTTTAAGAAGTCTTCATCCCCACATGGATATTTATAAAAGCCAAACGTGTGAACGACTCTCATTTGGGACCTCGTGATCTGATAGGGTAAATCCAGTTATACATTTCAACTTGACGAGATAAAAATTTATATTTAAATTTTTTACTGCATTAGATCTAATCTTTGATCATGCCATTTTTGCGTAAATAAGTTTTAGATATGATTTGAAACTTATTTACCTAATTTTTAAAATTTCTAAATTTATTTCTTTCGCTGCAAGATACTAATACTATTTGTACTAACCTAATTCATCGATTAAGGTCCTTCACTCTGTTCATCAAGAACGCAATTGCAGCCATTGGATGATTAGTTTCATCACTAAAAGGTCAAAATAAAATGATTTCACCATATATTTGTTTAACAAATACATGCAACCATTGGTTCTTATGAAGTGGGTGACTAAATTTCACTAAGCACTAATTGATAGCTCTCTCGCGTTATTTCTACAAAATACGAGGGAACCATGGCACTATGTTATTATTTCTTAGTCACAAACCCCTATCTGCCATTTGGTCACAATATGGTGCAATCTAAAATATCTTATGATATTTAAGAAAGATAATGCATTTTCTATGATGAACCATTCAGACGTAACACAAAGAAGAGGAGAAAAGAAAGAGAAAAAGATCAAATGAAGAGAAGAGGAGTTTTTATTTACTTCAGCCATCCAGTTTAGAGCCAAAAGCAATGAGAGGGAACAATGTCCTCCACCACAAGCCAAATCACACATATTCCACTCTATTTCGACACCAAACCTATCCACACTTACTATCCCAATCCTTGGTGAGGTCCCTATCTCAGGAGTCATGCGTATGGCTATCTGATCTTCTTCCGTTCCAAAACTTTACCTAAAGCACTCCATCACTGAAGCCATATTATTCTTGAAGGATGACATTATGACTAACTGGACACCCACGTCATGACAGAAGCCTGACACCTTCTATTTGTATTTTTTTTCTTTCTCCCTTCTTTTCTCCAAAGAAAATTTTCTAAAGGACGAAAGTGAGCTTGGACCTGCTGGTGGTCCATTGTCAGCTGACCCAATTTTGGGCTGGACTATGGGTTCGGTTTGTATTAATTTGGATCAGATTTGAGCTCCAAATTAAGGTTTTAACAAAATTTTAGATTTGACATAGGATGTTATTTGATTTAGCTTATATTTGGCCTAAAGCCCAAACTCAATGATAGCCTAAAAATAATGCCTTTAATTAGGCTTAGATCTAACTTAAATTTGATCCTCAAACCTAAAAAAAGTGATAGGCTTTTTTAAATTCATGCTTAATTTCTTGTTAACCATGTGCAAATTTTTTTTACTTAAATATCAACTAATTTGAAATCATTATTTTATTTTAAAGTAATTATATATAATTAATTTAAATATTATTTATTTCATGCTTGCACTTTATAAATTAAAAATTAACTCCATCGACTCAGTCTTTAGCTCCAATAGGTTACCATGAGTTGGTTCTATTGGGTTTTGAACCAGGTGTGGACTTAAGGTTTGAATAAGGTTTGTATCTAAATTTTATAAATTATTTGGGTTCGAGTTTGGTCCAAAGCTTGAAAAAATATTTTGATTAGATTCGCATCACATCATAACTTGAGTCTATTTTTAACCAAACTTTCATGTTTTCTTTTCTCTCTCTTTGTTGTCATGCTTTTCTAGCCGAATCAACATCATAAAAAATAGAAGAAGATTTGATGATGGGAACGGTGGTTCTTCATCACTTTTTGATTAATGGAAAGTGATGACGCACGATCATCTCTCCTGGACGTCGGGAACGGAGGCGCTCCTTGAATCCTCGCCTTGCCGAGTTGCCTGCAAGGAAGTCCCGGGGCCGGAGGGGGCTCCGGCGGGACCCTCCGATGGCCAAGTTAGTGACTGAGGTCACAGCTGAAGAAGGACTCGAGTGAGCCCTATTTTTGGGTGGAGAAGAGGGGTCTCCCAGAAGAGGAATCCCTTTCGAGAGTTTAGATGGCGATTTTGGGGGTTATCGCCCATACCTGTTTGGTGAGTGGATTTACCCTTTATAGGGGTTGACACTGGCATGACCACGTGGGGTGTCGTGAAGTCAGAACGTATGCAGAGCCCTTGCGTGAATCTGGGCTGGTTGATGGGTTACGTCCCATCAGCAGCGGGGCTGTCGGGCGGCGCGCGTCAGAGAGGTGGTTTTTTGAACCGCTGGGGCTGATCTGGCGGGAACCGGGGGGTCCCGTCTTGTCGAAGCCGAGCTGGGTCGACCTGAGATGGCTGGGGCCTATCCCACCGGCAAGGCAGTGCCGGGGTGGGGCCGAATCGGCGGACTTGGAGACGACGGCGCTGAGCCGGGCTGGCCGGGGATGGCCCTGGCCGACTCGGTGGGACTGGAGACGCCGGGGCCGAGCCGGGCCGGCCGGGGATGGCCTTGGCCGACTCAGGGGGACTGGAGACGCCGGGGCTGAGCCAGACCGACCGGGGATGGCCTTGGCCGACTCGGCGGGACTGGAGACGCCGGGGCCGAGTCGGGCTGGCCGGGGATGGCCTTGGCCGACTTGGTGGGACTGGGGACGCCGGGGCCGAGTCGGGCCGGTCGGGGATGGCCTTGGCCAACTCGGCGGGACTGGAGAAGCCGGGGCCGAGTCGGGCCGGCCAGGGATGGCCTTGGCCGACTCGGCGGGACTGGAGACGCCGGGGCCGAGTCGGGCCGGCCGGGGATAGCCTTGGCCGACTCGGCGGGACTGGAGACGGGGCCAAGTCGGGCTGGCCGGGGATGGCCTTGGCCGACTCGGCGGGACTGGAGACGCCGGGGCCGAGTCGGGCCGGCCGGGGATGGCCTTGGCCGACTCGGTGGGACTGGAGACACCGGGGCCGAGTCGGGCCGGCCGAGGATGGCCTTGGCCGACTCGGCGGGACTGGAGAGGCCGGGGCCGAGTCGGGCCGGCCGGGGATGGCCTTGGCCGACTCGGCGGGACTGGAGACGCCGGGGCCGACTTGCCTGGAGGAGTAGGGGCCGCCTGGGAATGCCGGGGGCCGGCTAGCTTGGACATGCCGGGGCCGGCTGGGAATGTGCCGGGGTCGACTAGCTTCGAGAGGCCAGCCTTGGCGGGTGTTGGCCTTTGATGTGCCGGCCTCGGGGGTCGGCGCTAGAGCCTGTTGCTGGAAGCTGACGCTGGAGGCCGACGCTAGCGGCTGGCGCTGGAGCCTGTCGGCCTTTGGCCAACGCTGGAGGCTGGCGCTGGAAGCCAGCGCTGGAGGCCGTCACAGGAGGCCGTCGCTGGGGGCCGTCGCTGGGGCTGGCGTTAGAGTCTGGGCCTTTGGGGCCGTCCAAAAAATTTTATATTTCATGGGGTCAACTGGCCCCATCAAATGCCCCCCACACTCCTTGAGCTTGCGTGCCCCGCATCGACTAAGCGAAAGGAGTGTAGAACTTTTACCTTGGTGACTTGCGCTGCCTTGGATGGACATCTGCGTGCCTTCTTTGGCTAGCCGAGGGCGGCCAGTAATCCTCTCCCAACGCGGGGTCTGGGAATGAACCCCGAGGGGTGACCTGAGAGCTGGGCGTCGTCAGGTTCCTTTTGCACCGCCTCGTGGGTGTGGAACCGCTGCGAGAGGCGACTCAGCCGGATACGGAGCCTTTAGGGTCTTGACCGACTCGGGTGCACTGTCGTGCCGGGGCCGAGTAGTGTCCCGTGGGCCGCGATGCCAGTGAGCTCCCTTTGACCAGCTTGGGGGTTTGTCTGCCCCCCAGGAAACTCCGTTGATGGGAATCCGCAGGTCTTGAGCTTGAGGGTGCCGACACGGAGCCGGTCTTCGTTGCCGACGCGGAGTCAGTCTTTGGTGCCAACGCGGAGTTGGTCTTTGGTGCCGAGGCGGAGTTGGTCTTTTGTGCCAATGCGGAGTCAGTCTTTTGTGCCAACGCGGAGTTGGTCTTTGGTGCCAACGCGGAGTTGGTCTTTGGTGCCAACACGGATTTGGTCTTTGGTGTGCCGACGCGGAGTTGGTCTTTGGTGCCGACGCGGAGTCGGTCTTTGGTGCCGACGCAGAGTTGGTCTTTGGTGCCAACGCGGAGTTGGTCTTTGGTGCCAACGCGGAGTTGATCTTTGGCGCCGATGCGGAGTCAGTCTCTGTCTAAGAAGTACACTCATCCCAAGAGCGTGATAAGACAAGGATATTTTGAATAATACTTTATTAAAGGATCAGCAAGCTACCGAGAGTACCGTCGCATTCCGAATGTGGGGGAGAAGCTTCCCATTTTGATGCCAGCTTGCTTCCTTCTGTTGGGGCATTGTTGGGGAAAATCTGAGGCGCTGGAGGTGCCGACGCATCCGGGGCCGTGAGGTTCCCTCGAACGAACTTGCCCAAGTGGCCTTGCTGGATAAACTTTTCTATGGCCTTCTTCAACTGGCGGCAATCTTCGGTGTCATGCCCATAATCTTGGTGATACCGGCAGTAAAGCTCTTCGTTGTGGGGGTTTATTGACTTTAGGGGACGTGGGTGTTGAAAGTACGGCTCCTCCTCAATCTCTAGCAGGATGTGGGAGATCGGAACCGTGAGAGGAGTAAACCGCCCCTTAGGAACCAGCGCCTGGGGCCGTTGGTCAAAGCAACTCGGCGGCTCGGGCCGCCTGGATCGTCCCTCAGCTGGTTCCGTGGGGGTTGGCTTCTTATTGGAACTCCTGCCGGCTTTCCTTCTGGACGAGTCAGCCTCGTTAGCACGGATGTACTTCTGGGCCCGGAGGAGGAGGTCGGAATAAGAGCTCGGGGGCTTCTTATCCAGGAGAAGGTGAAGCGGGACGGAAGGAGTCCCCGCTTCAGCGCTAGGGAGGCCACCGCATCGTCGAGATGGTAGACCTCGAGGGCGGCGGTTTTGAATTGGGACACGAAGTCCCGCAGTGACTCTCCTTCCTTCTGGCGGACGAAGAAGAGGCTGTCTACCACCCTTGGGATCGGCGGCAGGCATCAAAGTGGGCCAAAAATGCCCTCTCCAGCTCCCGGAAGGAGTCGATGCTGTAAGGGGGCAGGCGTGAGTACCATGCACGTGCGGCCCTCCGCAGAGTTGCGGGGAAGGCCTTGCAGAGGAGGGCATCTAGGGCACCCTGGATTTGCATCATAGCCTTGTAACTTTCGAGGTGATCGAGGGGGTCGGTCGTACCATCGTATGGGTCCACCTAGGGGAAGCGGAACCTAGAGGGAACCAGTTCCTCCAGTATGCGGCGAGTGTAGGGAGGACGAGTGTCGAACTCTTCCTCCGGCTGACGGTTGATCTTCTTGGCGAGCTCGTCTAGTCGCCTGTTGTACTCCTCCAGGCGTTCCTCCACCTGGCGGTTGATCGTCGGGGCCCTTCGGGATGGCTCGGAGGAAGAAGAAGAGGAAGCAGAAGATGGAGACGGAAGTCGGGACTTCCGCCTGGGTTCCTCGTGATGTGGCTTGGGAGGAAACTCATTGGGGCCGTGGTCAGGGGACTGCGGCCGCTTGGAGGGCTCGCGTCGAGGTTTCCTGGGGGAAGCTTGACGTCGACCGGTCCCTCGCCGGGAAGAACCTCCCCTCGCCGACTGCTGGCTGGCGGGGGGAGCAGTCTGGTGCTGGGTGGCCACGGACTGCTGCTGCTGGAGTCCGTGGACCATGGCAGTGAGATTCTGAACTTGCTAGGAGAGGGTTGCCAGCTGCTCCGCCGTTTGGAGGGCGGCGTTCGGCGGCAGGCCGGCAACCGGAGGGCTGGTAGCAGGGGGATTGGCCTCCTGCTATCTAGTTGGCGGGGGAGCCCCGCCGGGCAGCTGACGGAGGCGTCCTAGGCTCGTGTCACCACCATAGCTTCTGGAAGAAGAGGGGGGACGAAAGATGTAGCTCAGGGAGAACGTTCGCTACTTTTTCTTAGCCCCCCCTACTTGGCGCGCAATCTGATGACGCTCGATCACCTCTCCTGGACGTCGGGAACGGAGGCGCTCCTCGAATCCTCGCCTCGCCGGGTTGCCTGCAAGGAAGTCCCGGGACCGGAGGGGGCTCCGGCGGGACCCTCCGACGGCCAAGTTAGTGACTGAGGTCACAGCTGAAGAAGGGCTCGAGTGAGCCCTATTTTTGGGTGGAGAAGAGGGGTCTCCCAGAAGAGGAATCTCTTTCAAGAGTTTAGATGGCGATTTTGGAGGTTATCGCCCGTACCTGTTTGGTGAGTGGATTTACCCTTTTATAGGGGTTGACACTGGCACGACCACGTGGGGTGTCGTGAAGTCAGAACGTCTGCAGAGCCCTTGCGTGAATCTAGGGGTTACGTCCCATCAGCAGCGGGGCTGTCGGGCAGCGCGCGTCAGAGAGGTGGTTTTTTGAACCGCTGGGGCTGATCTGGCGGGGACCGCGGGGTCCCGTCTTGTCAGGGCCGAGCTGGGTCAACCTGAGATGGCTGGGGCCTATCCCGCCGGCAAGGTAGTGCCGGGGTGGGGCCGAATCGACGGACTTGGAGACAACGGCGCCGAGCCAGGCTGGCCGGGGATGGCCCTGGCCGACTCGGCGGGACTGGAGACGCCGGGGCCGAGCCGGCCGGCCGGGGATGGCCTTGGCCGACTCAGCGGGACTGGAGATGCCGAGGCCGAGTCGGGCCGGCCGGGGATGGCCTTGGCCGACTCGGCGGACTGGAGACGCCGGGGCCGACTTGCCTGGAGGAGTAGGGGCCACCTGGGAATGCCGGGGGCCGGCTAGCTTGGACATGCTGGGGCCGGCTGGGAATGTGCCGGGGTCGGCTAGCTTCGAGAGGCCAGCCTTGACGGGTGTTGGCCTTTGATGTGCCAGCCTCGGGGGCCGGCGCTAGAGCCTGTTGCTGGAAGCCGACGCTGGAGGCCGACGCTGGCGGCTGGCGCTGGAGCCTGTCGGCCTTTGGCCAGCGCTGGAGGCTGGCGCTGGAAGCCGGCGCTGGAGGCCGTCGCGGGAGGCCGTCGCTGAGGGCCATCGCTGGGGCTGGCGTTAGAGTCTGGGCCTTTGGGGCCGTTCAAAAATTTTTATATTTCATGGGGTCAACTGACCCCATCAGAAAGCATGGTATACCTAGCAAGATATGGATATATGTTATGGTGGTATCTAGATGCATGGAAGACCTCCTTAATACTAGAATACATGTCAGTGGCAATTAATAGGGTCAGTGAGGAGGAAACTGAGATTTTTTTTACAAAGAAAGAAGCATCCATCTTCAGTCTATAAGATAAAATAGAATAAAAGTTAGGTATGATTTACCTACGACAAATGATCAATCATCTCATTAAACACAAGTATTACATGTTTTTCATCATTGTCAGTGCAATAAACGGCTAAGCGTTGGCTAGCAAAGTTAGTGGAAAAAAAAAAAAAGAGCAGTTGGAACGTCTCCTGGGTCTCTGGGTCATTTCGAGCTAGCGATAAGGTGCATTATTAGCTTCGGTCCAGAAATACTCCGGACGTGAAAACGAAATCAGGTTGGTACAAGAATTATGTTCAACTGGACTTGGACATTTCATCATGTTACAGGTGTACGGAGTTTTATTGGCGCCTTCATTTCGATTGAAATGGACCGAGAATTAATGTTGCGCTAAATCATTATAAAATCACTTACTGAATCACCGATGATCAATTACATCGGTCTATTCTTCGTGTCCCTGCAAATGGACGTCTTTTCGACCTTATCTGCAGTCCACTTCTCAAGGCATTGCGGTCGCAAATCAAATCATCTTGGGAATCTTCAAAAGAAATAAACGCTTCAATGAAATATTGTTATCAATATTTTTTCCGTTATGCTGAGTACCAAAGTGCAAAGCCAGTAATTAAGTCGGGATCAATTTTTGAGAAAATTGGTATAAATTCTTGCTATTTCGCTAAAATGATCGTTTATCGACGCTATAAAGTATTAAAAAAATATTATTTTGATACTTTTATATGCATTAAAAAAAAATAAAAGTGAAGATAAAAAATTTCAATGCTTTTAAAAAATACATTCGATGCTTTAAAGCGTAGGTAAATTTTTACCTTGGGATGCTTTAAAGCGTTGGCATAATTTTTTTTTTAAAAAAAATAATCGAGAACAAGGAGGTCCCCTTCTCCTCTGTCGCCGCCTCATGCAACTCGGCACACGAGCATCGCCCTCCTTAGGTAGGTGAACTCGTGCTCCAGATCCTCCGGCAGCGACATGTGTGCGGCCCAGCTGGTGGTGTAGGTCACGATGCCGTTCAGATCGTCTGCTTCCTTGCGAACCCGTGCCGCACAATCCCGCAGGCGTTGTGAACCCGTGCCGCCCCGGCGCCAACCCGGCACTTTTCCACCAGCCCCGCTAGCACCCCCCGAGCTGCCTCCGCCCCCTTCACCGCTAGGTACGCCTTTGCGGCAGTGATGCAGATGCCCTCGGGCACCTCCTTGTTTGCCATCATCCTCTTGAGTTCACTCTCTGCCTCTCCCAGCCGTCCGGCCCCTAGCCACGCCCTCATTGCTACGAACCCCATGCTCGGGTGCTCCGCCGCCGCGTCGCCCCAGATAACCCTGATGCATCACAGCACCCCTTCGTAGTCCTCCGCCTGGAGCTGCTTCGCTGCCAGAAACGGAGGCAATGCCCCTTAAACTCCTCCAGATCTAGGGTTCTGGCGTGGCCTTTCGCGGCTGCGATCCCTTTCTCATAGAGATCTAGCACCTCCGTCAGCAATTTCAAAGCATCGGAATTCCCCTGTGGTGAATGCTTGGCGAGATCGAGCTTCCCAAACTGAAGGTATTGCGTCGCTAGAGCTTGGAACGCAGCAGCGATCCGAAGAGGAGGCTTTTGGATCGATTGAGGAGCACGATCGCGAGATTCCGATCAGCGACCTCCCATGCCGTCCTCGACCTCGCAAGATTGAGATCGAGGAGGAGCCTCCTCTCCTCCTCGCGGCCAATCCCATTGATCGAAATCGTAGAGGTCAGATCAGTGGCCCTCTCGAAGCAGTTGGCGGCGATGTCGAAGCGGCCGAGCTCGTGCTAGATCTGGCCAATCTTGTGGAAGAAGGATGCGGACTTGAAGGCGGCAGAGGGGATCCCGGCTATATAAACAAAGAAACGAGGTTCTCTTCCTCATCCCGGTCATACAAGCTCACGAGAAAGAATTTTTAATGAAAGAGGAATGGCTCATCGGAGGCGCGGAGGTCCTTCTTGAGGAGCTCGAGGAGAGCTTCGATGTTGGAGAAGCGGCGAGCGCGGGCCAAGCGGTGGATAGCGGGGTCAAAGGCATGGCAGCGGGAGAAGAAGGGGGCATCCGCGGTGGAGGCACTCGAAGGTCAAGATAGAAAGAAGCAAAAAAGCCGAAAGTGAGGAGGAGAAGAGAAAAGAAGGCAGGAATGAAATGCTGCCCAGGAGATAAAATCAAGGAGCAGGAGGGAATTGCGCCCTCTCTATTTGCATGAAAATTGAAACAGTTTCATTCTGCACGAGATTAAAAAAATGATGCATGGCATTGCATTAAAAAATTACAATGCCGACGCTTAAAAGCGTCGGCATTGTAAATTAAAAATTCAATTAAAAATACGATGTCGACACTAAAAAGCATCGATATTCATTAAAAAATTATTTTTTTATCAAAAAATCTCGATGCTTAAAAGCATTGTTAAAAATTTTTAAGCATCATTAACTGCCCATCAGTAGGTTTCGGATTTTCACAATGCTTCCCAAAAGCTCAAAAAAAAAGAATTGTTATTCTTCTTTTTTTTTGTTGCAGTGACCAACCACTTGAAAGGGTCAACAACTAATTAAATATGATTTATAATTTATTGAAGGCAAATTGATAATTATTAATCTTTAATTAATTTAAAAATATTTGATAACTAGCTGATAAGTTCAATTAGTAATTGCCTTTCAAAAGTTGATTGCTTAAACAAGCTAAATAAAGGAGCTATCGAACTCAACCGTTGCTTTCATAGTCAAAATAAAAATTATAGGGGCGCGCACGCGTGTGTCTATATATATATATATATATATATTGTCAATCAAACTAAATTTTATATTTTATATTTTTTTCTTCCTTAAATACTTGGTCTTCAAATACTTGGTCTTCTGCTATCTCCTCCAACAGATGTTTTTAACGAGAATAAAAGCTTAACATTAATATTAAGATGTTATTAGGATATTTTAGATTTGTATGGATTAATTATATTACTTATATTTATGAATATGGGATTGCTTATGTATCAATTAATATTTTAAGCTTTTTTCTTTTATTTACATAACTCATTGACTAAAAAATTGATGAAAAAATAATATATTATATTAAAAAAATTTATTGGCCATTTAACACTCTAACGGCAATAGCTACAATAATTCAATCAAATACTTTATTAAAAACAACCAACAGCTATTAACTAACGGCCAACAATAAATAATTAATAATTCAGCTACTAACTGCCAGCTATCAGCTGACTCTCAATAGCTAACCCAAACATATTCTTAATGTATCAAAATAAAGTAGTCTTAGAAGTCAAATTCAAAACCCTAAACCTTATATGGTCACCCAAAAAAAAAAAAAACATCAACCATGCATAGCTTCTATTTAAGAACTCAAGAATGCCTCCTTAGCAGCTATGTTATGTCACTACGATTTAAGAAATCTTCTCTTAGAACAATGTCAAATCATGATTCTTTCCCTCTTCATGCTGTAAATCTATGTCCTAACATATTGGCAAAATTTGTCTTAAATATTGCTGTAACTCTACTTGGCTTTCCTTTTGTCCTTCAAATCTCTCTTAAATTAATTGAGGAGATAACTCAAGTATACTACACAATCCATATAATGGAGCTATAATTGAATAAATCAAGCAATTAGCCTTAGTTTTTTTTTTTTTTAAGAAAAGAAAATAGATATTACCAAATAAGAGAGGAAGCACATGGTAAATTCTTTATGAAAAGTCAGGAACATCTGTTTTGACATTCAGTGCTCTTTTATTAAGGTCTCTTTTTTCTTTTAATATTTTTAAACATGCATTAAAGTTCAAGTAAAGAAGAATCTACCAAAAAATGTTAGAAGAGTTACTAACAATAGAGACAAACAACCAAGGTAGAGTTCATGATTCATTTCAATCATGTAAAACAACATTCAAGGTCTATTACCATATGCTAACATCAAACACGAAGTTAAGATGGATTGCATCGCATGTCCATGGTTGCTTAAGAAAGAGCAGTGACCCATATAATTCAAAATGGTGGTTCTTGGTTCTATTGCATAGCATGAGCTGCAACAAATTAGGTTATCTTCCGATATTATCTCAATTGACATTTAAAATTAGTCTTAGGATTTAGTTATTTCTATGATACTATAAGGATATTTGCTTTAATTAGGGACTTGAATATGTTAACTCAGCCTTAACTACTAGTATGTGCAAAAAATAGAGAGCGGAATATTATGTGGTTTATTTTGCTTTCTTTCATATTTTTCCTTGGACTAGGATAACATCAAATTACACCTTGACAAGAACAAATAATAATTTATATATCTTAAAATATAATATTTTTTAGAATATTATTATACTATAATGATATTATTACAATATAATATTGATTCATCATCATAATGCAATATAATATAATTGTTATATCATGTCATAATACATTATAATAACTATACTATATTAGTACATTATTGTGTATTATACAAATATATTTTATTATAAAATATTATATCATTATAATGCTCTTATAATAGTAATATTTTAATATAATACAATAGAAAATTATTATATTGTAATAATATCATAATAGTACTATAATATTATTATATTATAATATTAAACATGAATACTATTGTATTTTGAACATGTGACATCTTGATGCAATGAAAACAACTTCTAGACAAGTCTCAAGTAAAGCTTTCCCTAGTAGGTTTTTTTTTTTTGGCTTTTGAAGAATCTAGAATGTTATTTTGAAATTTTTATTAAACATCTTAGAATCTTCCAAAAATGCTTTTGATCCTTCCAAAAGTACTTTTTGGCTCTCAAAAAATGTTACTAAATGGGCTTAAACCAGCTCTAGTTTAATCCAAACCACAATTGGCTTTAGATTTAAGATTTGGATTGCCGAATCACTTAGTTTGCCTAACTAGGTTTAATATAAGTCTAACTTTAAGCAATTATTTTTGATGCATTAAACTACATTGATTTCATTAACCAAGAATAAAATTTGATTTTGATTTCGACCTAGACCTGATTCGCTATTCTTAATTTTGAGTATGATTCAAATGTTAGATTAATGGATTTGGTTATAGACCAATTACACTAAACCTAAAGGAGAGCAACGTCCAAACTTGGACACTATCTTTGAATACATCGAACCTTTCAATGCACCAAAATTATTGAACAGAGCATATAAAGCCCTTTTGCCTCACTCTTAAACCTCTACCTCATTAAAAGATGTGGCAATTGGATTTGTTTGACTGGACGTAGATTGGGTCAAAAAATTCATCAACCCAAATTTGACTTATTTATTAAACAATTAAGAAATTCAAATCATAATTAACTTAACTTTTTTATTAACTAGGTATCCCAACTCCACCCATACAACTTATTCACTAAATAGATCTAATTGGGCTAAATAGGTTAAATAGATTAAGTGTAGCTTTAATAGGTTAGTGGACTTAAAATGAGTTAAACAAGCTAATCAGTTCAGGCTAAATAGATATAGTAAGTTTTGTATGGGTTAAACAACTATTAAATAGATTAAATAGGCTTGGCCAAACTATCAAAAAGCTTAAAGGTCTAAAACTGAACCTAATCCATTTAATAAATGGATCTAGATGGGTTGACCCATTTATAACCATAATCAATTAATGTTAAATCCAATGCTTCTTAAAGTATGCTAGATAAATCTATGGTTGAGAGGCTTGCGTCCATCTTGAAAATTTGAAGAGAGAATTCTTTAGGTTCCTATGTGGGACTTCCCATGAACCTAGGGGACCTAAAAATAGAGGACCTTCAATTCATTAAGGATAAGATCATGGCTAAGTTGAAGTCTTCGAAATAGAACATATTATCCTTTTCAGGTGAATATATTCTAATCAAGTTAATGCTCTATTCTATACTTGTTCACATTGTAGTATTTGAATGCCCTATTCCTAGTTGGAATATGATCTTATTCCATGCTATTCCTTCAAACATGCATAAAAAAGGTGATAGACCCCTTAAGAATTGGTATTCCAGTCAAACGTTCTTATTCTAAAATTCGTATTTCATACTCTCCCATGGAATAGCCATATTCCCATTTACCATATTCCAAGGGCAGTGGTTGAAAAAAAAAAAACTATTATCCCCTCTATCGAAAAATTTATGATATTAAATACGAAGAAAAAAAAAGATGTAACATTGGCTAACCATTACTAATATATGTCCATAACAATATTCACTGCAAAATAGTAATGTATAATCTCTTGCTAACTATTACTAATATATGTACATAACATACAAACTTTTAATAGATCATAATAATAAATAAATTAATAAAAAATAATTTATTTAAGTAATTATATTAATAAATAAATTAATAATTCATTTTTTCTTATCATTTGGTCAGGGATATTTTTGGGATTTTTTAAAAAAAATCTTCAACTATTCCTAATAAAATACAGGCTTATTCACATATCATCCAAATACCATTTGGAATAATATTGCATTAATTGCACTGGAATAAGATGGAATACCAGATTTTAAACCAAACATAAATCTGAAATAACAAGAAAAATAAGCTATTCATCAGGAATTTGTATTTCTATTCCTATAATAACTTTTTGACATTCAAACACTACATTGTGTCTCATGTTGCTATTTTAGTTTCTTTCTCTACTTGGTTTGATAGAACCATCCATAAGTTTTTATGGGGCCATAACTATAGGAATCAAGCAACCCATACCATTCCCTGGCACACGATTTGTTTACCAAAATAGTCTAAAGACTTAGGCATTCATCTTATGTTATCATAGTGGCCTTCTTTGTAAGCAAGGTTACTAGAATCATAGTATTGCAGCCCTCACCTCTACTTTCTAGATGGCTCACTTCAAGTATAAATTCGAGGGCACTTGGACTGCATATCGACTTAGGAAGAATTCCTTCATACTATAGAAAGCAATCTCCAAAGCCTTTAGCGTTGGTTGCTAGTGATTTCAGGTGGTCCATAGACAATGGAAAGTCAATTAAATGGGACTTGGAGTCCTGGAATGTTCTAACAAAAATCAAGAAGTCCTTGAAGTATTTTAATTTAAGCTCAAAGACCATCTCAAGAATTCTTTAGAGTTGTACACCTCACTATCCATTCTACAACCTACGGATGCTCTATTCTAACTCTTTAGAATCTTCAACCATGACTCATATTTCTTGATGGCTTTCACTATCTAAGATGGATCAAGTTAAATTTTGGTAGCTCTGTGAAAGAGGCTTCAGCGTGAGATGATTATATTCTTCAAAATGAGCTTGATAGATTCATGATTCAAAAGGTAATTCTATTAACAAATGTTTTGGTTTCTTACATTTAGTCAATGATGGTATGATATGGTATAAAGAAGTTTATATCATTCTTTTTAGGTAAGGTTTTATTATTAAAGATAGCTTTAGCATTGGAAGAGACTAGATTCTGTTCATCTTTCGCTGTCTTCAATTCTTGCTGCCAAACATTAGAAAAATGTTTCCGCTCTTTAAGGATACAATCATTTGTAAGATATATTTTTCGAGAGAAAAAAATCAAGCTGTTGATCTACTCATTTTCTAAGGTAGCGATCCTCTCTCAAAGCATATTTACTATAAATGATGTTGGCTGACATCTTGCTTTCTTGCTCCTTTACTTTTTTTTTTTTTTTTTTATTATTTTCCAGTAGGCTCCATCAAGTGACCCTTCTCCCGTAAACCACATCACACGAGAGCCACCCATCAAGCGTGTGGAACGTCTAAGCCGCCCGCGTGCCCGAAATTGTTAGAAAAAGTTAAAAATAAAAAATAAAAAAAGGGGAACGCCCACGAGCGAAACGCTCGCGAAAGTTCTTTCCATTATGTAGACGTCCGTTGCCTCAATGGACATTTGACCAACGTTTCAGAAACGGCCCAAATAATTTAATTTGTAAGCCATTTTTGATGTAATTTGGGGGGCCTTTAAGACCATTATGGGCCGAGCCGTTGGAGCTTTTATGGGCCGAGCCTATAAATAGGCTCAGGGATTCAGATTGAGGCTAGGAATCAATTTAGAATAATTTAAAATAGCCTATATGATTTGTTTTATCTCATTCTGTTTTTATATATTTTATTGATCTTTTGGGCATCTGAAGGTAATCGTTAGGTTTGCACCTCCACACGATCGTGCTCGTAGTAGGAGGATCGGGTCGAGCCGGATCGTTGTACCTTGGGGACAGATCGCCAACAACCTGCACGAAGGGGTAAAAATCTGATCCTTAGGGCAGTGTCTAACACGCCTCGGTCCTGATTTGATCCATCTAATCTTTTGATTTTACTTTATTTGTATATTTAAATTTCTATAACATATTTCTAGCAATTTTTAGAAAGGGATTTTTTGTAAGATCAAAAATATTTTCCAATAGCTAAGGATCAGAACTTTCTTCTTTTCTAGAAATTGCTAGATTTTCATTCCATCTTCTTATTCTGTTTTGCATTTGCTCAACATATAAAGTTTTCATACCACCCTGAAATGCATGTGCATTAATGGTGCAAATGTTGCTATGCTAAATTATGATCATCCATTGAGCCCAAGATTTAAGGGGAAAAGATTATGGTTTGAATACTTATTATTTTTCTTGGGCAAAATATTAACATTGCTGCAATGCTTTAAGTTATATTTCATAAGTTGATCTTTTTACCGTTGGAAGGGATTGTTGTGCTATGTTGCTTTAAAAGAGTTCGTTGATACAAGCCATTTTTCTTCTTCCTTACTAATTTTTGTTAAATATATGGTAAAATGAATACTCAGTTTATCTTCACCATCAGACGGTTAAGTGCTCATGCACATACATGGACAGAAATTGGTGTAACAAATCTTGGTTATTAAATAATTGGGCAATCATGGTTATATAATAAAAGCGACTGTCCAGCTATCTCTGCAATTTGCTATGCAATTGTTTTAGTACAAACAATCATTATTTGGTTTATCTGCTTCATTTGTAGTATCAGATTTTAATACATTTTGATATGCCTCGGGCGATATATGGTGAGCATAAAATATACTAAATTGATAAATAAGACATAATAAAATAATAACATATGACATTGTTGTCTTATTCTAAATGTTAGACACCGTTGAGCTTCCTTTATCTTCTGACTTGTTAGAGGTTGAAGCTTGGATCTTGGTTTGTGTGCATGTGGTTTGTTCAACATGTCAGAGGCTTCTTTCTATTCACCGAACATTCACATGTTTAATTATATGTATATAAATACATATGTATTTATGCATGTATGCATATAGGTACACAGACGTGTGCAAATCAGGTGGGGCTTGTCACATCTTAGTGCCCAAGTACATTTGTAATATGTATACTTATTCTCTCCTCAAGTTGGTGTAGTAACTAACAAAGCTAACAAATATAAAGCTGAAGTGCTAATCAGAAAGTGAATTACTTTGTTCACTGGATAGATGGACAAGGGGTGAAGTCATCAAACAGGTGGTTAACCATTCAGCATGAAAACAAAGCCTTGTTGAAAAACATACATGCTTGCACTTGTGCACATAATATATGCGTGCTTATATAGATATATTTTTATATCATCTTATTATTTAACTTTCAAGTGCAGCTACTAGCATATATATTTGCATTCTTACATAAATGTAAAAGTTTTTCTGTTTCAGATTAAGTGTTTTCTGGTATAGTGGTAAAAGCATTTTCATATCTCCTTGTTGTGTTGTTCGTTGCTAGACAAAAGTAACAACATTGGGCAAATACTTATTGCTTACCTACTATTGTGAATCTTTTAAGTTACCAAATGGCAAAGAATGGATAAACTTGGATGCGGTGACAAGGTATGTCATTTAAATGCTCTATTTTGAGTCTCTTGATATATATTGCCATGAGATTTAATAAAAGTTTTTATAATTTATTAAATAATCTCATGACTGTTAGAATATCCAACTTATTGTTTACCTTATATTTGGATATTCAATTCTAATATATCTTTGCCTGATTCTCTTATTTGAGGTCTAGTCCAAAAATAATATTATCTCTTTGGAATTTGCCGAGAAGATTTTGGCAGACTAATTAACCAAGGAGTTATCTAGGAATGGAGTCCTAGATTCATCGAGGGGATGTGGCTTAAGCCCATTATTTGGTCGCCAGCAGTGGATACCCAACCTCTGTGATTGGAGATCTCATGAATGAGGTTCAATGTGGTAGAAACGAAGCTGATTGAGTGATCGTGTTAGAGCACAAATTTTTGAAAAATTTTTCATCCAATCCCTACGATGAGTGCTCTTATAAAGTGATAAAGTAAATTTGTGTAAGGTTGAGTCATACTCTTAATGGATCCGAGGTAGGTTATCTGCAGGGTATTGTCACAAATACCCTTGGAGGATTCACCTATATGAGAATCGTCATATTAGGTCGTGACTAAAGGTTTGGGCTAACCTTAAAGAATTCTCATGAAAATTAAGGTACTAAGCGTAAGGCCTTTAATATGTGCTAACCGCTTAAACCCAATTGATCCATACTGTGTGTGTGATTAGTACAAGTCTGAGTCAAAGGACCTAGTTCAAGGTCTAATCCACTATGGTTCCTTCAGATGTATACAATCAACACTAAGTGAGGTTCAAGTCCATAGGACACCTCACCTATTGCGCAGTATAAGATGCCCTAAAAATTTTGTTATATTTATTTTATGTTATGTTTTTATTTTAAACTTTTGTGGGAGATTGTTGGAAAAAGTTAAAAAATAAAAAATAAAAAAAAGGAGAACGCCCGCAAGCGAAACACTCGCGAACGTTCTTTCCGTTATGTGGACGTCTGTTGCCTCAACGGACATTTGACCAACGTTTCAGAAACGGCCCAAATAATTTAATTTGTAAGCCATTTTTGATGTAATTTGGGGCTAACGGTCATTAGGCCTTTAAGGCCATTATGGGCCGAGTCGTTGGAGCTTTTATGGGCCGAGCCTATAAATAGGCTCAGGGATTCAGATTGAGGCTAGGAATCAATTTAGAATAATTTGAAATTAGTGAGAAACGACAACTGTATTAAATTAGTGAGAGATAATGGGACTGGAAATGCGGCGGACGCCAGCGTGAAGGGGGTGGGCGCGCGGGCGGCATATATGATGGCGCGGGGGACCTAATGCGATGCGGTGACTGCAGCAGTTTTGTGGAGACTTTTTAGCTAGTCTCTGCAGAGGAGGGCACTAGAAGGTGGGGTGGGCTCCAATCTGAATGATGGTGTCATGTGGACGAGGACTTGATGTGAATTGAAGTGGTTTTCTTTCTGCATCAGCTTGTACGATATTATATCGTGTGATTGTGACTTGCGAGTGTATGCTATTCGTGTAAAATATTATATTATGGCAATCATGTGTAGATGCGCTTGGAGAGGGGACCCTAAGTCTCTAACATTTATTTAATAATTAATCCTGCCAATAGAGTTTTTTTAATTTTATAGAGAAGTAAACTTAATTATATAGAGCCATTCATATAGAGCCATTCAATTTTTTTTTATATTTTTTATCTTTAAAATTTATGACCTTATGGATATAGGGATGAAGAAGATGATTAAATTTAAACTTAACTATATTTTATAGTAAAGTCAACTTCTTTCTCTATACATATAGCAGGACTTGACATATTCAATGTAGCTAAGTTTATGATACGTCATCTTTTTCATCCTTTGATTCATACGAATCCCAAAGCCATATCATCTTTTTTATTTTTTTATTTTTAGAATCTATAAAATATGTGAATCAAAAGATAGAAGAGGTAATGAAATATAGGCTTAACTACATTCAAATGTATGTAAGTTTAAAATTTAGTCACCTTCCTCATTCTTAGATCTATACAGATCCAAAGCTCTCCAATCTTTTTTTTTTTTTTTTTATCTTTTGAGATTTGTGAGCTGTTTGAATTTAGAAGTGAAAAAAGGTAATTTGATATAAACTTTACTATATTTGAATAAAGTTAAATTTATCTCTTTTTCTATACATGAGTTGGAGTTTGTTACACTCATGTGTAGTGAAGCTTACATTCAATCATCCTTGCTACTCTTGAATTTGTATGGATTATGAATTTCAAAGATGAAAAAGTGAGAGGACTTCGAGATTTATGTAGATCCAAAAATAAAAAGATTGATTAGATCTAGGGCTTGGATACAAATGAGCGTAACTAAATCCATCTCTCTTTACACACACGCACACTTATATATATAATATGTTTTGTTAATTCTACAAGCCCTCAAATAAATGTTGCCGACTAAAATGTAAGTCTTGGCTTAGAAAAAGAACTGTATGATCCAACGGTTTTAGCTAACTACACTTACATTGATTTATTGGCATCTCTCCTTGATAAACAGATCTAAAATTCAACTTGGCATTATGGTACTTTATTAATTGTATATTTTATTTAAAGGAATAATTACAGCAAAAGTATATAAACTTATTTAAGGTTTTAATTGAGTCTTTATACTACTTTTTTCTAATGAGTATCTCAACTCATATAAGTTTTTTTAATCAAGTCATTTTTGATAGCTTTTAATGATTACTTATCAAAAACGCAAGTATACCTTTTTTTTGTTCAATTGAGTATATGAACTTATAAAATTTTTTTAATTAAGGACATTAACTCATAAAAGTTTTCTAATTAAGTACAAAGAATGTGGATAAAAGAATTATAAGGATTATTCATTGATACCCTTTTAACATCCTACTTTATATGGTAGAGCAAGATAACCTTTGCAGAGTTACATGGTCTTTAAAAGAGGGCAAATTTTTTATTTTGTCGAGAAATATATTAATAATGTATCAAAAAGTTTATAACATAAACAATATATATATTTAAGGTATAATTTTCTTATTAATTTATTTACTAGTAATCGAGAAATTGAAAAGTTCTTATTTTGCTGCTAAACCTCTATGCATATGACCTTTTTATGTACAAATAGATAATATATAATTTTTGATTAATTAATTTTCATGCATTTAGGAGAAATGCTTGCTGAAGTTAAACATTTATACTTAATTGAAAACTTTTATTAGTTAATATGCTAAATTGAAAAAATTTTATAATTTGGTATACTTAATAAAAAAAATCTTCATGTAGTTGGAAAAAGGCTTAGATGAGTTGAATTGAGTTGAGTTGAGTATACTTAATTAAAAAATATTTAAGTTATCATTAATAGCCATCATGTGGTCCATCAATTCATCATTGATGGCTGATAAAATTGTATTTTATTAAAAACTTATATGAGTTAATATACTCAATTAAAAAAATACTATAAGAACTCAATTAAAAATCCAAAATAATTCTATGTATTCCTAGAGTAATTATTCATTATTTAAAAAATAGGTGCTTCTATACTAGTAGTATTATTATTACATTAATTTGAGGTGCATTTGACATCATGTTTAAAAAAATGAAATTGAAAAGTTATAGAAATAGTATTCTCTGATGCAAATTTGAAGAGCATAAATTTTTTTCCATATACTATGATCAATATAACTGTTAACAATATTTTAAACAAATTAAATATAAAAGAGATGGAATTGTTATTAATATGTTATAAATATTGTTAATGTAAAAGAAGTAAAATGAGAAAGAGTGATGGACATATTTAATATTTTGTTAGTCCTAATGTTTTATCTAATTTTTATTTTTGAATTATTTTTAACTTTAACCTATTAATATACCCTTCCTAGGTTAATAATTTTTTAGGGAGAAAGGATTATCTCCAAAAAAAAATTAATCTTATACCAAATGCAATCAAAAGAAGATGAGTAATTACAAAAGTTTTCAGATCTTCTAACCTCGTATCAAATGCACCTTTAGTGTTAGGTTTTGAAATAATTAGAGCAAAATGGACAAATATACATGAAATTATACAATCTTGCATATACACATTGTTATTTTATAAAGATAAAGTGATTTTCAAATCTTTTTCTTTGCTAATAGATATTTTAAAATAATAAGAGAGTTGAGCATAATAATACTAGACACAATAAATTATCATTATAAAACTTAGTGTGGGATCTAGACATATTCTAAGCATTTCATCATTTATGGATGAGATCAAGTTGAAATGCAACATTGACAAATAACATAAATTTTCATCATATGAGTTATGATTATGATAGGAAAGCGAGTTGGATTTTTTTGTACTTAATATGAGTTAAGATTTCAGCTAAAACGTCTTTGCATTTTTTTTTAAAAAATAAGCTTTAATTTCATCATCTCAAAGTTCATTCAAATACTTTCAACTTTTTATATCATTTTTTTATGCTTTTAGTCTTTCTTTTACCTACGGCACCATCATGTATAGCTAAATATATAGTAAAATTTAGTTATTTTTTAATATGATGAGTACCATTGAAAGTTAAAATTATCAAACTTATGTAAACAATAATACTTAAAAAAATATAAATGTTGATCACAAAATAATCCTTGGAGAAAATCTGACCGGCATAAAATGCCGCCCATGACCGAAGGCCAACATGACTCTTTTAGGATTTATTTTCCTGGCATCTTTATCTATTTTAATATTATATCAGTCCAAAGTTACAGTGACTGGGGTCGTTTTTAACACATAATTATGGGTCGAGCGAGGGGAAGTCTGTGGAGTCTTGTCGACTTTATATTGTACAACTTGTTTCATTTTTTTTTTTTTTTTTGGTACAACAACTTGTTTCTTTAAAGTAAGATGCTGAAGAGTCCATATGGTTCATGGTGAAATGGAAAGAAAAAAAGAGATGGGACAAACATCTTGCCAAGAGGACACTAGACAGGTGATATTGCGGTAAAGAAGCATCCCAGCTTCTACCACTTTCAAACATTAGTAACGTCAATCACAACGACAATGATTGGAGATGGAACCACAATACTGATTTAAAAAAAAAGTAAAGCCCGTAGCAAAATCGGATGGAAATCATAATATAATTATCCTTCATTAATTCTAATTGATATTCATATTTTTTTTAATATTAACTATAACAATCTACGGTTTCATTAAAAAAATAATAAAGATCACTATTTTTTAAACTTTTTGCATGAGTTTTCACCTGCTTTTTTTTAAAAAAAATTATTATCTTTTCTAAATTAAGAATTTAATTTTAAATCCATCATCCAGAGTACCCAAATTGATTTTAATATCATTTGTAACAACTCAAAATTTTACTAAAAAATTAATTAAAAATATAAAAATAATAATCATCTAAATTTTTCTTTGTATATAATTGATATAAAATTTAAATACAAACTTTTACATTAATAGAGCCTCAGACCCGAAGTAATCAATGTTTTGAAAATCGGACCGAATAATAAATCGGCTGGACAAATTGATCGAACCAGATGACTAATAAAATATAAATATCAGTTTAAGGGAAAAATTATAAATCGAAAAAAATTTAATCCTAATTTCATTTATCAAAACTAAAGTCTAAAATTCAGGATTGGATCAGGTCTTTGGAACTTGATCAATCCAATGAATTTTTTTGATTTTTATCAGATAATATTTAACTTTAATAATTTAGACTGAACGATGATTAATTTCGATTGAACTGATTGGAACGGTCCGTCCAATTTTCAAAACCATGCGCCCAAGGAGAGGAAGGCCGTAAAACCTGAGCCACAATTAGGGCAAAGCTAAAGTGATATCAATAGTTGCGACTTAGTAGCTTCATTCTATGGCTTAACCTCTTCCTTTTGCTCAATGAAACAACAGGATTCAGCATCTTAACGAGCAAGTTTGTCCAATCCATCCCCACTTTCTTTCACTATAATTCAACGACCCATAAACTGCCACGTAAGAAAATGCACCTTTTTGTTATTTTGGATGATTTTATAGTGTGATACCCTGTTTTACAATACAGGCTATCTTCTTCTTCAACTAAAACCCATTTATTTTAAATTTAAACCAAAGCAACTAATTGCTAATTAGCTAAAAAAATTTCTTATCATTTCATCTTTATTTCGACGCCATCTTCTTCTATTCTTAGCAAAATTCCAGAACATTAATCCTAACTAATTGATCTTGCAATGATGCCTAGGATCAAAGAGGATTTTGAGGGCCAAAACTCTCTATAAAAAGGAGCCGAACTAGACTTTTAACCTTAAGAGAAGCCTTGCCAGATCTTTGCCGAAACCTCGCCGGAGTTGGATCGGCGCCAGCAACAAGGTAGCAAGGCTAGTTTCCACCATGATTAATTCCTCTGTTCTGCATTTGAATCCCCTATTTTGCTACTAATCCAGGTATTTTGGCCATTAGGGTAACGATCTAATCAATTGGAGGCTTCGGAAGCTTCGCCGAAGATCCACGATCGGAATCTTATCGTCGGACGTCGCCATCGGTCTGCTTGCAGGTGAGTTCGACTGTCGATTCCTTATCCAGTTAATAGTTTTAAGGGTTCCCAATTGGAACCAATGACGTCCAGAGTTCGTCCGAAGTTACAGTGACGTTTTTAAAACATAATTATGGGTCGAAAAGTCTGTGGAATTGTACAACTAAGATGCTGAAGAGTCCATATTTGGGACAAGCATCTTGCCAAGAGGACAACAGGCTGGGAAAGAAGCAAGCTTCTACTCAAAATTAGTTCACACGGATTGGATCAGGTCTTTGGAACTTGATTCCAATGAATTTTTTTGATTTTTATCAGATAATATAAAAGTTAACTTTAATAATAAAATTAGACTGAACGATGATTAA
This sequence comes from Calamus simplicifolius, assembly GCA_900491605.1. NCBI lineage: Eukaryota > Viridiplantae > Streptophyta > Magnoliopsida > Arecales > Arecaceae > Calamus > Calamus simplicifolius. Next base: position 572,436 of record UESW01004776.1, read on the forward strand.
TTTCGATTGAACTGATTGGAACGGTCCGTCCAATTTTCAAAACCATGCGCCCAAGGAGAGGAAGGCCGTAAAACCTGAGCCACAATTAGGGCAAAGCTAAAGTGATATCAATAGTTGCGACTTAGTAGCTTCATTCTATGGCTTAACCTCTTCCTTTTGCTCAATGAAACAACAGGATTCAGCATCTTAACGAGCAAGTTTGTCCAATCCATCCCCACTTTCTTTCACTATAATTCAACGACCATCGAACATAAACTGCCACGTAAGAAAATGCACCTTTTTGTTATTTTGGATGATTTTATAGTGTGATACCCTGTTTTACAATACTTTATGGCGTATCTTCTTCTTCAACTAAAACCCATTTATTTTAAATTTAAACCAAAGCAACTAATTGCTAATTAGCTCAAAAAAATTTGCTCTATCATCTTCATGTTCTGTTATTTCGACGCACATCTTCTTCTATTCTTAGCCAAAGATTTCCAGAAACTGAATTAACTTCCTTTGAATTCCTAATTGATCTGATGAAACAACTTGATGCACCTTCGAGGATCATGATAGAGGATTTTGAGGGCCAAAACTCTCTATGAAAAAGGAGCCGAACTAGACTTTTATTCTCTCCTCTTCCTTCTTCTTCTTCTCCTTGTTCTTGAGTTCTCCTTCTTCTTCGCTACCTTAAGAGAAGCCTTGCCAGATCTTTGCCGAAACCTCGCCGGAGTTGGATCGGCGCCAGCAACAAGGTAGCAAGGCTAGTTTCCACCATGATTAATTCCTCTGTTCTGCATTTGAATCCCCTATTTTGCTACTAATCCAGGTATTTTGGCCATTAGGGTAACAGGATACTAATCAATTGGAGGCTTCGGAAGCTTCGCCGAAGATCCACGATCGGAATCTTATCGTCGGACGTCGCCATCGGTCTGCTTGCAGGTGAGTTCGACTGTCGATGTCCTTATTTTCTTCTTCCAGTTAATAGTTAGAGAGATTAGAGCACTTGGGTTCCCAATTGGAACCAATGGTTGACGTCCAGAGTTCGTCCGAAGTTACAGTGACTGGGGTTGTTTTTAAAACATAATTATGGGTCGAGTGAGGGGAAGTCTGTGGAGTCTTGTCGGCTTTGTATTGTACAACTTTTTTTTTTTTAAAGTAAGATGCTGAAGAGTCCATATGGTTTCTTTAGAAATGAAACGGAAAAAAGGAGATGGGACAAGCATCTTGCCAAGAGGACACCGGACAGGCGATAATGTGGGAAAGAAGCATCCCAGCTTCTACTCAAACATTAGTAACGCCAATCACAACGACAATGATTGAAAAGAGATGGAACCACAATACTGATTTAAACAAAAGTAAAGCCTGTTAGATAAATCGGATGAAAATTATTGCCGCATATTTTTGTTCTCCAGCTTAAGGACTTGCAAAACAATAACTTGTTATAAAGAAACAGGCGAACGATCCCGTGAAGGACCTTCCAATACTTAAATAAGTGGATGACCTTTAGGTATTGATGTGGCTGATCCAACGCCATTAGAGAATCGTGAAGGAAGGAAATTGACAGAGCCCCCTTTAGCTTCCAAAGGGCCCTGGCACACCCAATTGCTCAAAGGTATTTATTGCCTTATTAAAGGCATTTATGGCTGCCACGTTGAAACATTTATGGCTGCCACGTTGCTCACCTCTAAGGCCGGCACCTCCAAGGCCGATACCTCCAAGGCCGGCACCTCCAAGGCCGAACCCCGATGGCTGACACCTCCAAGGCCGGCACCTCCAAGGCCAAACCCCGATGGCCAACACCTCCAAGGCTGACACCTCCAAGACCGACACCTCATAGACCGACACCTCCATGGCCGACACCTCCAAGGACGGCACCTCCAAGGCCGAACCCCGATGGCCGACACCTCCAAGGCCGATACCTCCAGGGGTTCTCCGAACCCCGATGGCCGACACCTCCAAGGCCGATACCTCCAAGGCCAAACCCCAATGGCCGACACCTCTAAGGCCGACACCTCCAAGGCCGACACCTCCAAGACCGACACTCCCAGGGCCGACACCTCCAAGACCGAGGCCGACACCTCCAAGGCCGACACCTCTAAGGCCGACACCTGAAAGGCCGATACTTCCAAGGCCCCAACGTGCATACAATTGCTCCAAAGCATTTATTGCCTTATTCTCTCCCTATATAAAAATATTTATGGCTGCCACGTTGCTCCTCTCAGCCTCAACTCTCGCTTGGCCTCAGTCCTGCAGCTGCCAAGCTCCCTCGCCGTTAACAGTGCCATGCAAGTGAACAGAGCCTTGTACGTGAACAGTGCCATGCAAGTATTCACCCTCGGCCTTTTTTGAAGCTCATCCAAGGGCATGAGCAGGGCCACGCAAGCACCCCATACTCAACACTCTACGAGGGACAGTTGGCTTCAACTCAACATCATCCTTCTCCCCTAACGGCTGTACCTTCGGACCCATACGATTAACTTTATCACCCATCACTGTCCGCAAAGGACAACCAAAAAGGTGACGTAGGGGACATATTTGGCAAGCGCCATAACGATCGGCCATGCCCTGCGACCACCTACTCTGACAGGACACGGCCTACAGCTTGACACGTCATACGAAGGTAAGCTCCGCTGTGCTGCCATCAATTAATGTTCTGACAAGTGATCACGCCCCAAGCCCACGGACTCCAGGCATCTATAACAAGGGTAAGAGGGACTCCGACCAGGTAACACACTCATAACACTCCTAAACACTCACAGAGAGGCTCCTCTCTGAGTCTCTCTCTCTCTCTTTCTCTTTCGAGCTTCCTCAAGCTCACGGCCGTTGCCCAGAGCACTGACTTGAGCGTCAAAGGGTCCCCGCCGGAATCTCCAGCCTCCGGGACTTGTTTGCAGGCGCAAGGAGCTCGCTGAAGGAGGCGACCGAACGCTCGCGGACGCTCGGGGGCGGTGATCTGGCGTCAACAGATTGGCGCGCCAGGTAGGGGGGATGCACTGAAGGAAAGAAAGCTCTGTCTCCTTGAGCTATAAGTCTCCGTCCCCTCTAAGATAGCTATGGTGGTGATGCGCATGCCGAAGGTTCTCACCAATCGTGCTGGGGGGCATCCACATCGCACTAGGCAGCAAAAGGCCACCCTCTCTGCTCCTTCACCACCAACCTCAGCTGCTCTAATTAACCAGCTGGCCATCTTCAATCAACAAGTTCAAGACTTGAGTGCAGCAATTCATGAACTGCAGAAGCAAAGTTTGGTGGCCACTCAGCAGCAGCCCAAGCTTCTCACATCGCTCGTGATAGCTGCACCCGTTAGTCAACGATTCATCTGCAGAAAATCTCTTCAGGAAGAAGTTATCACTATCATGCGCTATCTAAGCACCACCATCGTAAAGCTTTCAAAAGACTGCAGTTTCTTACCTCCCGCTCAAGCAGCCACTCCACCCCTTAATCATTTGGTACTTAGATGAGGAAGCATCTGGATGAACAACACCGGCGGATGGATGGAAGAGCTCACTCAAAGGCTCAAAAATCGGCCAGAGGTGGACTGCAACAAGGGTGATAGAATAATTTCCAAAAGGGATGGACTTGAGACATTATCCGTCACCTCAAGCATTTATGGACATTTTAATTTCTGATGGTGGCAAGCCGAGAGGTGTTGTTGTAATTAATGCAAGGAGAAAGATGAGGACCAAAGGCTTTGACTGGTGACTCCAACTTTCCTCTCTCTCCTTCTCTCTGTTACACCCAAAAGCCAAACCGAGCCTAGGACCTTTTACGGATTTCGTTTTAGCTGCTCTTAAGCTTCAGCACCGAGGGCAATCAATCTCTTCAAAGAAAAAGCTAGGCAAAGAGCCCTCCCAGCAACTCCGCCGACCTTTTTACTCTCAGCAACGCCCTCGATGGACTCTCCCAGCCATTCATCTTCAATGACCGCCAACTGTTGAGGCTTTCCTCAATGGACTCCAGCTTTGTCCCGGTTTCCAGCTTCTTCCTGGCCACAGGCATCTCGTCCTGGCCTCCAATGCGAGGGAAGGCCCAAGTAAGGGCAACGACACTTCCAATCCAACTAACATGACTCTCTGGGGGGCAGACCACCAACGGGCAGAAGTGCTCAAATCCACAAAAGAAAAAACATGGGTGCTACAAGAGCTAAGTACATTGCACTTAAGATAGTTTTCTTTCATTAATACTTAAAAATGCCATGCAGGAACGACCTCGGTCGACCCCAAGCGCCGGCACCTTAAGCCCGGGTCCAGCAGGGAAGGCCTCGGTCGACCCCAAGCGCTGGAACCTTAAGCTCGGGTCCAGCAGGGAAGGCCTCGGTCGGCCCCAAGCGCCGGCACCATAAGCCCGGGTCCAACAGGGAAGACCTCGATCGACCCCAAGCGCCAGCACCTTAAGCCCGGGTCCAGCAGGGAAGAACTCGGTCGACCCCAAGCACCGGCACCTTAAGCCCGAGTCCAGCAGGGAAGGCCTCGGTTGGCCCCATGCGCCGGCACCATAAGCCCGGGTCCAGCAGGAAAGACCTCGGTCGACCCCAAGCACCAGCACCTTAAGCCCGGGTCCAGCAGGGAAGACCTCGGTCGACCCCAAGCGCCGGCACCTTAAGCTCGAGTCCAGCAGGGAAGGCCTCGGTCGGCCCCAAGCGCCGGCACCTTAAGCCCGGTCCAGCAGGGAAGGCCTCGGTCGGCCCCATGCGCCGGCACCTTAAGCCCGGGTCCAGCAGGGAAGACCTCGGTCGACCCCAAGCGCCGGCACCTTAAGCTCGGGTCCAGCAGGGAAGGCCTCGGTCGGCCCCATGCGCCGGCACCACAAGCCCGGGTCCAGTGGGGAAGGCCTCGGTCGGCCCCAAGCATCGGCACCATAAGCCCGGGTACCACTGGCCGGCCCCAAGCACCGGCACCATAAGTCCGGGTACCACTGGCAGAGCGATGAACTATCGACACTCAAGCCCGAGACCAGCTCGGCACCAAAAGCCAAAAACTGACTCCAACGTCGATACCAAACACATAGAGGCAATTTTATTTCAGCCCCTGTGGCTTTATTTCTGCTTCGGCCATCTTGTTTTAGCCTCAACGGCCTTATTACAGCCTCAGCGGCTTATCTCTGCCTCCGTGGCAACGGCTCCCTCTGTCTCAGGAGCATCATTGCGGCATCATTGGCTCTTTGCCTCAATGGCATGTGGACGGGGACCCACATCCAAACTTCTTGTCAAAGGTTAAAGACCCCAAAGTCGGGTGAGGATCAGCCACTTGGGAGGTGACGCCCCTTTCGCCTTGTTGGGGTGGGCCTGTTTCGTCTCAGGGGCGAGGGGGCATATGATGTGGCTGATCCAACGCCATTAGAGAATCATGAAGGAAGGTGGCCTCATAAAGCCATACACACCCAATTGCTCTAAGGTATTTATTGCCTTATTAAAGGCATTTATGGCTGCCACGTTGAAACATTTATGGCTGCCACGTTGAAACATTTATGGCTGCCACGTTGCTCACCTCCAAGGCCGAACCCCGATGGCCGACACCTCCAAGGCCGATACCTCCAAGGCCGAACCCCGATGGCCGACACCTCAAGGCCGAACCCCGATGGCCGAAACCTCCAAGGCCGGCACCTCCAAGGCCGAACCCCGATGGCCGACACCTCCAAGGCCGACACCTCCAAGACCGACACCTCCAAGGCCGAACCCCGATAGCCGACACCTCCAAGGCCAAACCCCGATGGCCGACACCTCCAAGGCCGACACCTCCAAGGCCGAACCCCGATGGCTGACACCTCCAAGGCCGACACCTCCAGGGCCGACACCTCCAAGGCCGAGGCCGACACCTCCAAGGCCGACACCTCCAAGACCGATACCTCCAAGGCCGACACCTTAAAGGCCGATACCTCCAAGGCCGATGCCTCCAAGGCAAACGTTCATACAATTGCTCCAAGGCATTTATTGCCTTATTCTCTCCCTATATAAAAACATTTATGGCTGCCACGTTGCTCCTCTTGGCCTCAACTCTCGCTTGGCCTCGGTCCTGCAGCTGCCAAGCTCCCTCGCCTGTAACAGTGCCATGCAAGTGAACAGAGCCTTGTACGTGAACAGTGCCATGCAAGTATTCACCCTCGGCCTTTTCTGAAGCTCATCCAAGGGCATGAGCAGGGGCCATGCAAGTATTCACCCTCAGCCTTTTCTGAAGCTCATCCAAGGGCATGAGCAGGGCCACGCAAGCACCCCATACTCAACACTCTACGAGGGAAAGTTGGCTTCAACTCAACATCATCTTTCTCCCCCAACGGCTGTACCTTCGGACCCACACGACTAACTTTATCACCTATCACTGTCCGCATAGGACAACCAAAAAGGTGACGTAGGGGACATGTTTGGCAAACACCGTAACGATCGGCCATGCCCTGCGACCACCTACTCTGATAGGACACGGCCTACAGCTTGACACGTCATACGAAGGTAAGCTCCGTTGTGCTGCCGTCAATTAATGTTCTGACAAGAGATCACGCCCCAAGCCCACGAACTCCAGGCATCTATAACAAGGGTAAGAGGGACTCCGACGAGGTAACACACTCATAACACTCCTAAACACTCACAGAGAGAGCTCCTCTCTGAGTCTCTCTCTCTTTCTCTTTCGAGCTTCCTCAAGCTCATGGTCGTTGCCCAGAGCACTGACATGAGCGTCGGAGGGTCCCCGTCGGAATCTTCGGCCCTCGAGACTTGTTTGCAGGCGCGAGGAGCTCGCTGGAGGAGGCGACCGGATGCTCGCGGATGCTCGGGGGCGGTGATATTGCGTCAATAGGTACAAATAATGAGGAAAATATTCTAAAAGAAGAGGAGCAGGAAGGCAAGTTGTTTCCCCCCATTTAGGGCTCTTAGGGCCCTGTATTTAAAGGGAGAGAATCTGGTACCTAATTTTCAAAGAGCTATTGTGAAAGTTGGGGAATGATAAGGCCGATTTGTTGTATACCTTATTAGAGGGATTCGTGATCCCGCAAATCATGAAAGGGGGAGCCATATCCAGCTCCCATTTTCGTTTATGGAGGACCACTTTAGGAAGGAGTTTCGAGATCCTTGTGGTTCTGGTAATCTGATGTCCAATATTTTTGGTGCAAGCCTAAGGTCGGCCAAAGGGGAGGGTCGACCAAAGGAGAGGGTCAGTCGAATGCCTCCTAACTATTGAGGTTTGGTTGCTCTGGCTCAAGAGCGAGACTCGGTGAAGCTAAAGGTCAGTCAGCCGAGGTTCGGTTGGCGAAGCTCGGTCGGGCAAGGCTCGAGCGAAGACGTTGAGGCAGAAGTCGATGAAGCATCCTTTAGCTCTTGAAGGTCAGCCATAGTCCCAATGTGGGCCCGGTTTGTCTGCCCACATCAGCCCATTTGCCCATGCCAGCTTTTTTATGTGGAGACTTTTTTACCTCGCATCACTTGCGCCCCCACTACCTAGTCTGAAATTTAATTTCGAGCATAGGGAGTAGAGTCTTGATGGCTGAATTTTATTAGCAAAGATGAAATTCAGAGAGAAAGAATACTCAGCCATGCCGAGGTCCAGATAACTTAAGTACTCAGCCCTGCCGAGGTTCAAAGAAATAGGTAATCGGCCCTGCTGAGGTTCAAAGAAAATGCTCAGCCCTACCGAGGTATGGAGAATAAAATATATTTTACTTGGCCCTGCCAAGGTACGGAGAGCTCCGATCGGCCATGTCGAGGTTCGGAGAAATTTTTACTTGGCCCTGTTACGGTATGGAGAGCTCCGATCAGCCATGCTGAAGTTCAAAGAAAATTTTTTTACTTGACCCTGCCAACGTACGAAAAACTTTGATCCTCCATGTCGAGGTTCGAAGAAAATTTTTTACTTGGCCTTGCCAAGGTACGAAGAACTCCGATTGGCCATGATGAGGTTCAAAGAAAATTTTTTACTTGGCCTCACCAAGGTACGAAGAACTCCGATCGGCCATGCCGAGGTTCGAAGGAATTTTTTTACTTGACCCCGTCAAGGTACGAAGAACTCCGATCGGCTATGTCGAGGTTTGAAGAAAATTTTTTACTTAGCCTTGCCAAGGTACGAAGAACTTCGATCAGCCATGCCGAGGTTCGGAGGAAAAGTTTTACTTGGTCCCGCCAAGGTACGAAGAACTCCGATTGGCCATGCTAAGGTTTGGAGGAAAAGTTTTACTTGGCCCCGCCAAGGTACGAAGAACTCCAATCAGCCATGCCAAGGTTCGGAGGAAAAGTTTTATTTGGCCCCGTCAAGGTACGGAGAACTCTGATCAGCCATGCCAAGCTTAGAAGGAAAATTTTTTACTTGGCTTTACAAGGTATGGAGAACTCCGATCAGCCATCCCGAGGTTTGGAGGAAAATTTTTTACTTGGCCCTGCCAAGGTACGGAGAACTCCAATCGGCCATGCCGAGGTTCGAGAAAATTTTTTTACTCGGCCCCGCCAAGGTACAGAGAACTCTGATCGGCCATGCCGAGGTTAGGAGAAAATTTTTTACTTGGCCTCACCAAGGTACGGAGAATGGATCCATAAGATCAGCAAATGAGACAAACTTTGTTTTCATTGACATCTAGGATTGGCAATGGGGAAGGTTGGGAACAGGGATGGTTCCCCATACCTATTTATTAACCTCATCCCCGTCCCCGTCCCCGTCCTCGATGGGTATGAAATTTCAATCCCTGTCCCCGTACCCACTGGGGAATGGGGATCCCCATCCATGCCCCATATCCATCCAAATAAAAATTAAAAAAGTCATATTTTACGGTGACAATCTATACAAGGGCATGATAAAATTTAGAACAGAAAAATAGGCTTTAACAAGAAGTTGATAGGATTAGATTATATAAGCAAAGTCCAATTGTGTAGATACTTTTCATTAACTAAAAACACTAAGTTCAAGGCTCAAGCATTCAGTTATTACAAATGCGTTATTACACATGCATACTTGTAGAAAAGCCTTCTTGTAACTCTATTTAAATACTTTCATATGAAGTCATGATTTCAAGAAAGTAGAATCATATATATACGTAGGTAACACAATATGGAAAACATTAATAACACAAACCTAAGAATTGTAACCCAATGAAATAATAAGCTAAACTACTATGAAAGAACAACTCTTATGGCTCTACTTTCCTTAGCTAAATTGAGTCTGCTTCAATTATATTATGACTTCTTCTATTTTAAGGTAGCTATTCATTTTTTTGTTTGGGTTTAAAAAAAAAGTTGAGGGTAGGGCTATCCTAGCCCCGGTAAGCTTTTATTCACTAAAATTATGTATAGTGTAGTAGAGCATTTGACCTCCAATAAACTTTAAATTAGCATGATAAAAATTTCAAAAGATTCAATATTACAAAACCAACTGGATGTCCAATTTCTTAGCCTCCTCTTAATAATCTCTTTAAACTTACTGCATTAAATGTTCTCATCGATAAAGGTCTATAAGTCTGAATATATCATAACATCAAGTAGTATCATTTACTTACTCAAGGAATCAAGTAACATGTTGACAATTGAACAACATATGTTGGTGTGCTTGATGCAATTCTATAGGTGTAAGATCAAAGTATTCAGCATGTTCCACTGGTTTACCTATTTGCAAAAAAAGAGTTTCCACTTGATTCAAGTCAACTCCATCGGGCTCATCATCACATGCCTAACCCAATTGAATCTTGTCTCAATTCCATGCAAATACCTCGATGAAAATGTCAAGCACTCTTCAACTATGAACCCTTCAGCCATAGATCCTTTCGCTTGGGCCCTATTATATACATAGGATTTCAAATGTCCTGTATACCTAAAGAATTATCAACCGTCACAGAAAATTAGCAACTAAATTGGAACATAATTAAAATGTTCATAAAACCTTATTCAACTAGATCATTTACCTCTTTATAGGATATATCCATCGATAATGTAAAGACCCTCCATGCTTGGCTTCATCAACTAAATGAACAATCAAGTGAACCATGACCGTAAAGAATGACGAGGGGAATAACATTTCTAAATGGCATAAGGTTAATACAATTCTCTTTTGAAGCTGTTCAAGTTCTCTTGTATCCAACACTTTGGCACATAAATGCTTAAAAAACGAGCACAAATCTAATAACACTGCACATACCTGGTCAGGCAACACTTTTCTGATTGCTAACGATGACAACTGTTCCATGAGAATGTGAGAGTCATGACTTTTTAATCAAAAAATCTTATGATGTTTTAGATCAACACATCTATAAATGTTGCTGGAATAGCCATCAGGCACAGTCACATTCTTTAAGGCCATAAGAAATTTATCTTTGTTTGCATTTGTCATTGTGTACAAAGTAGGTCAAACTTTTTCATTCTCATCAGGCCATAGATCTTGTCTGATTCCTAAAGAAAGTAAGTCCTTTTGAGCATTCACATAATTTTTGTCTGATTCCTAAAGAAAGTAAGTATACAATACATTATCACACACATTTTTCTTAATGTGCATCACATCAAAGTTGGGACATAATAAATTAAACTCTCAGTATGGAAGTTGAAAAAAATATACTCCTCTTCTCCATTGCTGAGGGTTACTCTCATCTATATTTTTTCATGCAATCTTTTCCCTACACTATCCAACTCCAAACTCTAGTCAAATGTGACATCAATATGTTCCACCTGTTTCAAAACTTCTAAGCTTGACAATAAGATGGGTGGATTACTCAACTCAGCATTGCCATTAAACCAAATTCGATTTAGTCTAAACCTATGTCTTGCTTCCAGAAAATGTCAATGGCCCATAAACCATGATTTTCTACTATGAGGAAGATGACATAATTTAGAATTGAAGTTACAATGAGGATAAGCCAACCTAGTATAGGTTTTCCATCCAAATAGGGTGCCAAGTCTAGGGAAATCACTAATCATCCACATAAGCACTGCCCGCATCATAAACACTTGATTAGATGATGAATCATATGTTTCCACCCCATCATTCCACAACTCCTTCAATTCTTCAATCAAAGGTTGTAGGTAAACATCTATATCATTCCCTAGCATTTGCTTACCTAGAATGATCATTGAAAGAATAAATGAGGATTGCTTCATACACATCCATGGAGGCAAGTTACATGGCATAAGCACCACTGGCCATATGCTATAGTTAGTACTCAATGTACTGAATGGATTAAAGCCATCACTAAACAGGGGACCCAAGTCGCACATTACGTGGATCTGAAGCAAAGTCAGGATGCATTGAATCAAACAACTTTCATGCCTCAGAATCTCTAGGATGCTTTATGAAACTACCACTATTAGTAGCTACGGCGTACCTGAAGGGAAAAAATAGTTTTTCCTATGCACAGGATCTCAAGGTGGAAAGCATGTAATTCGGTTTTAATATTCACATTGAATATTAATTAAAGCAAATTAACAGATCTGAAATTTAAGATTATTTATTTAAGTTTAAAACAGTACCTCTCGTTGCGGAAGCTGTTGATAACGAAGGTAGCAGATCTGATCTATAGAGAGAGGTTCCCCTTCGTGCCTTGCAAGAGCCGCACGCGCCGCTCCTCTATATCACATGCACGCCTGATGAATGCAGACAGGAGGTGGAATTCTTGAACAATGAAAGGAGAACTCTTCTCCCAAGAAGAGACAATCTCCAATTGGACTTCTTGCAGACTTTTTGTGATTGCAGAAGATCAGCTATCACGAAAAAGTCTCTGTCATTTTTTTTTACATGTTCACCCTTTTTTTTATTCACATCGTAACCTTTTATATTCCATGAAAAATTCTGCAATAAAAAAACGTGAAAGAGCTCTTTAAAATGCCATTACATGAATCCCATCATGGCATTAAGTCCGCAGTCACCTCATCAATGCGTCGGTGAGCCTAAGAGGAAACGTAGAGTGACCGGACCTTTGAGCATTCTCCCGTAACATAATCAATAACTCCGTTCCCAGGCTGTTATAACAAGTGGATGATGACGAATGAAAGATATTATCAATTAAAATTTTCTTTTGTTAACAGAATTGATCCAATCAATTCCGTTTGAAGTCCAAATTCAAATCCGAAAGAAGCTACTCGTAGCTCTTGAACCATACTTCATATTGTGCCTTGCCGAGCTCTAATCCAAAGTTATTTATGAATACAAAATTCATAAATAAACTTTCAGAGATTCTATTCGATATCCGAATCGAACCACTTCGAATCCGGATCCAAACCACTCTGTTATCAGACCAACCATTGGTCCATGGTTCAAATAACTTTATTCCAGATTCATATCGTGTCCCAAAATTCCATTTGAGTTACTGACTAACTCAAATCACCCTTGAAGTAGGTGTTGTCGCTAATGTCTAGAGCTAGCTAGACATAGCCAAAACGAACCCCGTATGACCCATCTGATTGAGTCCCACTCAAATCAGTGATCACGCCTGTATACAAGTCATCCGACTATGTGCGTGACTCCATAGGTTCAAACCTAAGCCGGTAGCATAGGAACGCTTCCTATACTAATCGATGTGACCATCTAGCCATAGTCCCCGACGTCCGGATAGATTGAATTTGCACAAGGCAACATTCTGGAACCCAGGCTATGGTTGCCGCATAATTCATCCCCTTGTCCTAGTACTCTGGGCGAATACGGAGTTAACTGCCAACTCCGAATAAATCACCCAAGTATTTTCAATGCAATGAATCTTGTGACACCTCGCAAAGATTACCTTGGCCAAGGTTTTGCTAAATTGAAACATAGTTCGAGCACTCTCTCTAACACTTAGAGTGGACAATCCCATCTTGACTCATCACTGACCCAATAAGTACTTGACTGCATCCAGCAACCTTCCGCCACCGGATTAGAAATCCGGGTGGTCCAGTGCCTAAGTACAGTGAGTTGCTTATCAAGTCAACATGATAGTCTCATGTCAAAAGGATACTTATACCCATTGCCTTTCTGTGAGTTGCTCCAGGCAGTTGAGCACTCAACAGAGACGAGTCACTGTTCAGTGAATGTACTCCTACACTCACCCGCATGTCATACCAGTGTTATACACTCCTTGGTTTAAGAGAACAAACCAACCCATATGACATACAATGACCTACACTTGATTACGTTGTCGTCCTCGGTAACGACGTATCATTTGACCGCGAACTTATTTAAGAGTTACTCAACAATTCCTCTATTGTCGAATACATGTAACTCTAAGGACTACAACATATTGGAATTCTACTGGAAGATGTAAACTATATGCTGTATGGCCAAAATTCACTCTTATTTATTGAATAAATCATGTTCATATACATCAACTCATAACCATCTACAAGCTAAACGATTGGCTGTAGGACACATTTCCTAACAACTCCCACTTGAACTATAGCCAATCGAAACAGTATCTAATACCCATCTTCCACTTGTGTTCATTGAACTCCTTGATTCCGAATGCTTTAGTCATTGGGTCAGCTAGGTTTTCCTTTCCGTCAATCTTTTGAAAGTATATGTCACCTCGTTCCACGATCTCTCGTACAAGGTGATAGCGGCGCAACACATGCTTGGTTCGGTGATGCGACTTTGGCTCCTTGGCTTGGGCAATTGCTCCCGTGCTGTCACAGTATATTAGGACGGGACTCTTTAGGGTAGGTACCACTCCCAGCTCGCCCAAGAACTTTCATAGCCATACAGCTTCCTTTGCTGCATCTGATGTTGCAATGTATTCAGCCTCGCATACTGAATCTGCCACTGTGTTCTTCTTGGAACTTTTCTAGCAGATCGCTCCTCCATTGAGGGTGAAGATAAATCCGGATATGCTTTTGTTATCATCTCTATCTGACTGAAAACTGGAGTCAGTGTACCCCACTAGTTTTAAGTCAGGTTCTCCATAAATGAGCCATTGGTCCTTAGTATTTCTCAAATACTTAAGGATGGTTTTTACCACCTTCCAATGTGCTTCACCTGGGTTAGACTGGTTCCTACTCACTATCTCTAGTGAGTGTGCCACGTCTGGTCTTGTACATGTCATAGCATACATGATAGAACCCACTGCTGAGGCATACGGAATTCTACCCATGTACTCTCTCTCCTTAGGAGTTGTCACATCCTTCTTGGAGAGAGTAATTCAATGGCCTATCGAAGATAGCCCCTTTTTGAATTATCCATGCTGAATCTCTTCAGCACAGTCTCAATGTACTTTGACTGGGACAATCCCAGCAGCTTCTTAGATCTATCTCTATAGATCTTCATCCCTAGGATGTAAGAAGCTTCTCCCAGGTCTTTCATAGAGAACTGAGACAGCAATCAAACCTTTATTCCCTGTAGTGCAGGGATGTCATTCCCAATCAAGAGAATGTAATCCACATACAGTACAAGAAATACAACTATGGAACCATTTGCCCACTTATACACGCAGGGTTCTTCTCTGTTCTTAATGAAGCCATAAGTCTTGATACATTTATCAAAACGTTTATTCCAACTCCGAGAAGCTTGCTTGAGTCCATAGATGGACTTATGAAGCCTGCATACTTTTGACTCATCTGTGGATGTGAACCCTTCAGGTTGTATCATATACACCTCCTCTTCGAGCTCTCCATTTAGAAAAGCCGTTCGGACATCCATTTGCTAGATCTCATAGTCAAAATATGCAGCTAGAGCAAGCATAATCTGAATTGACTTGAGCATTGCTACAGGGAAAAAAATCTTGTCATAGTCAATACCATAACGCTGACTATACCCCTTAGCTACCAGACGGGCTTTATAGGTCTCCACCTTCCCATATGCACCCTGTTTCCTCTTGAAAATCCATTTACACCCTATGGGTTTTACCCATTCAGGTGGATCAACTAGTGTCCATACACTATTGATCTCCATGGATTCCATTTTGGACTTCATGGCATCTAGCCATTTCTCAGAGTCAGATCTCTGCAGCGCATCCATATAGGTGATTGGGTCTTCGTCGTTCTCATCGAGTTCGATGAGATACCCGTTACGGACCAAGAAATCGAAGTATTTGTCCGGCTGACGTGGTACTTTACCAGATCTCCTTAATGGTACCTCAGCGGGCACCGGGTTTGAACCATTCAAAGCCGGTTTCATAGCGGTTTCTGAGTGTAAAGGTACTTCTCCTTGTCGAACTTCATTAAGTTCAATATTAGCCTTAGCACTTCCAGTAAGATACTCTTTTTCTAAAAAGGTGGCTCTCATACTGACGAACAACTTTTGCTCTTCAGTTTGGTAGAAGTAGTATCCTTTAGACTCCTTAGGATATCCAACAAAGAGGCATTTGTCAGACCTTTGTCCTAGCTTGTCTGTCAACAATCTCTTGACATAAGCTGGACACCCCCAGACCCTAAGGTATGTGAGCACCGGCTTACGCCCCGTCCATATCTCATATAGAGTTTTAGCAATAGATTGACTAGGGACCCTATTAAGAATGTAACAGGCCAACTCAAGTGCATAGTCCCAAAAGGAGATAGGCAAACTAGCAAAGACCATCATGGACCGAACCATATCTAATAGGATTCGATTCCTCCTTTCAGACACACCATTTAACTGGGGTGTCCCTGGAGGTGTCCATTGAGAGAGAATCTCATTCTCCTTTAGATATGTCAAAAACACATTAGAAAGATATTCACATCCTCGATCTGACCGAAGAATTTTAATATTCTTTCCAATTTGTTTTTCTACCTCACTACGATATCGTTTGAACATTTCAAACGATTCAGATTTGTGTCTCATTAGGAAGACATAACCAAACATGGAGTGGTCGTCTGTAAATATAATGAAATAGCTAAACCCTCTCATAGAGGCAGTGTTCATAGGTCCACAAACATCAGTATGTATGAGGCCTAGAATCTCTTTGGCTCTTTCACCTTTTCCTGTAAAAGATGACTTTGTCATTTTCCCAAGAAGACAGGACTCACAAGTTTTAATTGATTCATAATCAATGTCATTGAGGATGCCCTCTCTGACTAACCTGCTTATCCTGTTCTTATTTATATGACCTAGCCTACAGTGCCAAAGGTATGAGTCATCGACATCATCTATTTTAGGGCGTTTGTTTGGAGCGCATAATATATTAACAGGCTGTGATAGAAGGTAAATTACATTGCTCAATTGTTCACACATCACTGGTACATCATTCATAATGATATTTAAAATATCTTTCTTTATTGAAAAATCATATCCTTCAATAGCCAACTGGCCTACAGAAATGACATTAAATAAAAATGCAGGACAATAGTGACATTCACTAAGCAATATTTTATTAAATTCAAAATAAAGCTCCACGACTCCCAATACCAGTACTGGAACTCAGCTTCCATCACCCACGTTTAGGAATCTTTCACCTTCTTTGAATCTTCTACTAATTCGAAGCCCCTGCAAAGAATTGCAAATATGAATTGGACTCCCGGTATCTAATACCCAATTAGTAGTATCACAGATAGAAAAATTACAAGGTGTTATCATATAAATTCCTTTTCCAGCAACTCCTTGCTGGTTTTTCTTCTTAGGCCTGTTAGGATCCAGGGTTGCTATGTACTCGGGACAGTTCCTCTTCCAGTGACCCAGCTTCTTGCAGTAGAAGCACTTAGCCTGACTTTTGTCAGCCTTCTTCTTCTTGGTCTGACTAGGACTAGCATGTTGTACCTTTTTTCTTTTATTTTTCTTCTTCATCCCTTTCTTAGGGTGATGATGTCCTGCCCCTGAACCTCCCACCAAGTTTACTATCTTTTTCTTGAAGCTGGTGGTCTTTCTCAAAAGTCTGCAGTAGACCCAGCAATCCATGATAGTTTACTGCAGGCTTCGTCATTCTATAATGACTAAGAAAGTCCAGGTAGGAGCTAGGCAGTGAGTTCAGTATGGCATCCTTCCCAAGTTGCTCATGCAAAGAAAATCCAAGTTTGCCCAGACGTTCTATCGTCTCGATCATGTACAGTACATGATCGGTAACAGAAGTCCCATCACGCATACGCGCGTTGAAGATGGCACTAGACATTTTGTACCTTTCAACGTCGTCTGACGTCCCAAAAGATTCCTTCAACATTTGGAGTATTTGTTCCGGTTGGGCCTCCTCAAATTTCCTGCTGAACTCATCATTCATAGAAGCCAGCATTATGCAGCGCACTGTGGTGCGGTCATTGGTCCACTTCAGATAAGTGTCCCTGGCCACACCAGGCACATTTGGGGCTGGCTGCTCAGGTGCAGGATCCATTATCACATAAAGGATCCTTTCATGCTCTAGGACTATCCTAAGCCTTTGATACTAGCTATCGAAGTTTGGACATGTCAGTTTATCATTGTCCAACAGTGACCGGAGCGACAGATTTGTAGACATTTCTGAAAGAAAAACCAAAAACTTATTAGTGTACATGATTTATTTAAACCTATAGACTTGGACATATGGTCTAAAGTTCTCCCACTATTTTATTCAGGTTGGTAGCCCCTACCTCCAACCCAAGAAATTACTCCTAATTTCTGAGTGGGTACTAGAACCCAGTAGACTACATATGAGCCCGACTTTGGCCGGTCCACCCACATGTATCTAAAGGTGGGTTCATAACCAATTGTTTCCCCAAACAATTTCTAGTAATTTATTTTGCCCCAGGTTACACGTCAATCGGCCTTTAGGCCTCCTATTGGGTGTCCTGGTTAGGTCCAACCATTAACACGACATGTTTAAGCTTCTAACCAAGGAATTGGTCAAGCCCGACTTTGGCCGGCCCACCTGACCATCGTTGAGAGAGTTGCATTGAACCATCATAATATGAATGATAATTCCAAAGACCAGATGAGTACCAGTTCTTTGGGCCTCCAATAATCATCTTAGCCATTGGACTCATTATCACTCTCTTAATGGGAGGCTATGATCTAATTATCCCCATAATTTAGTCATTTTAGGGACCTAATAATTTTAGAGGGTTTGATTAATTTGTGACACATGAATGACATGGACCAATTTATGTATTCTCTCACTAAACCATTTAGTTGGGTTCATTAATTTGGTCCATGGGTACCTAAATCAGTTAGACTGATTTTTCTTAGGAAGCATGGGTTAGCCCAAGTCAATAGGCTAGTCTAATCAAGTGCTGGGACCACTTAGCCAGGCCGGCTTGATCAAAAGGCCGAGTTGCGCCATTAACCATCTTGCCTAGACACTAGCTGATAATCAACTTGCCAGGTTAGAGGTAGCCGCGACCTTGATCAGAACCTTTCTAGACATCAAGTGGTTGACCAGACCCAATTAAATTTGCCTAAAGACTTGGGTGTCCACTGAGCCCCAAATCAAGTCTATTTAGATGTATGGACTGATTAATCTAATCTAATTAGATGGATCTCAAGAAAAAAACTTATCTCAACATTTGATTAGATTCAATTTTCTAATTTAGTCCAATTCATCTAACCTTAGGTCTAACCCATTTAGAGAACCTGATTCATGCTAACCCAGTTAGCCCATGATTTATGATCATGTCTTAAGGTCTTTAATTCATAATTATAGATCTTAAGTTAACTCCTTTTCAAATTTGAACCAATTTCAATTTTGAGTTCTGATTTTAAAATATTTTTCAAAATTTTTCTGTAAAACATCTTTACTTTCTTTCTATTTTTTGTGATCTGACTTTTACGTAAAGCAATTTTACTGTAATTTATAATTAAGTTTTAAATCAATTAAGATGTCTTAATGTTGATCTTTATTAACATTTCATCTTTAATTAATTTTGGATCTAATCAAAATTATCACAGAATAAAAGATTAATTCGGTTAAAACATATTTTAATCTTTCTTTCTTCTGTTCTGTACATCCGTTCATGGGTTCTTTCACAGTAACACCCTTACATGTCATAGGAATCCTTTCTTGAATAAGAAAACAGAGGCTATGAAACCTCCCTATGACTGGATGGCCTGGTGAATATACCCAATTCAAGATATAATAGAACACAGCATGCAAGATCTACATTAGATCTACCTTTAAAACATATATTTAATCATCATTAAATAACTTTAACATGCTTTCATCATGCAAAACTTTTAAATCTACTATAGATATAAACTAATCAAAATAAGATCAACTTTAGATCTACATTAGATTATGTATGCATAATTATATCAGATCTATTATGCTTATACATGCATTCCTAAGCCTTAACCATGGCTCTGATACCATTTGAAGGGAAAAAATAGTTTTTCCTATGCAAAGGATCTCAAAGTGGAAAGCATGTAAATCGGTTTTAATATCCACATTGAATATTAATTAAAGCAAATTAACAGATCTGAAATTTAAGATTATTGATTTACATTTAAAATAGTACCTCTCGTTGTGGAAGCTGTTGATAACGAAGGTAACAAATCCGATTTGCAGAGAGAAATTCCCCTTCGTTCCTTGCAAGAGCCGCACGCGCCGCTCCTCTATATCACAGCACGCCTGATGAATGCAGATAGGAGGTGAAATTCTTGAACAATGAAGGGAGAACTCTTCTCCCAAGAAGAGATAATCTTCAATTGGACTTCTTGCTGACTTTCTGTGATTGCAGAAGATCAGCTTTCACAAAAAAGTCTCTATCATTTTTTTTACCTGTTCACCCTTTTTTTATTCATATAGTAACCTTTTATATCCGATGAAAAATTTCTTAATAAAAAAAATATGAAAGAGCTCTTTAAAATGTCATTAAATGAATCCCATCATGGCATTAATCCGTAGTCACCTCATCAATGCATCTCTCAAACGGTTAGCCTAAAAAGAAACGTAAAGTGACGGGACCTTTGAGCATCCTCCCGTAACATAATCAATAACTAGCTGTTATAACAAGGGGATGATGACGAATGAAAGATATTATCAATTTAAATTTTCTTTTGTTAACAGAATTGATCCAATCAATTTCGTTTGAAGTCCAAATTCAAATCCGAAAGAAGCTACTCATAGCTCTTGAACCATACTTCATATTGTGTCTTGCCGAGCTCCAATTCGAAGTGATTTATGAATACAAAATTCATAAATAAACTTTCAGAGGCTCTATTGGATATCCAGATCGAACCACTTCGAACCCGATCCAAACCACTCTGTTATCAGACCAATCATTAGTCCATGGTTCAAATTAACTTTATTCAAGATTCATATCGTGTCCCAAAATTCTATTTGAGTTACTGACTAACTCAAATCACCCTCGAAGTAGGTGCTGCCCCTAATGTCTAGAGCTAGCTAGACATAGCCAGAACGAACCCCGTATGACCCATCTGATTGAGTCCCACTCAAATCAGTGATCACGCCTGCGTACAAGTCATCCGACTATGTGCGTGACTCCATAGGTTCAAACCTAAGCCGGTAGCATAGGAACGCTTCCTATACTAATCGATGTGACCATCTAGCCATGGTTCTCGATGTCCGAATAGATCGAATTTGCACAAGGCAACATTCTGAAACCCAGGCTATAGTTGCCGCATAATTCATCCCCTTGTCCTAGTACTCTGGGCGAATACGGAGTTAACTGCCAACTCCGAGTAAATCACCCAAGTATGTTTCAATGCAATGAATCTTGTGACACCTCACAAAGATTACCTTGGCCAAGGTTTTGCTAAATTGAAATATAGTTCGAGCACTCTCTCTAACACTTAGAGTGGACAATCCCATCTTGACTCATCACTGACCCAATAAGTACTTGACTGCACCCAGCAACCTTCTGTCACCGGATTAGAAATCTGGGTGGTCCAGTGCCTAAGTACAGTGAGTTGCTTATCAAGTCAACATGATAGTCTTATGTCAAAGGGACACTTATACTCATTGCCTTTCTATCAGTTGCTCTAGGCAGTTGAGCACTCAACAGAGATGAGTCACTGTTCAGTGAATGTACTCCTATACTCACCCGCATGTCACACCAGTGTTATACATTCCTTGGTTTAAGAGAACAAACCAACCCATATGACATACAACGACCTACACTTGATTACGTCGTCGTCCTCGGTAACGACGTATCATTTGGCCACGAACTTATTTAAGAGTTACTCAACAGTTCCTCCATTGTCGAATACATGTAACTCTAAGGACTACAACATATTGAAATTCTACTGAAAGATGTAAACTATATGATGTATGGCCAAAATTTACTCTTATTTATTGAATAAATCATGTTCATATATATCAACTCATAACCGTTTACAAGCTAGACGATTGGCTGTAGGACACATTTCCTAACAGTGCCATCTTATGTCCTCGGCAGTTTTAGAAGACATAAATAATCTATGTAATATTGCCTTCAATAGAAAATAACACTTTTGTAGATTGCTTTGTTCCTTTTTTAGCACTACTTACTCGGTTTCTAGCATTTCCTTTGTTTTTCTATCTAGATGTACCACAGACTTTGCATATTTTTCTATTTTTATCATCTTTTCAATACAATATGCAATCATTTGGACATGCATCAATCCTCTCATAACTGAGCTCTAGCTTGTTTATTATTTTTTTAGCCTCATATAATGAACTCAAAATTCTTGCATGCTCGAAAGCATCTTGCAATAACTCTAATATCATAGACATTACTTTGACAGTCATTCGATATAAGCACTTGATATGATAGAGTTTAATTAGAAATGAAAACTTTGAATATTTTGCACACCCCTCATATAATGCAATCCCTGATTAAATATGCAAATTCATTATAGTCTTCCCTTTCTCTATAATTTTCTTCAAGCTCTATCCCATCGTCTTCATCCACAGGTTTAGGCAACACTAGAAGTGTTTTAATCCCATGATGCCTAGGGATTCCAAAAGCATCGTGGATCATGTCATCCATTAAGTCATGTCTAGGTATATTATCGTGACTAGGCAAGTCATCATGCCTTACATTCAAGGATTCTTGATGTTCTCTCATTATTAACTCACCATGACACATCCAAACGATATATCCTAGCAGAAACTGAAGGCACGTCAAGTGGTAATGTACCACTTCTTTAGTCTCCATCTTTCTAAACCCACGATCACGACAAGGACACTTGGTTCTCCCATTGCTAGATGCATGTAAAAAAGCAAAATCTAGAAATCCTTCTAGTCCAATCGCATACTAAGGTGTGTTTCGGGGCTTGGTAATCCAAGATTTATCCATTCTTGAGCCTATAAGATTATGCAAGATATCATTGAGTTATATTGAATTTAAAAGAGATTATGTAGAATTTAGTTTTGGTTTTGTCAAAAACTATACAACTAAAAAATGTGGTTCTAGTTCTATCATAGAACCAGCTTTCTTGTTCTGTGAATTAGAATCAAAACCACATTTATGGTTCTATCATAGAACCAGCTTTTTAGTTCTATGAATTAGAACTAGGACCATATTTGTGATTCTATGACAATCAGAATTCTAGTTCTGTTCTATAATAGAACAACAAAATCAAAACCAGAGCTTTCTGGTTCTGTGAATTAGAACCAAGACCACATTTATGGTTCTGTGATAACCAGAATTTTGGTTCTATTCTGTTACAAAACTATAAAACCAGAACCAGATGCAGCTTATGTGAACCAGAATAGATTTCGGTTTTCTCATAGAACCAAAATTTTGGTTCTCTCACATAGTTGACATAATCAGAACCAGATTTTTGGTTCTCTCATAGAACTAGAATGAGCTTTCTGGTTATGTTGCAGAACCGAATTTCTGGTTCTGTTGCAAAACCAAAATTTTGGTTCTATCACAAAACCATAACTTTTAATAAGCCCTTAATGGAGAAAAATAGAAAAGATTTTTTTTTTCATTTTACTTTTTATACCAAAATCTTCAGAGATAGTAAATAAAAAAAATCAACATAGATAATACATACACAAGCAAAGAAACCATAGATCTACAGAGCATTACAGTAGCAGTTCCCATTCTACTCATCAAATTCTCATTAAAAAAAAACATAGAAGAAGATACATATCTAGGAAAGATTCTCAAGGATGGGTTTAGATTTTTCAACTGAAGCCAACAAGGTGTACAAAAGCTTTCTATAATAAAGGTTCTTTTGGGTACAGAGTTGCACAGATGGTAAAGGAATTTCTAAATCTAAAAATGGAGAAAATCAAAAATGGGCAAAGGTCTTCAGATTTGCTTCAAATTTTCGATGATGGGGAGAGGAATTGATTTAGATTTGCAAGGATGGGCAAAGGTTTGAAAATGGAAGAAGAAAACAAAGGCAGAGGCTGAGAGGCAATACAGAATCGAAAATGGAAGCAATCTGGTTAGGATTGGAGTAAAAAATAAAAATGAAATGATAAAAATGAAAAAGATGCGATGAACAAAAGTGCAAGAGAGAGCTAATTCATTTGGCATTTATGGCGGTTCAAACTGCCTATAATTGCAAAAAATCATCGGTAATTATGTTGCATTTATCAATAGTTTTAAAACTACCAAAAAAATCATCGATAAATGGTTAATTTTTGGTGGTTTTTAAAAATTGCCAAAAATTACCGCCAAAAATCTGCGCTTTTTTGGTAGTGTGTTATTTCGGTTATGGTATGGTTATAGCTTTATTGGATATGTAATATGATGATGTGGGCATGTGGACTAGTCATTGGATAAGGCAGTGGTGACTAGGTTTCTAACATTGGATATTGATGATTAATTGTTGATACATGGTACTAGTATTGCTAATATCAGTATGATTTCTTACTGGCCTAAATCAATGATAGTAGGGAAGAGCCAAGAGCTAGGAGAGGCTGACATAAAATCAGTCATGGTCTGTGGATATAATGTGGCTGAGTTAATATGCTGGGCACTAGTATGAAAATCAATCTGTGCATGTATGTATTACCATGTTAGATTATTAGACACGAACTACTAGCATGAGGTTTGCCCGTATTTATCTTCAATATGGTATTTAGTAATTTTTATATTTGATATAATTTATATTGGTATTTGGTTATGAATGATTTTATGGTTTTGCATATGGTTTTGTAGAAACGCTATGTTGTTTTTTATAAAAATTTATTTTGATATACAATTCGTTATGGTTTTCTTGGCACATTTATGATGGTATGTATAAAATTGCTACTGAACCTTTAACTCATTGCTCATCTTATCAAGTTTTAGAGGATGATGATGATGATGCTTACTTGTTGGATCCAAACTTGGGCGCGATACACTAGGAGTGGGATTTAGTGTTTAGTTTTCTATATAAACTAAAATTGATGTATATACTTTAGTATGCATTTAGAGGATGATATTTAAATTCTTATGTACTAGTATGTTGATTTTATGACAATATTTTGAGATATATATAAGATATAGTTTTTGCTAATAGGATATTAACGATAATATAAGCTTCATTGATAGAATATCGATTAGCATATAATATCCATTACTGGAGCATCAAAAATAATTAGCAAAGATTTAAAATCGATAACATATTTGATTGTAATTTATATA
The DNA here is from genome assembly GCA_900491605.1 of Calamus simplicifolius. Lineage (NCBI taxonomy): Eukaryota > Viridiplantae > Streptophyta > Magnoliopsida > Arecales > Arecaceae > Calamus > Calamus simplicifolius. The sequence goes on from UESW01004776.1 coordinate 596,743, forward strand.
ATATCAATTCATAGTTAGAAAAACATGTTCTAAACTAAATTATATAAAATATGTGCACGATTTTTGATAATAGAAATAACACATATATTTAAAAGAAGTAAACTTAATTACATCCGAATATAGTCAAGCGTAGGATTTAATAACCTTTTTAACCTTTAAATCTACGTGAATCCTGAACCTACCCCATCTTTTTTAATTTTTCTATCTTTGGAATCTGTAAATTGTGTAGATTCAAAGAGAAAAAAGTGATCAGATCTAAGCTTGATATATTTAAATATAACAAGTCTACCTCTATTTATAATTAGAAAACATATGCTCATAAAATTATGAATCAATTATGATATTTTGATATTAATATTTTATTAAAAATAGACAGATACATAAAATATCTAAAAAAAATGAGTCCATTAATATGAGTCCATCACTTATTTTTTTCATAAAATTTAGAAATCATGTATTAATCAATAATAATGCTTTTGATATCAATATTTATTGAAAATGGTTTGTATGAAAAACCAACATAAGGTGAATCATTACAAACCTTACAAATGCAAGAAATATCAATATCGATTAGGCTTGTATACTTCCTTTAGAAAATATCACCCAAATTACATTTGATTTAATCATAATTATTTCTCCAATAAATTTTCTAAAACTTGGACATCTCTCAAACCAAACTAAAGCTATCGATCTAACAAATCCCTATCTAAAAGTAATGACAATAGTACAATGGGAAAATTGGCACTAATAGAAAAATCAATATGAATAGGATTCAATGGTAATCATCAAAGATAGGGTGAGGCCTAACATGCATAGACCCATCCCTTATGATCACATTCAAATATTATATCAAGGTCTAAAGTAGGATTAGGAACTAGAGTCTTAACCAATAAGAGATAAAAAGAGATGAAAAAGAAAGGAAAAAAATAGGAGATGCTTGTCCCCTTCTTTCCTCAAAACAAGAGAGGTCTTCCTCTACATACTCCACCCATCCCCCCCTCCCTCCACTGATCCAGAGAGAGACAAAAAGGAGGTGGTGGTGGTGGAGGTGCCCTCTAGTGGTTGACTATGGTAGTGTCTCATTGAAAACCAAGAACCCATGGAAGAAATAGGGACCAATTGGAGAGCCTCATCAACTCATCAGTCTCATCTTGATGGTTCGATGATCATATTAGGCATTTCAATAGCCTATTATGACTGTGATTTAGCTATGAGTCAAAAAATAAAAGAGAAACATTATGTAAAAGAAATCAACCAAATTAGACTCTGTTGTTGCCAGTGAAGAGTGGCCCATGGTCATTTGGCCTTAGGGTTATCGATGAATAACTAGGCACTATCATTTGGTGAGTTCCGGTGACAAGAATGACAAGAATTTAAGCATAAAAGGATTAGATCATGCAATAATTCTATGATTGTTAGCAGTCATTGGACACTTATCGATAGCTCTTAAGATCGAAGGGAGACAGAAGAAAATACAGAAAGAGAAAAAAAAAAACTACATAAAGAAATGAGAGCCAATCGATAAAAAAATAAAGATAGGTCATTAGCAACTAACCTACACTACAAGAAAAAGGGTCATTTGCGAGGGAATTTGCGAGGGAAAAAGGGAAAAATCCGTCGGAAATTTATATTTCCGACGGATTTCCGACGGATAAATGGTTGTCGGAAAAACCCTCCTCGGAAAATTTTTCCGAGGAATTTTTCCGAGGGAATATATTTCCGAGGGATTTGCCGAGGGAATTTATCCCTTGGAAATATCCGACGGATTTTCCGAGGGAAATTTTCCGAGGAATTTGCCGAGGGATTTTTCGAGGGAAACGTTCCGAGGGATTTGCCGAGGGATTTTTCCGGGGGAAAAGTTCCGAGGGCTTTTCCGAGGGAAAGTTTCCGAGGGATTTTCCGATAGATTTTCCGAGGGAAATGTTCCGAGGGAATTTCCGAGGATAATATTTCGAGGGATTTTCCGAGGGAATTTCCGAGGACAATTTACCGAGGGATTTGCCGAGGGAAACTTTCCGAGGGAGTTTCCGAGGGCAATTTACCGAGGGATTTTCCGAGGGAATATTTTTGAGGATATTCCGAGGGATTTCCGAGGGATTTTCCGGGGATTTTCCGAGGGAAAATTTCCGAGGGATTTTCCGAGGGATTTTTCGAGAAAAAATTTCCGAGGGATTTTTCGAGGGATTTTCCGAGGTATTTTGCGAGAAAAAATTTTGCGAGGAGACCCTTGCAAAATAGCTTTTTTTTAAATACACCTGATTATATATATACAAATTATTCACAAATTTCATCATATCCAAGGATTCATAACATAACAAACTCATAACAAGCTCAAAATAGTTTATAGCAAGTTTATCATATCCAAGTTCATAACAAGCTCATAACAGAAGAAGTTATGACAAACTCATAACAAGCTCATATCCAAGTTCATAACAAGTTCATAACAAGCTCATAACAAATAAGTTCAAAAAAGTTGTACAAGTGTCATCATCATATCCAAAGTTTCATAACAAAAGAAAAAAGTATCACAAACAAGTATCATTCCAATTATAGAAAAAAAGGAAAATTATAAATCCTCCTCGTGATCATCATCATCATCATCATCATCATCGACGTTATCGCAATCACCATCATTTGCAGAGGTAGCAGCTGGAGATGGTGCTGAAACTGTAGATGGATTAAAATGCATCTTTTCCATCATAAGATGCATAAACTCCTCAGTACGGGAAATCCGGGCAGATAGCTCATTGTTTTGAGATGCTAATTGACTGTTTTGATTAGCTAACTCCTCATTTCGAGTAGCTAACTCCTCATTTCTGGAAGATACAGTCTGAAACATATTATAAATCCTCTCCCGCTCCTGAATCCACTCCTCGGAAACTCGTGAGGATGTGCGGCTAGAAGATGAGGAGCCTGTCAGCAAGCAAGCCTGGGATCCAAGTCCATAAATTCGTCCCTTATTGACTCCAACTGTATCTTTCCATACATGCATCATGGAGGGCTGAGGCTGCTGCTGTGATGATTATGCACCATCCTCTCCGGTTGAGCTTTGACTTGATTCCACCTCTTGCCACTTCTGTATAAAATTATTCTGAAAAAGATATTAGATACAATTAGTTAAACATACAAAAAGTATAAATATATGAATTAAAGTAGAGTTTTTTAAATACTTACATGTGATGTCTCTGCCTTTTTATTTACCCACTGATTACCATCCTTTTTCTTTTGATGGGTGTGTCTGAAGAGCTCATCTAATGTAGGTGCTCGGTTCAACTTCTTTGTCTGAATTTCATAACAACATTATCAATTTTTAAAAAAAATTATATGAAATAAGAACATCATATATGTAAAGAAAAAGATATTACCAAATTAGAATTTAATAACATAAATAATAATGAAATGTACAAATAGTCAGTTAATCCTAACAAATCACAAACAAGAAGAACTGCCACAAAGAACACCTTAAGATTGCAAGCAACATCTTCAATCCAACCAAATTGCTACTAGTGTTCACAAACACCTAAAGTTCCACTCAGCAGTTGCTTCCAACATCTGGGTTTGGCTCTAAGCATCCATACGGATGACGCACCGGAGACTGTCCCCTTGAAGCATGTAGTCAAATGCCTTGTTGATCTCAGAGAAGGGTACCTCATGGGTGATGAATTTCTCCAGTTCTAGCTGCTGTACCATTTAACCAACCATGGAACATTGATTCAGTATCCAAATAATATAGATCCATGTTCAAAGGTAATCCATCATTAACTATGTTCTCCAATCTAAACTCCTTGAGTAGAGAGAGAGAGAGAGTCAGAAGGGCCTAATAAAAAGGATCTTGGAATCACTTGCTCACCTTTTTCATATACATCTCAACAACTGCAGGAAGATCAGAACGTGGCTTGTAGTTTCCAAAGAAGGTTCCCTTGAGGGTCCTTTCATTCAAGACATTCACAGGATGGGTCTTAAACACAGCATCTTTGTGAGGTACCCCAACCAATACAGCAACACCCCAACCCTGAAATTTGAGTACTAGTGTTACTATGCTTCATGTAATAGATAAAAATGAAAGCAATGCACTCATTTGAGAAGTTTTTGAAATCCAGGTATGTCAAGGATTGCAAGGTATTACATCACGAACACACTCGAAGGCAGATATCATGGCATCAATATTTCCAGTGCATTCAATACTTCGGTCGACTCCACCATCAGTCATTTCAGCAATAACCTGGTAACGTTCATCATCTGGTGAGACTACTGAGCAAAGGAAATGTCTTCCTTAGAATATCTATTATATAGTAATTCTTTCTAAAGAAGAAGAGAATAGGCTAATTATATGAACACTTGCTAACCTCTTGAACTGGCTTGCTATAGTCCTTTGGATTTACAAACTCATTGACACCAAACTTCTTGGCTAGTAGCAACAACAGTCATTGGTATATCAGGAAACAGAACAAAAACTTAGAGGAAAATATATCAAAATATGAGTTTGATTTTGAGCTAAAATAGATTTACCAAATAAAATATATTCTGTAATCAAGAATAGGAAGCATCTCACCTTCTTGAAATCTCCTGGAGTTCAAATCAACACCAATAATTCTTGAAGCACCTGCAAGCCTAGCTCCTTCTGCAGCCTATATATGGTGCAAGGATTCAAATTAGTTACAAGTGAAAATCAAAAGGAATGAAACATATACCTGATATCCAAGAGAAAGGTGTCAGGAAGCAACAACTCGAGGATATAACTATCTAGCCAAACTGATAGCGATTCAGTTTAGCTAAAAGAGGACCATGACACATGCAAAAACTTGGAGAAATGGAATCATAGAATAGAATGATACTCACAGCAAGACCAACAGCTCCCAACCCAAAAACAGCCACCGTCGATCCCTTTGTTGGCTTCGCAACATTTAAAGTGGCACCAAGACCTAAAGATAAAGAAGGGAATTTCAATGATCAAGCTTGTTTTTATTTACAATTTCTTTTCTAATGCAAGTAAAACAGTAAGGGGCAAAAGTGGTCTCACCTGTTGAAATGCCACAGCTAAGAACACAAACTGTGTTGAGGGGGGCTAAGGGGTTGATCTTGGCAACACAGCCAGAATGAACGACAGTGTACTCGCTGAAAGTGGATGTTCCAACAAAATGGTAAATAGGCTTTCCATTGATGGAGAACCTGGATTGTCCATCATTTAACATCACTCCCCTGTCAGTGTTTATCCTCAGGAGGTCACACATGTTGCTCTCCTCAGACAAGCAATGGGCACACTCTTTGCATTCACCAGTGAAGACAGGGAGGACATGGTCTCCTGGTGCAAGATCAGTAACACCCTCGCCTACACTCTCCACAATCCTAAGATCAACAATAGCCTAAAATCAGTGAATACACAGCTTCTGAATAAAGGACAGGACATCAGTGTTTTAGTTGAGAGATTATTTTTCCAAATATTATCGGATTAAGTATCTTGACCCAAATACTTGCCTAAAAGTGTCCATTAGTAACTAAATTGTTGTCAAGGCTTTGATAGATTGGATCAACCAATTGCTACTACATGCACAAGCCAGTATCCAAAGAAAAAAGTTATTACTGGTGTGAGAAATTCCATATTAGTCAGTATGGTTTATCTTTGTTTGAGCAAAATTTATGAACCTATGTTAGGTGAGGCATTGGCCCTTATTCTCCAAAATAAGAGAAAGAACAAAAATATCAACCAGCAGTGTAACACATGATGATAGCAGGTAATTTGAAAAAGGTGAAGAGAAATCACTAGAGTGTAATAGAATTTGAAAAGTTAAAGGGTGAAACGATTATTAGGAGCCATACCCTCCTGCCTCATGGCCAAAGATCCTTGGAAACAAAGGCTTCTGACCCTGTGAAGTTCCAAAACCCAAATTAATTTAGAAATCCAACTTATACCATTAACAGATTACATAATAGAGTTAAGAAAATGACTGTTTGTTTTACAGTACATATTGTCACTTCATTAACCATGACTTTTAGGATAAGTAGGAAGTTATTTAGAAAACATATACTCAGTAATCCTGCTTTAAATGCACCTTAGCTTCCCAGAAGTAAACATCAGTGTGGCAGAGGGCAGTGTAGAGTATCTTCAGGCGGACCTCCATTGCCTGTGGTGGCGCCACCTCCACCTCCTCGATCACCAGCGGCTTCCCTGCCTCCCAGGCAACGGCCGCTGCGCATAATAACATGGAAATTAAATTAAAAATGATTTAAAACAGAAAAAAAATTAATTAAACTGTAAAGACATCAAGTTTGATTACAAAAGCTCCTTCTTTTACCTGACAAAATAGCCTAGATTTCTTAAAAAATATATAAAGCAAAAGAAAAGAAAAGAAAAGAAAAAAACAGCCCACTTCATTGTAGCCCGCCACCACCCTCAAAAATTATATGTTTCTGATTCAAATCCATAAATAAGTTATAAAAGCCTCCACAGTATCAAGGGAAATATTTAACAAATATCTAACAAGTAAGTAACAGATCCAAAATTTCCAAAGGTGACCGAAAAGTGGTGAAAATTTTGCACGCAGAGTAATCAAACTTCCCAAAACGATCCCTAAAAAGTGAAAGCTAATATTGCCATGAATGAAAAGAGACTAAGTTATAAATACAAAAGCTAGCATGAGACTTGGGAAACAGGTCCTATGAGAGTCAGTGTACTAACCTCGGCATTTTATGACTCGACCAGCTGTGCTCGACATCTTCTCCAACACTAGACCTTGCAATACTCTTCTTCTTCTATCGATCTTCTTCAAATGACCCTATAGAAATCACAGTAGAATGCCTTCTAATCCCCTTGTGACTAGGTTGAAGAAGAACGGGAGTGGTAACGGCCCTTTTTATAGGGGGGAGAGAGGGAATGCTGAAGTTGACCCCGTCCACTTGCGTTCTATTCTATTGAGCTTCGCCGGGAAAGCTTAATCAGCGACTCAAGGCTAAAACTGGAGCCCAGTTCCAGTGCTCCTGTTCTGCTCATTTGTTAACCGGATAACCTTGGAGCTGGACAAAAGGCCTTGGTCGGATCCATAATATTCGAGAGTATTCGAGATTGCCAATTATTATTCACTTATTACTGTGGAGAAATGGGAAGTTCAAGTTTAATCAAAAGGTCTTGATAAGCTAGAATACAATTCAACTTAAAAGATATAAGACCGTTTAAGTTGTGTACACAATCATTTATGTTAATTTATTTCAAATGAGACTAACTTTGGTGTGTGATTTCTTTTCTTTTATTTTCTTTTTTTTGACCGTAACAAGCTATGAGCTCCATTCCAAGGGTCAAATGAAAAAAAACGATTTTTTTGAACAAAAGCAAAAACTGATGAGTTCTGGGAAGGAAATATCCTTGCATTTTTCTTCCTATCTAAGTTCTTAATCTAAATCCAAGCTAACTTGAAGTTGACTTTCTGATCCAAGATCAAACTTCAGTTAGATTTAAAGTTATTTCCTAGTTAGTGGTTGGAATTGCCTTTAGAATAATGTCATTTGAAGGCTTGATTGGCTTCTTGAAACTTATATTGTCATTGTTCCTTATGCAGGGAGCTACAATAGTAGATCGGATTGTGAGTATAAGTCCTGCTGAAAATTATATCCCTAGAGTTGAGGAGGTATAAGAAACCCATTTTTATGACATTCAGTTTTCCAGCTAAATTGCTTTAGTTGTTTCCCTGGTTATATGATCTTTATTGGAATTCATGCAGCAAGCCATGGTAAATCAGATGACAAGTGCAGCTCCTCTTGGAAATCATGCAGCAACTGTTGAGGTGTCTGTAAACTCCATTATAATTTGTACTGAAACCCTTCAATGTTGTACAGGTCAAAGCTTTTTGTATTTATGATATTTTGATCAAAGGAAAATAATGACTTTTCATTTTTGCAGACTAAAAGTAGTCCTACAGGTGGACAGATTTATGTCAGTAAAGCCCATGATGTTGTGACAAATATGATAGCAAAGGGCTCAGCAAATATGACAAATATGTTGTGACAAATAAGTATACTCATTTTATACCAAAAGCATTCTCCGTCGGGTAAGTAACTTAAGGATCATTAATTTTGTTTTACTTGGATACTTAGCTTTTAGACTCTTAGACACACTGAACACACAAATAAGATACTTATCACTCCAAAAGCAGAGCACCCTACTTTTGCCAATCCAAAGCATTGATAATCAGCAGATCATCTCATATTGCAGCATAAACAAAGACTCAAGAACTAGCATTTCACTCAACCATTCTGAGTATCAAGTGAGATTGATTACATAGCATCAAGGAAAGCATATATGACAGGTGTGTGCACATCCTAGAGCTAGAATTGACTTGCCAAATATAATGTAGCTTAGATCAGAAGTAAAATCCTGTGTTCACTGACAAAATACAGGAACTAAGAGACATTGCAATGGCTGAACCAATGAAAGGCAAGCACTTTTTCCTTGAAACAGATATAAAAGGGCCAGGACTAAAACTTGATAACACAGGGAAGGCAATTCTGACAATAAGTGTTTCAACTTTCAACAGTCTCAATGGTTACTTACTTTAATTGTCTTACCCAAAAATTAAATCATTGATCATATGGAAGAAAACTAGGATGCTCTGTTTCAGAATTTCTCCTTTTTGTGAGTTATGATAAATTTTAGGGTAAGGCTGCAGATGGGCTGGGTTTGGATGACCAATAATCCTATTTGATTACATATTGCTTGCTGCCCTTTTCACTTAAAAAAACTAAGGTTGTTACTAGTAAAGACGATGAAATCTTCATTGTACTGCAGTCACATGAAAGACTGGGCATAAAAAGCCCAATTCTAGACAGATAGCTTATCTTTTGAAAACCACAAAGGATAAAATCGTTAGGAAATGACCTTACCTCACCGAAGAGCCTCTGTTCTTTTTGAGAAGCTCCAGCACCTGCCAGAAGAAAAAAAAAAGGAAAAAGAAATAAAGAAATTGAGACCGAAAGAAAAAGAAAGACGGAGGCGGAGGACTTGAGCGGATGGCCGGGCGGCCCTGGCGGAGGGGAGTTGCGGTCCGGATGGAGGTTTGGGGATCTACGAAAGGGGATTAAGAGGGTTCAGAATACATTTTTACCTTGTTTGTTCTTCCCTAGGGTTTGAAATGCTTGGACGGAGAAGAGGGAAGCTCGACGGTCGCGGCTCGGACGGAAGAGAGCTTCGACGGAGAAGAGGGAGGAAGCTCGACGGAGAAGAGCTTCGACGGAGAAGAGCTTCGCGGCTCAGACGGAAGAGAGGACGGACGACGGAGAAGAGTAGGGAGCTCGACGGTCGTCGCGAGGGAAGAGAGGAAATGCCAAACGCGCGGGGAGAATTTTTTAATGAAATATGGGCGCTCGCGGTCGGTTGAAATTATTAAGGTTTAATTTTTTAATGAAAGTGGGGAACGACCGCGCTGCGGTCGCCGAACGGCCCGGCCTTTGACTCCGGATTTCCTTGGGATGCCCCCTCCAGGGCTCTTTAACGAGCGCGTACCGTCCAAGCAGCCGAGGGTCTGCTTCTAATTCTAATTCTAATTCTAATTCCAGCCCGTAGAATTTTTTTTTTTAATAATAAAACTCTCAACTATGAGACACGAAACGTAGAGTTACAGCACAGGATGCTACTGTACTAGTTGCTATCAGCCTGTTCCATTGTGATTCTTACCCTATTTTAACGTGTGGAGCATTTTTAGCATGAATGTCCGGTCACGAGGTGAGGGGTCTTTTGGGATTGGCTGCTATGTCAAATTTACTTTAGTTTATCCAAGTCATTTTGAATTGTTTCATTTGTAAATGGTTTTATCTGCTTTTCACCTTGATGCAAGCTTATAATGTACAACCAACCTCAGGAATAGAAATAGTTGGCTTGAATTTTTTTTTTCTTTTATAGATTAGAAGTAGGCAATGCCTCTTTACATCATATATCTTTTTCCATCTCTAGGGGGCTCATGACTCTAATGGAAACCCTTTCCTTCTTGTTGAAATGGCAAGAGGTGACACCATCAAAGCAAACACTCAATTGTAATAGTATAGAAGAGCCACTGTTTAATTTATAAAAAAATTTCCGCATTGCAAATCATTAGCGATAGAGTCCAAGAGAAATATAAAATGTCATGAGAACAAACAAGATTACTCAAGAAGAAATAAAGGATCCAAGACTATTAAGTTTCTAGTATATCTAACTAAGGATATGACAACAATCACGCGTAGGATATAATAAAGAAAAATTTATCAATGAATCAAGGATCCAATTTAGCAAATTATTTTTTAAGAGAAAATTAGCATTTAAAAAATTATTCAAGGGTTTTGATTTACATAATACAAGATAAATACAATTTTTTTTTATCTCTTTCAATCCTTTGAAATGTAAAATATAGACCGAGACTAATAATATCATATTGAGCAACCTTTCTCGTAAGTCATATGTGGTCCTGCTTCATACATGCCTTCAATGGATTATATATGTTTAAAAGCTTTGAAATTTAATGGATGTAGACTAGCTAGCTTGAAATATATGTCTTACATTGGATCCACCACACGCGCAAGTAGTGGAATGCCTTAAATTATAAAAAATAATAAATAACATAGTGAATGAAACAAATTTTCTTGCAGTTTTGGGTCTGGGTTATCAAAGACTTTAGCTAGGTTCAAGTTTTAGATGATGTTTGAAGAATTTTAATTTAGACAATATAGCTTGAACAGATTCTCAAAAGTGTGTGTGTCTATATATATATATATATATATATATATATATAAAGTGAGGAGAAAAAAAGTTTCACTCTTGTTATATGTTAGCTGCAATGCATACCATCCATTATTTTTTTCTCTATGTAATTATAAAAATTTAGATTTTACATGACTGTATAATCTTTCCAATAAGCAAAATTAAATGAGTGATGCCCTGATTTTTATTATAATGTTGAAAAGCATATAAAAAGATTTAAATCATCTTTAAGAAATAAACTTGTTGAATTATCTTTGATTTGATGGCATCTTGAGTGAGTTCCCAAAGGGTGACGCTGTTGGTTAAAACCAACTTGCAAGCCAAGTACAAACACCAGGTAAAAAGAAGGTATGTCTTTTTAAATTTCAGCTTCCAGTGCTAAAATAACAGCGAATTTTTAAATTTTTCTAACAAAATGCGTCGCTAATGAGTTGCAAACTAGCGACGCATTTAGCTGCGTCGCTAAATAAATTATTTTTTAAAATATTTAACGGCTTCGTTAATCCGATCGGCGACGATCCGACGGTTGCGATCAATCGGATCCATGATCCCGATCGGCGATGATCAATCCGACGGTTGCGATCAATCCGATCGGCGACGATCCGATGGTTGCGATCAATCAAGGACTGCATGATCCCAAATATCGGCGATGACCGGTTTAAGGGTTTTAGGGTTTAAGGGTTTAAGGGTTTAAGGGTTAAGGGTTTAGGGTTTAGGGTTTAGGGTTTAGGGTTTAGGGTTGATTGATCGCAGTCGTTGATGATATGAACGTTGGACGGTTGAACGTTGATGAGGGACTGATCGAGATCAAACGATGACTTGGATGATCATGATTGATCGCAATTTAATTTTATTTTAATATATTAATTTAAAATTCTTTTATAATAAGAATATATTTATGATTTATATATAATTTCTTTTTTACTTTTTATTTCCATGCAATTTAAAATAAATTTAATTTATCACAAGAATTCTGCACACCCCCTCCCTAACGCACCGCCCGATCCATTCTTCCCCCTCTCCCTGCTCCTTCCACGGCACCAGTAGAGCGGCGTCCCGGCGATCTCCTTCCTCGGCACCGAGCGGCGTCCCCGGCACCGGCAGCAACCAGCGGCGGTGAGTTTCCTAATTAAACCCACCGCCTCCGCCTCCCACGCCTCCGCCCCCCTCCCTCCCCTCCGGCCTCCTCCCTCACCTTTGCCTTCCTTGGCTCGCCTCCGCCCCCCTCCATGATCCCTCCGGTCCCCTTCATCCCCTCCGCCACCCTTCGGCAAGGCCTTCCTTATTTTTCATTAATGAGTTATTAATAAATTTTTTTGATAAAAATAATCCCTAGAAAAATCCCTCGCAAAATTATTTTTTTAGAATTTTCTATAATAAATGGCTTATTTGATAAAAAAAATTGGATAAAACAATCCCTCGGAAAATCCCTCGGAAATTATTAATTTCCGAGGGATTTTTCGAGGGATTTGTTTTCCATTAATGAGTTATTAATAAAATTTTTTGATGAAAAAAAATCACTCGGAATTCCCTCGGAAAATCCCTCGGAAAATCCCTCGGAAATTTGATGAAAAAATTCCCTCGGAAAGTCCCTCGGAAATTAAATTTGCGAGGGATTTTCCGAGGGATTTGTTTCATCAAAAAATTTAATTAATAACGCATTAATGAAAAATAAATCCCTCGGAAAATCCCTCGCAAAGTTAATTTCCGAGGGATTTGCCGAGGGATTTATTTTAACAAATATTTTTTAACAAATAAGCCATCGATTATAGGAAATCCCTCGGAAAATCCCTCGGAAATTTCATGAAAAAAATCCCTCGGAAAATCCCTCGGAAATTTGATGAAAAAAATCCCTCGGAAAATCCCTCGGAAATTATTAATTTCCGAGGGATTTTCCGAGGGATTTTTTTCATCAAAAAATTTTATTAATAACGCATAAATCCCTCGGTAAATCCCTCGGAAATATAATTTGCGAGGGATTTTCCGAGGGATTTTTTTCATCAAATATTTTTTAAAAAATAAGCCATTGATTATTGGAAATCCCTCGGCAAATCCCTCGGAAATTTGATGAAATAAATCCCTCGGACAATCCCTCGGAAATTAAATTTACGAGGGATTTTCCGAGGGATTTTTTTCATCAAATATTTTTTAAAAATAAGCCATTGATTATTGGAAATCCCTCGGAAAATCCCTCGGCAATTTGATGAAAAAATTCCCTCGGAAAGTCCCTCGGTAATTAAATTTGCGAGGGATTTTCCGAGGGATTTGTTTCATCAAAAAATTTAATTAATAACGCATTAATGAAAAATAAATCCCTCGGAAAATCCCTCGCAAAGTTAATTTCCGAGGGATTTGCCGAGGGATTTATTTTAACAAATATTTTTTAACAAATAAGCCATCGATTATAGGAAATCCCTCGAAAATCCCTCGGAAATTTCATGAAAAAATCCCTCGGAAAATCCCTCGGAAATTTGATGAAAAAAATCCCTCGGAAAATCCCTCGGAAATTATTAATTTCCGAGGGATTTTCCGAGGGATTTTTTTCATCAAAAAATTTTATTAATAACGCATAAATCCCTCGGTAAATCCCTCGGAAATATAATTTGCGAGGGATTTTCCGAGGGATTTTTTTCATCAAATATTTTTTAAAAAATAAGCCATTGATTATTGGAAAAAATCCCTCGGACAATCCCTCGGAAATTAAATTTACGAGGGATTTTCCGAGGGATTTTTTTCATCAAATATTTTTAAAAAATAAGCCATTGATTATTGGAAATCCCTCGGAAAATCCCTCGGCAATTTGATGAAAAAATTCCCTCGGAAAGTCCCTCGGTAATTAAATTTGCGAGGGATTTTCCGAGGGATTTGTTTCATCAAAAAATTTAATTAATAACGCATTAATGAAAAATAAATCCCTCGGAAAATCCCTCGCAAAGTTAATTTCCGAGGGATTTGCCGAGGGATTTTTTTAACAAATTTTTTAACAAATAAGCATCGATTATAGGAAATCCCTCGGAAAATCCCTCGGAAATTTATGAAAAAATCCCTCGGAAAATCCCTCGGAAATTTGATGAAAAAATCCCTCGGAAAATCCCTCGGAAATTATTAATTTCCGAGGGATTTTCCGAGGGATTTTTTTCATCAAAAAATTTTATTAATAACGCATAAATCCCTCGGTAAATCCCTCGGAAATATAATTTGCGAGGGATTTTCCGAGGGATTTTTTTCATCAAATATTTTTTAAAAAATAAGCCATTGATTATTGGAAATCCCTCGGCAAATCCCTCGGAAATTTGATGAAATAAATCCCTCGGACAATCCCTCGGAAATTAAATTTACGAGGGATTTTCCGAGGGATTTTTTTCATCAAATATTTTTAAAAAATAAGCCATTGATTATTGGAAATCCCTCGGAAAATCCCTCGGCAATTTGATGAAAAAATTCCCTCGGAAAGTCCCTCGGTAATTAAATTTGCGAGGGATTTTCCGAGGGATTTGTTTCATCAAAAAATTTAATTAATAACGCATTAATGAAAAATAAATCCCTCGGAAAATCCCTCGGAAATTTAATTTCCGAGGGATGTTCCGAGGGAATTTTTTATCAAATAATTTTTAACAAATAAGCTATTGATTATAGGAAATCCCTCGGAAAATCCCTCGGAAATTTGATGAAAAAAATCCCTCGGAAAATCCCTCGGAAATTATTAATTCCGAGGGATTTTCCGAGGGATTTTTTTCATCAAAAAATTTTATTAATAACTCATTAATTAAAAATAAATCCCTCGGAAAATCCCTCGCAAAGTTAATTTCCGAGGGATTTTCCGAGGGATTTATTTTATCAAATATTTTTTAACAAATAAGCCATCGATTATAGGAAATCCCTCGAAAAATCCCTCGGAAATTTGATGAAAAAAATCCCTCGGAAAATCCCTCGGAAATTAATAATTTCCGAGGGATGTTCCGAGGGATTTGTTTCATCAAAAAATTTTATTAATAATGCATAAATCCCTCGGTAAATCCCTCGGAAATTTAATTTGCGAGGGATTTTCCGAGGGATTTTTTCATCAAATATTTTTTTAAAAAATAAGCCATTGATTATTGGAAATCCCTCGGAAAATCCCTCGGAATATCCCTCGAAAAATTAAATTTGCGAAGGATTGTCCGAGGGATTTTTTTCATCAAAAAATTTTATTAATAACTCATTAATGAAAAATAAATCTCTCGGAAAATCCCTCGGAAAATTAATTTCCGAGGGATTTTGCGAGGGATTATTTTTACCGGAATTGTTTTGCAAAGAACTCTTTTATGTTAGAAATATCCCTCGGAAAATCCCTCGCAAAATTATTTTTGCGACGGATTTTCCGAGAAAATTTGTTTTGTCGAAAAATTTTATATTTTATATTTTTTTGTCGGAAAATCCCTCGGAATTGCGAGGGATGTTTTCCCTCGGTAAAATCCTCGGTAAATCACACTTTTCTAGTAGTGCTAGTTATTCAACAATGATGAATTAGAGGTGGGAAAGGCTTTGAAAAGAAGAGAAAAGAAGATTTCAACCTCTTCTTGGCTTCTCAATCACATTGNCCAGAAGGGAAGAGATCTTTTATTTTTGAAGGCCTAACCATGTCCCAGTCTTGAGCTATCATCGCCGGAGCCGCACCGGCCAAATCCTTGACATAGGGTGGTGGAGAAACGAAGTGACGAATCTTGGAACTTGCGACAGTGGAAATCTTGATTTGATTCATGGGTTCGGTGTTTGTTTAGTCGGACACTTTTTTGGTTGGGATTTTGGATGGTGCTGGAGGAAGGTGGATTAAGAAGCTTGTTGGGATATTGATCTGTTGTGTCTTGAAATGGCAGCTGCCCACTTTGAGATTGGACCCCATCTTTGGGTTGAGGATCCAGATGTAGTCGGATAGATGGAGAGGTCATTGAGGTCAATGCCATTAGTTTCTTCCCAGATGGCCGATGGCTTGTTTCGGATGGAGATAACATTGTTAAGGTACCCAGATGTCCAAATACCTGATTAACCATTTGGGATTAGCGTACTGAGGTAAGTAAGTCTATTTATAATTAATAATTTATAACTCATGGTTTTATAGTTTGCAAGTATATTATGAGATAAGGAAAATAGAAGTTTATTTGGTTTGATTATTTTGAATAGTACCATAAATCTACATATGAGCATTTATTACGACTATAGTAGCTGACAATATTTTGAAAGAAATAGTTTCTTGGTGTATGTGCAAAAATATAAATTCTTTGATTAAAAAATATGTTGGGATTACCATATGCATTTGCTAATAATGTACAAATCACTGTATATGTAATATGAGAAATTGATGCATGATGAGTGACATACAAATATGATGATAACATTGCGATAGACTAGTATGTGTCGCCGCAGTTCTCATTTGGCCTCACACATCTGTAGGGTGTATTCTATTTGAGTATGTATGGCCTTACACATCTAGAAGATGTGTTCTGATTAATTTGTAGGGCCGTGGGACACATACAAAAATAATAATTACATAAACAGTGGGTTTGTTTACATTACATAATCTGGTATTTATTGCATAATCTGGTAAGTAAGCCAAATATAATAATTTTATAAATTATAAATTATTGTATTTATAGTTTTATGCATACTTTGAAATAAAGTTTTATTGATTATTTTGGAAATTGGTAAACTGTACCATGAGTATTTAATTGAATATTTGCTACAATGGCTGGTATTAATTTGCAAAGTAATGGTTTATTATGCTTATGCCAAATATGATGTATATGTTTATTTTTAACTTTGCAAAGTGAATTGGTTACATGCAATGATTAAGATTGTACAAACCATTATTTATGTGATATGAAAATATTATGCTTATGATGATGCATGATGTGCATATATAATGATGACCTTGAATTATATTATATGTGTCGCCGCGGTTCTCCTATGATGTGGCATGTTGAGGCCACATACATCTAAAGGATGTGCTCTGTTTGATGATGATATGGCATGTGGAGGCCATACATCTAGAGGATGTGCTCTGATTGGTGATGATATGGCATGTGGAGGCCACACACATCTAGAGGATGTGTGCTGATTGATTATGAAGTGGCATGTGGAGGCCACACACATCTAGAGGATGTACTTTGACTGATGATGATATGGCATGTGGAGGCCACACATCTGGAGGATGTGCTATGATTGACGATGAGGTGGCATGTGGAGGCTATACACATCTAGAGGATGTGCTCTGATTGAGGTGTAGCAGGGCTGTGGGACACATAAGATATAATATAAAAATGATCATATAAACAGTGGGTTGTTTACAATGCATTTTCTGGTATTTATTGTATAAGCTTCCAAATTAATTTGAGTGGTGATATGCTTGTTCTGATAGCATGATAAATGCATTTGAAATTGGAAACTTATGAAATTATGACTTGATAATATCTTGATAAGATATGATGATATATGACTATTTTATATTATATTATAGGCTTACTTATTGAGTGTGAGCTCATGTAAATCTCCCAATATTTTTCAGAACCTCAGGATTGAAGATGGATTTATGGGATAGATGGAGCTTCTATATAAATTAGTTTCTTGATATCATTGTAACCCCAGTATTACTTGTGTGTAGGGTTTGTAGCCCAGAACTATATTAATTGTGTGTAGGGCTTGTAGCCCAAACTTACATTTTTGGTTTGTGCTAAGTTATGGATTTGGATTGTATAAATATAATTATTGCCTTATATTGATCGATGTGTAAATTTGGGATGCCTTGCATGCCCGGCATGCGGCGGATTATCACCTAGCTCAAAATTTTGGGTCTGAGGCGTGACAGCTTTTATGGTATCAGAGCCTAGGTTATGACCTTAGGACATATGCATGATGACACTCTAGGCAAAATACTAGGATGATATTGAGACAATTATGACTTTAAAGGAATTTTAGGAATTATGCTTTGGAAGCTTGAAATTTAAAGGTTATCAAGATATTAATTGAAATATGAATTTGATAGGAATTAAGAATGAACCATCGCAAGCCAATGATATTATGTGGACTCCCTGGCTGGTAGCCTTGACCAGTGGGGAGGCCTAGGGGCTTCTAGAGGTTTTAGCTCCGTCAAACTTGTTGGAAATGGCTCATAGCAGTTTTAGATCTTTAAATAATATGAGTAGATGAAATTTTAATTGCAATAAAAGATAGATGAATATATGGAATATAGTAGTTGAAAATTGTAATTGAGAACTAATATGACTAAGATAACATCATTATATCCAAATTGCAATTGAGTTAGATATTTGGATTTTGAGTTATTAAATCTGAATTTGAATATGGATATATACAATGAATTTTTATTTGTAGAACTTACATTGTTGATATTGTAAGATTATGAGCTAATCTGCTGGTTATAAAGATGATGAATATTGATGATATTTTGGTAATGAGATAGTTAATTACATATTTTTGATCAATTACAATTTGAGTCTGGATGGATAAGTATATATAGTGAATTTTACTAAGAGAACTTTTATTATGGATATTGCATGTTCAAAACTGATTGTTAACTTGCTAATATGGAGATGATTGATACTGATGTTAATAATGTGGTTGACTGCGTATTATATTATGATGGACTATTTAGGAAGAATATAAAATTTTAAATTCTGAGATAATTACTATTTAAGTTTTGAGAGTAGTAGACTCTATTAATCTTTAAAACTGATTTTGGCTATAAATGATCAAATATTTTGATGGTAGAAAGTGAAAGATTTTACTAGTAAGAAGAATAAGATAAATTCTACCGGTAAAGAATTTCATGAGGATTGTCATCTGTTAATAGATTTCTAAATCAAGATATCTATTCATTAATTTATTATGCCTATTTATTGTACCTTTCTTCATAATTCCTATGTAGATATCTTTCTCAGGATGGATAAATTATCAATCAGTCATAAGTGGCATAAATATTTTTAAAAGAAAGGAGGGAGATGATTTTATTTTGGTTATTATTAGTTATGGATTATGGTTATGGATACATCTAATATCACTTTCAAATCATAAAGAGATTACTATAATTTCTCAATTATGTCTTTTGGATGGTAAGTGCATTTTCAATCTTTATAGACCTTATAAGTCATGTATCCATCTGAGCTAGATCAGTGAGGTCACTTTGAGATATTCAAAGGGTTTAAATTAGTTGGCCATGATATGGTGTTGCATAATCTATAGGTGATTTTGATAGTCATTGGTAACAAAATAATTGATTTGAGGATTTGAATCATTTAAATTACAATATTTATTGAGAATATACTGACATATTCAAGAGAAATTGATTGATTGTAGTGGTATTATTGATAAATTAATTATAACGGTGATTAATGATGGCACTATTATTCAAAGAAAATAAATTAGTTAATTATGATAATTATGAAAGATATCCTAAATAATTGCATCATGCTCATTGATGTTAGCTTGAAGTATTCAAGAGTGAAACCTAGTATGTTATGATGATTAAAATAAGTGTCGTAATGATTAATGGTACATTCAACTAATCAAGAGTTGAGAGAGCACGGGAAGAAAACTATCTTATATTTAATTCAAAAGAACTTGGAACTGTCTTATCGAGGAATTAACAGTAATTGATATGTTATTAACCTTAAGAATGGATGACATAATACATGTGATGGATTCTATGATATTTATGATGATTGTGTTGTGAGAAGTTAAGGTATTTAAAAAAAAAGATGACAGGAAAGAAATACTTCTTAAGGAATTCAATTTTACTTGGTAGAAAGATCAAATTAATTGTTGAAGTTGGATACGTCATTTGGGTACCTAGGAATGAAATAAAAGTTTGCTAGTGAGTATCTATAATGGTACAAAATTAGTGGACATTTAATTTTGAGGATGAAATTTTAGTGAGATAAAGATGTTAATATTTGTTTCTGGTTTAGTAGTAAATTGAGTCTGAACCCATTTGTCTCACTCTTCTAATTTGATGATGTTTTCATAAGGCTTAGTGAATTAAGTTGAATTTCAGTCCAGCCTTCCACCCTCAAATAGATGGACAAATTGCATGAACCAATTAGATTTTAGATGATATACTACGAGCCTGTGTGATGGATTTAGAAAGTGCTTGGTATAGCTTCTTACCCTTAGTGAAATTGCTTATTTTAATGGTTACCAAGCCAATATTCAAATGGATTCATTTAAGTTGTCTATGATATAAGGTATAGATCCCCTTTTATTGAGATGAGGTGAGAGAGAGACAATTTTGGACTGAGCTGGTGTAGCAACTATGAAAAATATCGTTAATTAAAGCAGCTTCATGTAGCTCTGAGATAATAGAAAAGTTATGTTGATGTCAAAAGAAAGATTTAAAATTTCAGGTTGAAGATCATTTGGAAGTTTTACTAACCAATGATATGATGAGATTTGTGTTAGAGGTGATTTGAGCCACAATACATTGGGCCATTTGAGATTTTGATCAAAATATAGGTAGCGGCTTATAGCTTAGCACTACTTTCATTACTCTTTGGGGTGTTCAAGGTGTTTCATATCTTTATGATTGAGAAGGAATATTCTAATCTCTGTTATGAACCAATTTAGCTTAAGAAAGAATTGACCTATGAAGATCATCTTGTGTGTTGGCCCAGATGGCAACCCAAGAGGGGGGGTGAATTGGGTTCTTTAAAAAATTTGACCTTCTTTAAAAAATTATCTACTCTAAGACAAATGAAATTAATTGCAATGCAAATATAAAGCAGAAACAAGGAGATAAAGATAGAGATAAAGAATGCACGACAAACATAAGGATTTTATAGTGGTTCGGTGTATCCAACACCTACGTCCACTCCCAAGATTCACTTGGGTGCACACTATAACCAACCAGATTATAGCCGAGTTGTTTTACAAGAGCACAACTCACAACTTGTTGTTTTTCCTCCGGGATCACAATGAACCCAGTCGGTTTTCCGGGCTCACCAGCACAAAACCCTAAACTCAAGCTAATCTAGCTTGACCCGAGGTTAACAACCTCCACTAGTTCAATCCCTTTGATAGAACTAGCACAAACAAATATAAGAATGTTTTACAATGATTCACAGCTCCTTAGTTGAGCAAATATTCAAAATAAAGTAAACAAGTTTAGAAAAGCCTGTTTGGAGATGATTGAATTTGAGCTTTTCTTGTTTTCTTGTTTTCCTCTTCTTCCTTTGGAATGATGAATAAAGCCTCAGCTTTAATCCCTCATAGTCGTTGCAGTTGAGAAGATTGGAAATGGAAGAAACGGAGCTTTTTCTTCAATTTGGAAAATCCACCGATTTTTTGATTTGGGTGCCTTGGATTCCTCTTTGAGCTTTTTGGAGTGGAAGGATTTGAGTTTGAATGCTTTTCTCTTGAGATTCAGGCTCAGGCTTTCTCGAATTTTTGATTTGAATTTTTTTTTTATCTTTTCATTCTCTATTTCAAACGGGTGTTTTTTTCTTTTTATAGATTTTCTTCAATCCATTTTTGGGATGAAACTAGCCGTTGGAGTGTACCTGGAAACAAAATATATTCATTAGAAATTAGGTAAAAAGGAAATATTACCGTTAGAGTTGATCTGGCAATTTAAATTTTCGTTCCAGTCAGGTTGGAGTCGGCTCCAACTTTTCAGGTGTCGGCTCCAGATCGTTTTTCTAAAAATAGAAATTTTCGAGTTCGTTGAGGAGTCGGCTCCAAAAAGTAAGTGTCGGCTCGCCATCGCCAGGTGTCGGCTCCCGAATACTGTGTGTGTCGGCTCCAGGATGCTAAAAAAATCAACGTTCTGTCCACGCATCGGAGTCGGCTCCAGACACCATAAGTGTCGACTCCGAAACTCTGGGTGTCGGCTCGAAACTCTGGGTGTCGGCTCCGGATCGTATCAAAAATCAGAATAAAATTTGAATGGCCATGGGGTCGGCTCCAGGAATTCTAAGTGTCGACTCCAGGTTCTGAAACTTTGAAATTGAAGTTTTGCAATAGATTCAAAACACGTTTCTTAATTCATTTAAATTGATCAAATAATTTTAACTCCTGAAACACTTCTCAAATCCATTAGTAATCAAATAAATATACTCAATTCCTTTATTAATCATCAAAATCAATAATTGGGTCAACAATCTCCCCCTTTTTGATGATTATAAAAACATTGAGTATATGCATAGTATTCTTAAATTTAAATTTTTAAGGAAATGACCTTCACAAGTGGGCTCCCCCTGAATGAGGTAGCTCCCCCTATGAGGTTCAAATTATCAATTGTTCTTCCTTTGATACTTAAGATTTAAGTAGTTTCAAATGAACTTTATACTAATCAAATAATCTTTAAACAATTTCAAACAAGTATTCTTACTATTTCAATCACATACTAACCAATGCATATACGACATAACTTTCTCCCCCTTTTTTGTAATCAACAAAAAGAAAAAAGAAGTTAAGTCATAAGATAATATTGATAGATCAAAAGGTAATTTCATTGCATCAAAAGTATTACAAAATGGAACTGAACTTTGACATTACATTAAACTGCACATCATCATATCAAAAACTTTCATTATATCAAAATTAAACTTTCATTACATCAAGATTGTATTTCCATTACATCAGAATTCATTACATCATTACATGAAGATCAAAAATTAGTTCTAATAATCCTTGTTAAATGATCTACAATCTTCTGCATTCCTTCAGACTGAATCTTGACGTAGACTTTTAGTCTTTCATCAACAAACGTACAAGCAGTGATAATTTTATCTTGTAACTCGGCATTGCACTTTGAATAGATTTCAGAATCTCCACAAATGTCTTTAAGTTCTTCAAAGATGTTCTTCAAATCACCACTTAAAGATACAGTAGAAGAGCTAAGAGTTGATTCAATTTTGGCAATTCGATCATCTAATGAATAAAGAGTTTCTTTAAGATTCATAAATTTGCTGTCAAACTCAGTCTTTAATTCTTCCTTCTGAGCAGCAAGAAGATTTCTAAGTTGCTCTAACTGAAGGTCTGAAAAACCGACTAAAGAAGTAGATGAAGTAGATGGAATCACTGGTACTGGGACAGGAGCAGAAGCAGGACTACTAGGATGCTGAGATGAAATCTCATAGACAGACCAGCCTCACAAGATACAGAATGTCTAGGCTCGGGGACTCTCTCATCCAAGTTCCCTTTCCTTTCCCACTGACCATTAACTTTAACAAATCCCATTCGGTGTAAAGTGGCCAAGCTATAATAATCAGTGTGTCTCAGGCTCTTGGAGGGTTCATTATCCAAAATTACAACCCCTTGGCTTCTGAATACCATCGTTAAGATCATGCCATAGGGTAGTGATGATCTTCTCCTTCCTCCAGCCTCGGCCATGTAAAATACCATCATAGCAGCTAGATTAATGGGCTGACCGGTCAATACACTATCCATCACAACAATGTCCCACTCGGAGACATACTCAAAACGTCCGGTCTTCGGAAATAAAATTCTGCTGCAAATGTTGTGTAACAACCTTAATTCCAAGGGCAATTGATTAGCCCTAATTTCCTCAAACTAAGTAACCTCTCTCCCTAACATCCTTGATAGGGCAGCTGATCTCTCATTGTGCACATCAGCAGCTAATCCAGTAATTGGGATGTTCAAGAGATTTCCTAATTTGTGAAATGTAAGGTGAATCTGTTTTCCTCTAACAGTGCTTACTAAACCACCATCTCCTCTTGCTAAATTAAAATAAAATTCCTTTACTAGAGCTGGGTAAGTAGGTACATCAAGCGAACATACTTTATCCCATCCAAGCTCCTTAAGTTGCCTACCAATCGAAAAACCCTCGGATTCAAAAAGTTCGAAATCAACTTTTCTTCCCATAGTGATTACCCTCCCTGCTAGGGTATCTACCTGAGGTGAAGTGGCGTTAGGATTGTCTGAATCGGTGGAGGAATCTTCACTTGGAGATGGCTCGCGGATGGGTCGCCTTACGGAATGCTTCCCGATTACCATGGTCGCTCCAATCACCGAACCTTTCCTCTTAGGTGCCATTGAATCCGTAGGAAGGCTTGATAGAAGTGGAATTAGAGATCGGGAGGTTTTGGAAGAGTTTTGGAGGGATTTGGTGGAGGATTCGAAGAGTAACGAAATGACTAGGTGTCAACTCTGCCCTAATAAATCGATTTTGGAATCCCAGGTGTCGACTCCCGTAAAGTCGGGTGTCGACTCCAAATCGCTAACATAGTCAGCGCTGAACTGGAGTCAGCTCCACTTACACGGGTGTCGGCTCCAAGGTCAGGGACCGAGAGCGACACAGTCAGAGGTGTCGACTCCTCATTCTGAGGTGTCGACTCCAATGACAGTTTTAGAGAAAAATAATTGAAATTCAACCATCTGAAACTTGTCAAAATATATTTTATAAAATCTTGATAAAATTTTGGAATATTAAGAATCAAATACCTCAGATGACTAGATAATTTATCCTTAGAATTATGAAAGGAATATCAAGAAATTAGTATAGATCTAGAAAGTCATTCCTTATAATTTCAAAATCAATCCAAAGGGTCACATATCCCTAATTCACCTCTAAGATAACAAAATCTCTCTTCACTCAAAGGTTTTGTAAATATATCAGCTAATTGTTCTTCAGTATTAACATATTCAAGACAAATTTCATTATTAGCTACATGTTCTCTTATAAAATGATATCTAATTTCAATGTGTTTTGTTCTTGAATGTTGAATTGGATTTTTAGTTAGATTTATTGCACTTGTGTTATCACACATAATTGGAGTTTTATCAAGTGTTATGCCATAATCTTCAAGTTGTCTCTTAATCCAAAGGATTTGAGCACAACAACTTCCAGCTGCAACATATTCTGCTTCAGCAGTAGATTGTGCAACCGAATTTTGCTTTTTGCTAAACCAAGAGATTAAGTTACTACCTAAGAATTGACATGCTCCACTTGTGCTTTTTCTATCTAATTTACATCCAGCATAATCAGAGTCAGAATAAGCAATCAAGTTTAGTGTTGAGTCTCTAGAATACCATAACCCTATATTTTTAGTTCCACTTAAATATCTTAAGATTCTTTTTACAACAATTAAATGTGATTCTTTAGGTTCAGATTGAAATCTAGCGCACAAACATACAGCAAACATTATATCTGGTCTACTAGCTGTTAAGTAAAGAAGAGATCCGATCATACCTCTATAATATTTCTGATCTACTTTCTTACCATCATCATCTTTATCCAATTTGCATGAAGGACTCATAGGAGTTCCAAGTGGTTTGATTGACTCCATTCCAAACTACTTGAGCAGTTCTTTTGTGTATTTGGCTTGATTGATGAAAATTCCTTCTTTGCTTTGTTTGATTTGAAGTCCTAGGAAGAAGTTGAGTTCTCCCATCATGCTCATTTCAAACTCACCCTGCATCAACTTAGCAAATTCTTGATATAACAAATTGTTAGTAGCACCGAATACAATATCATCAACATATATTTGTACTACTAATAAATCCTTGTCTTTTCTTTTCAAAAATAGTGTTTTATCAACATTTCCTCTTATGAAATCATTTTCAATTAGAAATTTACTTAATCTTTCATACCAAGCTCTAGGTGCTTGTTTTAAACCATATAGTGCTTTGTGTAATTTAAAAACATGATTTGGAAATTCATGATCTTCAAAACCAGGTGGTTGTTCAACAAAAACTTCCTCATTTATAAATCCATTTAAAAATGCACTTTTAACATCCATTTGAAATAAATTGATATGCATATGACATGCAAATGCAAGTAATAATCTAATTGCTTCAAGTCTAGCTACAGGTGCAAAAGTTTTGTCAAAATCAATTCCTTCTTCTTGATTATATCCTTTTGCAACTAATCTAGCTTTGTTTCTAATTACTATACCATTTTTGTCTAATTTATTTTTGAATACCCATTTTGATCCTATAACAGAATGATCTTTAGGTCTATCTACAAGAGTCCAAACATTATTCCTAGTAAATTGATTTAATTCTTCTTGCATAGCTAACATCCAATTATTATCTTTTTCTACTTCTTCAATAGTTTTAGGTTCAATTTGAGATACAAATGCAAGATGATTATTGATATTTCTCATTGATGATCTAGTTCTTACTCCTTGAGATGGATCACCTATAATTAATTCTTTTGGATGACCATAGGCATATCTCCAATCTCTAGGAATATCTACATCATTGTGATTTGCATCAACAACATCAATACTAGGAGAATCATTATTTTTAGCTTCTTGTTCATGATCCGAAGATACATATATATTCAGTTTTTCAATATCTCTTTCTAGAATGTTTGTATCTTCCTCATCATCAATCTTTTCAAACTTGATGCTAAAGATTCATCAAAGATTACATGAATAGATTCTTCTACAATTAAATTTCTCTTGTTAAACACTCTATAGGCTTTACTAGATGTTGAATACCCTAAAAAAATACCTTCATCTGATTTTACATCAAATTTTCCTAGATTATCTTTGCCATTATTATGAATGAAACATTTACAACCAAATGCATGAAAGTAACTTATATTTGGTTTTCTATTATTCCATAGTTCATAAGGAGTTTTCTTTATGATTGGCCTAATTAGAGCTCTATTAAGAATGTAGCATGCCGTGTTTATAGCTTCCGCCCAAAAGTATTTTGGTAGGTTGCTTTCACATAGCATGGTACGGGCCATGTCTTCTAAGGTTCTATTTTTCCTTTCAACTACTCCATTTTATTGCGGTGTTCTTGGTGCTGAAAAATTATGATGAATGCCATTTTCTATGCAAAAGTTTTTAAATAAATGATTTTCAAATTCAGTGCCATGATCACTTCTTAGAGACACTATGGTGTTGTTTTTCTCATTTGTGACCTTCTTGAAGAATTTCAAAAATAATGGAAAGGTCTCATCCTTATGAGCTAAAAACAATACTCAAGTGTATCTAGAATAATCATCTACAATCACAAGACCATATTTCTTTCCTCCTAGACTTGTGGTTCTAGTAGGTCCAAAAAGATCCATGTGAAGTAGTTCAAGTGGCCTAGAAGTGGAAACAATATTTTTAGTTTTGAAAGAATTTCTAGTTTGTTTTCCAAATTGACATGCATCGCAAATTTTGTTATTTTCAAAATCTAGTTGTGGAAGTCCTTTTACTAAATCCATTCTAATTAATTTTGAAATAAGGTGTGTGCTTGCATGACCTAATCTACGATGCCATAACCAACCAATCTCATTCATATTAGCATTATTAGCAACTAAGCAATGATTACTAGTAGACAAATTGTCTAAATCAATCAAGTATACATTGCCATTTCTATTTTCAATAAAAATAATGCTATTATCAATGGGATTAGAAACAGTGCAGATTGATGCTTCAAATGATACTTTAAAACCTTTATCACATAATTGACTAATACTTATTAGATTATGTTTTAAACCATTAACATATAAGATATTTTCAATATATGTGGAGGGAGTTATTTGAATTTTACCAAATCCCATGATTTGGCCTTTGCCATTGTCACCAAATGTAACAACTCCTCCTTTTTTGCTCTCAAGGGTGATGAATTGATCCTTGTCACCCGTCATGTGTCTTGAGCAGCCACTATCGAGATACCACTTTTGCTTTGATCTTTTGGCCGCAAGACACTCCTGCAAAAATAATTAAGTCTTATATTTAGGTACCCAAGCCTTCTTGGGTCCTTTATGGTTAGTAGCATAAAAATTGTTCCTTTGGGAACCCAAATTTTCTTGCCTTTACTACTTAAATTTTTGTTACTATTTCTCATGTTACATTCATAGGTTTTATGACCTTTCTTGTTACAATAATGACATGTAACATTATCTCTATTTTGTTCTTTTCTAAAGAAGTTTTTGATAAATTTTTGTTTTAAGTTAGGTCTATATCATAAACCAGCTTTATCATATATGGCTCTTTGATTGCTTAACAATAAATTAAGTTTTTCAGAACTATAAGTAAATTTATCAACAATACTTTTATATTTATCAACTTCCTTCTTTAATTTATCGTTTTCATTAGAAATTGATTCCTTTTCTTTTGTCAAATTATTATTTTCAGATTTTAGTATTTTAATCTCATTAGTAAGATTGTCCTTTTCTTTGATAAAAATTGAGCTATCATTTTTCAAAGACTTGTATTTCTTTTTCAAAATTTTAAAGTCATCTACTAGTTCATTGAAAGCTTCAAATAACTCATCGAAAGCAAAATCATCACAAGGGTTTTCATAGCTTACCTCATCATCCTCGTTTGCCATGAAGCAAATATTGGCAACCTCTTTTTGTTCTTCCTCCAAAGAGGATTCATCGCTGTCGCTCCAAGTTGCAACATAGGCTTTCTTCTTCTTCTTGAGAGTCTTTTTCAGTTGAGGACAGTCGTATCTAAAGTGCCCCAGTTTCTTACACTCATAGCAAATCAATGGGTCTTTCTCTTTGTCCTTGTCCTTTTCCTTTTCTTTTTCTCCTTCCATCTTAAATCCAGATTTCTTCTTTTGGAAGGGTCTCTTTCTTCTCATGAATTTTTGAATTTTCTTGCTAGAAGAGCTGTCTCATCATCATCATCATCACTGCAGCTTTCCTCACTTTCTGCAGCCTTAAGAGCTATAGTTTTCCTTTTCTTGACTTCCTCCTTTTGATGTTGTTTCATGGTTAGCTCATGAGTCATCAAGGATCCAAGTAGCTCCTCCAGGGGTAATGTGTTGAGGTCCTTGGCTTCTTAGATTGCTGTCACCTTTACTTCCCAAGTCCTTGGAAGTGACCTAAGAATTTTGCGAACAAGTTCAGAATTAGTATAGGTTTTTCCAAGACTTTTCAAACCATTCACAATATTGGTAAATCTAGTGTACATGCAAGCTATAGTTTCAGTTTGCTCCATGCTAAATAATTCATATTTATGAATAAGAATATTTATTTTAGATTCTTTTACTTGGTTTGTAGCCTCATGGGTAACCTCTAATCTATCCCAAATCTCTTTTGCGGAATTACATGTAGAAATGCGATTAAATTCATTAGCATCTAATGAACAATATAAAACATTCATGGCCTTAGCGTTGAGCTGTGCCATTTTTCTATCATTATCATTCCAATCCCTTTCGGGCTTCGAAACAATAGTGACATCAACAATATATGTGGGTGTACTAGGTCCATTAGTTATAATACCCCACAATTCATAGTCAGAAGCTTGAATGAATATCCTCATTCTTGCTTTCCAATATGAATAGTTGGAACCATTAAATAAGGAGGTCTATTTGTAGAATGACCTTCGGCAAATGATCCAACATGAGCTGCCATTTGGATCTTTAGCTCTTGATCGTGTGATCAAATTCTAATGAGCACTTGCTCTAATACCAATTGTTGGCCCAGATGGCAACCCAAGAGGGGAGGGTGAATTGGGTTCTTTAAAAAATTTGACCTTCTTTAAAAAATTATCTGCTCTAAGATAAATGAAATTAATTGCAATGCAAATATAAAGCACAAACAAGGAGATAAAGATAGAGATAAAGAATGCACGACAAACACAAGGATTTTATAGTGGTTCGGTGTATCCAACACCTACGTCCACTCCCAAGATTCACTTGGGTCCACACTATAACCAACCAGATTACAGTCGAGTTGTTTTACAAGAGCACAACTCATAACTTGTTGTTTTTCCTCCGGGATCACAATGAACCCAGCCGGTTTTTCGGGCTCACCAGCACAAAACCCTAAACTCAAGCTAATCTAGCTTGACCCGAGGTTAACAACCTTCACTAGTTCAATCCCCTTGATAGAACTAGCACAAACAAATATAAGAATGTTTTACAATGATTCACAGCTCCTTAGTTGAGCAAATATTCAAAATAAAGTAAACAAGTTTAGAAAAGCCTGTTTGGAGATTATTGAATTTGAGCTTTTCTTCTTTTCTTTTTCTTCTTCCTTTGGATTGATGAATAAAGCCTCAGCTTTAATCCCTCACAGTCGTTGCAGTTGAGAAGATTGGAAATGGAAGAAACAAAGCTTTTTCTTCAATTTGGGAAATCCATCGATTTTTTGATTTGGGTGCCTTGGATTCCTCTTTGAGCTTTTTGGAGTGGAAGGATTTGAGTTTGAATGCTTTTCTCTTGAGATTCAGTCTCAGGCTTTCTCGGATTTTTGATTTGAAATTTTTTTTTAATCTTTTCGTTCTCTATTTCAAACGGGTGTTTTTCCCTTTTTATAGATTTTCTTCAATCCATTTTTGGGATGAAACTAGCCGTTGGAGTGTACCTAGAAACAAAATATATCCGTTAGAAATTAGGTAAAAAGGAAATATTATCGTTAGAGCTGATCTGGCAATTTAAATTTTTGTTCCAGTCAGGTTGGAGTCGGCTCCAACTTTTTAGGTGTCGGTTCCAGATCATTTTTCCAAAAATAGAAATTTTTGAGTTCGTTAAGGAGTCGGCTCCGAAAAAGTAAGTGCCGGCTCGCCATCGCCAGGTGTCGGCTCTCGAATACTATGTGTGTCGACTCCAGGATGCTCAAAAAATCAACGTTCTATCCACGCATCGGAGTCGGCTCCAGACACTGTAAGTGTCAACTCCGAAACTCTGGGTGTCGGTTCCGGACCGTATTAAAAATCAGAATAAAATTTGAATGGCCATGGGGTCGGCTCCAGGAATTCTAAGTGTCGACTCCAGGTTCTGAAACTTTGAAATTGAAGTTTTGCAATAGATTCAAAACATGTTTCTTAATTCATTTAAATTGATCAAATAATTTTAACTCCAGAAACACTTCTCAAATCCATTAGTAATCAAATAAATATACTCAATTCCTTTATTAATCATCAAAATCAATAATTGGGTCAATATTATGCACATTGTGGACCGCAAGGATTAAGTTCTGAGATGGTGTAGTATTCCTTATGTCAAGGTTCAGTGGAGTAATCATTCTGAGAGAAAGGTTTTTAGGGAGCTTGAGAAAGAAATGAAAAAGAAATTTCTTCAATTATTTGTATCTTAATACATATCAATGATGTATCCATGACTGTTGACCTTTGAATAAAGATTTAGTTGATTATATGGCAGAATATCTGAATTCCAAATTCTATAGAGGTGTATCAATTTCGAGGTTGAAATTTTTATAAGGAGGAGAGAATGTAACCCCCGATAATTAATTGTGGGGAATGCAACTCCTAGTATTTATTTTAGGGACACCTGGCATCTTGACTTCCTTTGACATTTAGGTCCGATGCGATGTCTGATTTCTCGGGTCTTTGCGTGTCGATGGGTTCCCATTTTCCCTTGATCCGAGGCGTCGCATGGGAGAATAAAAGGAGTTGGAGGTCGACTCCCTCCTTCACCCTGGCGCACACCTCCTCTAGGTAATCGCCTACCCATCCTCCTAATGCCAGAGAGAGAGAGTTAGGGAGGGAATCTGAGCGTGAGAGGACAAAGCGGAGGTCCAGAAAAAGGACTCCATGGAGGATAGCCACCGCCAAAGGGAAGAGATCTTTTATTTTTGAAGGCCTAACCTTGTCCTAGTCTTGAGCTATCATCGCCGGAGCCGCACCGGCCAAATCCTACGACATAGGGTGGTGGAGAAACGAAGTGACGAATCTTGGAACTTGCGACAGTGGAAATCTTGATTTGATTCATGGGTTCGGTGTTTATTTAGTTGGACACTTTTTTGGTTGGGATTTTGGATGGTGCTGGAGGAAGGAAGATTAAGAAGCTTGTTGAGATATTGATCTGTCGTGTCTTGAAATGGCAGCTGCCCACTTTGAGATTGGACCCCATCTTTGGGTTGAGGATTCAGATGTAGCCGGATAGATGGAGAGGTCATTGAGGTCAATGCCATTAGTTTCTCCCTAGATGGCCGATGGCTTGTTTTGGATGGAGATAACATTGTTAAGGTACCCAGATGTCCAAATACCTGGTTAACCATTTGGGATTAGCGTACTGAGGTAAGTAAGTCTATTTGTAATTAATAATTTATAACTCATGGTTTTATAGTTTGCAAGTATATTATGAGATAAGGAAAATGGAAGTTTATTTGGTTTGATTATTTTGAATAGTACCATAAATCTACATATGAGCATTTATTACGACATAGTAGCTGATAATATTTTGAAAGAAATAGTTTCTTGGTGTATGTGCAAAAATATAAATTCTTTGATTGGAAAAATATGTTGGGATGACCATATGCATTTGCTAATAATGTACAAACTACTGTATATGTAATATGAGAAATTGATGCATGATGAGTGACATATAAGTATGATGATAATATTGCGATAGACTAGCATGTGTCGCCGCGGTTCTCATTTGGCCTCACACATCTGTAGGGTGTGTTCTGTTTGAGTATGTATGGCCTCACACATCTAGAGGATGTGTTCTGATTAATTTGTAGGGCCGTGGGACACATACAAAAATAATAATTACATAAACAGTGGTTTGTTTACATTACATAATCTGGTATTTATTGCATAATCTGGTAAGTAAGCCAATATAATAATTTTATAAATTATAAATTATTGTATTTATAGTTTTATGCATACTTATGAAATGGAGTTTTATTGATTATTTTGGAAATTGGTAAACTGTACCATAAGTATTTAATTGAATATTTGCTACAATAGCTGGTATTAATTTGCAAAGTAATGGTTTATTATGCTTATGCCAAATATGATGTATATGTTTATTTTTAACTTTGCAAAGTGAATTGGTTACATGCAATGATTAAAATTGTACAAACCACTGTTTATGTGATATGAAAAGATTATGCTTATGATGATGCATGATGTGCATAGATAATGATGACCTTGAATTATATTATATGTGTCGCCGCGGTTCTCCTATGATATGGCATGTGGAGGCCACACACATCTAGAGGATGTACTCTGTTTGATGATGATATGGCATGTGGAGGCCATACATCTAGAGGATGTGCTCTGATTGGCGATGATATGACATGTGAGGCCACACACATCTAGAGGATGTGTGCTGATTGATTATGAAGTGGCATGTGGAGGCCACACGCATCTAGAGGATGTACTTTGACTGACGATGATATGGCATGTGGAGGCCACACATCTGGAGGATGTGCTATAATTGACGATGAGGTGGCATGTGGAGGCCACACACATCTAGAGGATATGCTCTGATTGAGGTGTTAGCAGGGCTGTGGGACACATAAGATATAATATAAAAATGATCATATAAACAGTGGGTTGTTTACAATGCATTTTCTGGTATTTATTGTATAAGCTTCCAAATTAATTTGAGTGGTGATATGCTTGTTCTGATAGCATGATAAATGCATTTGAAATTAGAAACTTATGAAATTATGACTTGATAATATCTTGATAAGATATGATGATATATGACTATTTTATATTATATTATAGGCTTACTTATTGAGTGTGAGCTCATGTAAATCTCTCAATGTTTTTCAGAGCCTCAGGATTGAAGATGGATTTATGGGGTAGATGGAGCTTCTATATAAATCAGTTTCTTGATATCATTGTAACCCCAGTATTACTTGTGTATAGGGTTTGTAGCCGAGAACTATATTGATTGTGTGTAGGGCTTGTAGC
Source organism: Calamus simplicifolius (assembly GCA_900491605.1). Lineage (NCBI taxonomy): Eukaryota > Viridiplantae > Streptophyta > Magnoliopsida > Arecales > Arecaceae > Calamus > Calamus simplicifolius. The sequence goes on from UESW01004776.1 coordinate 630,043, forward strand.
CCAAACTTACATTTATGGTTTGTGCTAAGTTATGGATTTGAATTGCCTAAATATAATTATTGCCTTATATTGATCGATGTGTAAATTTCGGGATGCCTTGCATATCCGGCATGCGGCGGGTTGTCACCCTAGCTCAAAATTTTGGGTTGGGCGTGACAAGATTCCACTTTAGAACTCTTGCGTTATTTGGCACAAAGCGTTGTTTAATTAGAAGATGAATAGATTAACGAAATCATCTTATCATGGAAGGGATTTTTACCAATTTTAGAGAGGTAGTTGTGTTGGGTGTTTGGGACATTTGGGAGGTGAAGAACAGCTAGGAATCAAGAGGATGCCATGGCTGACCCAATAATAATAATAACTAACAGCACGGGTGATTCAAAGTATATGTGATGTACCATTGGAAACATCAATATCTTCCTCTATTTTATGCTGCGTTATTTTCGTTGCCTTTTATTTGTTTCTTGAGCTTTTAGGTGGTCTCAATCTCAAAATTTTACTTGTTTTTTTGATTCGTGATATATATATATATATATATATATATATATATATATATATATATACTGGCATCTCGATATGATAAATATATGTGTTCTTAATTATTTGAAAGCTTTGATTTCTCTCTCATTTATTTTGGATTCATTGCCTTGATCTCTCTGTTAATTAGCTCTTCATTATGAGATAACTATTTTTTGATCATCTCCCATTCTTAACCCTCTTCGACCACAACATCTCAGCCAGCATCGAACATCTCCATCATGCTACCTCGTAGGTCACCAGCCAAGATCATTGAAGAAGTGAAGAACAGGAATATTAAGAACCTTTCGTGACTAAAATTTATCCCAGCAAAGATACCTCACCATAAACAACCGTGCAGGGATTAGCTAGAGTTTACCTATCAAGAACCAAAATGACTGGATCATTGGCCTCACAACAGTGTGGATAGTATCTGAAAGTGCCAATTTGTTGTATGATTTGATAAAGCATAGAGGGTCTTTATTGTTTATTGTTCCTTCAGGTATTGGAAAGATTATGATTATAATTTTTTTAATATATAGAGTAAACTTTGGATTAGTAAATGATTAATGTATTATTCAATAGAGCTTTTTCGATGTTATTATATATATACCTAATGAACCCGACTGGTGGCTTGTTATATTTAATAGTTTTTAATGCAGGAAAAAAAAATAAAAAAATCGATCATTCCTAGCAAGCCTCTTTGATTTCTGCCCATGAACTGGAGAAGGCTAAAAGCTGTTTTGATCGTGTCAAGCCAACTCTCTTTTCAGTTTTATACAGCCCCCTATCTAAAGTTTTCAAAGAACAATGCCCTCTGATGTGGCCAAGGATGTAGCCAATAAAGCCACATAAATAATCATGACAAAATCAACCACGTGGTACAAGCGCGCCCCCGGTGGCGCGCCATGACGGCCCCGACCTCTTCAGATCGGCCCCGGCAGCCCCAGCTCCTCCAAGGTGCGCCGTGGCAGCCCCGACCTCTTCAGATCGGCCCCGGCTCCTCCAAGGTGCATCGTGGCGGCCCCGACCTCTTTAGGTCGGCCCCGGCGGCCCCGGCTCCTCCAAGGCGCGCCGTGGCGGCCCCGACCTCTTCAGGTCGGCCCCGGCGGCCCCGGCTTCTCCAAGACAGGTCGTGGTGGCCCCGACCTCTTCAGGTCAGCCCCGGCTTCTCCAAGGCATGCCGTGGAGGCTTCGACCTTTCAGGTTGGCCCTGGCGGCCCCGGCTTCTCCAAGGCATGCCGTGGCGGCCCCGACCCCTTCAGGTTGGCCCTGCGCCTGCCAAAACCATCAACCGTCTGACCCGCTCAGATTGACATCTTTTGACCACGCTGCTGATGGGACCAGGCCCACCTACCAGCCGATTCCGCCGACTGATAGGACTTGGCTCACCAACCACTGGCTTTCCCTCTCCGATGGACAGGACCCACCAACCAGCCCAAGCTCATGTAACCCTCATGTGTTCCGCAGATATTCCCTCCTCACGGAATGCCATGCGCCCGAACCCATGCAGATTTAACGGCCTATAAAAGGGTGAGTCCACAAGAGGTTTAGGTACGCTAACAGAAGCACTCCCTCACTCTTCCACTCAGAGCAACTGTATCTCTAAGGGTTCTCTGGACCTTAAAGGGCTCTTTCAAGCTCTTCTTCGGCTGTGACCTCGATCATTGACTTGGGCATCGGAGGGTCCTCACCGGAGAACCCCTTTGGTCTTGCACTTCTTGCAGGTCGTTCGGCTGCCCGAGAATCTCATCAGCAGCCAGATCAAGCTTCCCAGCATTCCATGTCGGCGGTCGAGCGTCATCAGATTGGCGCGCCAGGTAGGGGCGGGAAAAAGGAAGACCCGAACCCTATAGTACTCCTCTCTTTTCTCTCCCTCTCTCAACAATGGTGATGACACGGGCTCAGGATGCCTCTGTTAGTCACCCTGGGGGGCATCTTCCTCTGGTTAGGCACAAGAGACCAACCTCCCTGCTGTCGATCCTCCCGTTACCTGCCCGCAACCAGATACAGCTGCCCCAGCTGTGGAGCAGCTGGCGGTTCTCACCCAGCAAGTCCAAACTCTCACTGCTATGGTCCATGGACTTCAGCAGCAGTAGTCCGTTACCATCCAGCATCAGACCACTCCCCCTGCCAGTCAGCAATCGGCAAGGAGAGGTTCTCCTCAGCGAGAGGCTGGTCGTTGTCAGGTTTCCCCTAGGAAGCCTCGCCGTGAACCTCCCAAGCGACATGGTCCCCTGATTGTGGCCCAAGCAAGTTTTCTCCAGAGCCGCACGGCCAGGAGGAACCAAAGCGGAAGTCTCACCTTCCGCATTCTTCTCCTTCTTCTTCTTCTTCTTCATCCTCCGAGCTGTCTCGGAGGGCCCCGATGATCAATCGTCAGGCGAAGGAACACCTGGACGAGTATCACCAGTGACTGGACGAGCTCTCCAGAAAGATCAACAACCAGCAGAGGAGGAGTATGATACCCGTCCTCCTTACACCTGCCGGACGAGTATCACCAACGCCTGTCCCCTCACAGCATCGACTCTTTTCGAGAGCTAGAAAGGGCCTTTTTGGCACATTTTGATGCCTATCGGCAGATCCCAAGAGTCACGGACAGCCTCTTCTCCATGCGCCAGAAGGAGGGGGAGTCGCTGCGGGACTTTGTGGCTTGGTTCAAGGCCACCGCCCTTGAGGTCTACCATCTGGATGATGCAGGCAACTCTGGCGCTGAAGCGGGGGCTCCTTCCGTCCCGCTTCACCTTCTCTTTGGACAAGAAGCCCCCAAGCTCCTACTTCGACCTCCTCCTCCGGGCTCAGAAGTACATCCGTGCGGATGAGGCCGACCTCACCCCCTAGAATCCTCAAGGGGCTCTAGCCGCAAGCCTACTCGCCCTAAGCCAAGAGGACCTTCTTGCCCTCGGCGGCCCAAGCCGCCCCGTCGGTCGGACCGCGAACGTCGAAGCCTCGCCCCTCGGGAGGGTGAGCTCACGCCTCTCTTTTCTCCTCGCTCTCATATCCTTATGGAGATTGAGGGCGAGCCTTACCTCTAGTGGCCTCCTCCCATGAAGAAGGGCACCCCCCACGATAAAAGCCGCTACTGCCGCTTCCACCAGGACTATGGCCACGACACCGACAGTTGATACAACTTGAAATGCGCCATCGAGGAGCTCATCCATGGGGCTACCTCGGGAAGTATATCCAGAAGGAACCACAACCACTGCCGGCACTCATGGGGCCCCTGCTCGCTCAGGCCACTGTCGACAATGCCCCCACAGAGCGGACAGTCGGAATGGTATCTTGGGGAGCAGCTTCTTTATCTAAGCGGCCGAGAGGGGAGGGGGCGCCGGGTGATGCAGTTCTTAGGGGAGGATCGGCAAATGTTGAAAATATAAATAATGAAGGCATTGTCGTCTCCATGAAAATCGCCAAACACCATGTAAAAAGGATATTAGTTGATAGTGGTAGCTCAGCTGACATCCTTACCCACAACGCATTTGTTAGAATGGAATTGTCTCTCGACTCTCTTCAGCCTATGGAGACCCCTCTGGTCGGATTCACAGGGGATTCAGTAAGGGTTGAGGGAAAATATCCTTGCCTGTGATGGCCGGAACACCGCCATGCCAAAGCACAGTTATCATGAAGTTCTTGGTCGTGCGAGTACCCTTGGCATACAACGCCATCCTCGGGCGCCTAGGCTTAAATTTATTAGATGCAGTCATCTCCACCCGAAGTTTGCTGGTGCAGTTCCCTACTAGTGAAGGTGTCGGAGAGATGAGAGGCGAGGTCAGCTCAGTCCTACCTTGTTATCATGCATCATTAAGTCCTTGGAAGCCGAGTCGGTCCCAGAAGCGCCTAATCCCAAGGAGTCCAGTAAAGGGGGAGAACCGACCGAGAGGCTCTTAACTTTTCCTCTTGGAGATGACCCAACGAGGACCGTGCGCATCGACGGACTCCTCCCCCAGAAGATCGTGACCGCCTCTTGACCTTTTTGTGGGCCAACTCGGATGTGTTCGCTTGGTCGGCATTTCGACATGCCTGGTATTCCTCCGAGGTGATCACCCATAGGCTGAACATCGATCCAAAGTACCGTCTGCCAAAGGAAGAGGAGCTTTGCTCCTGAACAACAAAAGGCCATTGACGAAGAAGTCAACAAGTTACTCGCCGCCGACCATATCCGAGAGGCACACTATCCCAGCTGGCTGGCCAATGTGGACATGGTGCGAAAGGCGAATGAAAGCTGACGGATCTGCATCGACTTCATTGACTTGAATAAGGCATGTCCGAAGGACAGTTTCCCTCTGCCCCAGATCGACCAGATGGTGGATTCCACCTCCAGCCATGAACTTCTCAGCTTCATGGATGCCTTCTCCGAGTATAATCAAATAAAGATGGGCCCGAGTGACGAGGAACACACATCCTTCATGACATAGAAAGGCATTTATTGTTATAAGGTAATGCTCTTCGGCCTCAAAAATGCGGAGCAACATATCAAAGGTTGATGAACAAAGTCTTTCAAGACCAGCTAGGCCGAAACATGGAGGTCTATGTGGATGACATGCTGATGAAAAGCACCCATGCTTCCAACCACGTCGCCGACCTGAAGGAAACCTTCAACAACCTCTGCTGCTTCCAGGTCAAGCTGAACCCCAAGAAATGTGCCTTTGGCGTCACGGCAAGCAAGTTCCTAGGCTTCATGGTGACTCAGCGAGGGATCGAGGTGAGCCCTGAGAAGATCAGTGCTATCCTCGATATGAAGCCGCGTCTAGCAAGAAAGAAGTGCAGCGGCTCACCGGGAGGGTGGCAGCTCTAAGTCATTTCCTCTCTAGGTCGGCCGAGCGATGTTTACCCTTCTTCAGAGCCTTGCAGAAGGTGAATAGCTTCGAGTGGACGGATGATTGCCAAAAGGCCTTCAACGACTTAAAGGCGTTCTTGTCCTCCCCGCCGCTCCTATCGAAGCTGAGAGACGGGGAGAGTCTTTTCCTTTACCTTGCCGCCTCTCCGAAAATCATTAGTTCAGTTTTGGTACCTTGACGCCGACGGAACCCAAAGACCTGTTTACTACATGAGCAAGGTACTCCATGATGCAGAGGTCAGATACTCCAGAACTGAGAAGATCATCTTCGCCTTGATTGTCTCCGCTCGGTGCCTCCGACCGTACTTTCAAGCTCATCCGATCGTGGTTCTTATAGACCAACCTCTCGAAGCCATTCTAGCTCGCCCGGACACCTCAGGCTGGTTAGCTAAGTGGGCCATCAAGCTTGGAGAGTTCGATCTCTCTTTTCAAGCTCGACCCGCTTGAAGTCCCAGGTCCTGGCCGACTTTCTGGTCGAGTGCACTTGGGCTGAGGAGCCGAACGAGGATGCTCCCGCGAAGCAACCTGTTGCCAAGCCAGGGAACGATGGGGAGTCTTGGATCCTCCACATGGATGGTGCCTCAAATTTCCAAGGAAGCGGCGCTGGCCTCATTCTTGCAGGCCCCGATGGAGAGATGGTGGAGTGTGCCCTCTGGTTCTTGTTCAGAGCCACCAACAATCAAGCCAAGTACAAGGCCCTACTAGCGGGGCTGAGGCTCGATCATGAACTTGGAATAAGGCACCTCAGAGCTTTCACTGACTCACAACTCATCTCCGGGCAAATCAACAGGGAGTATGAGGTTGGTGATTCCGCCATGACCCAGTACCTGTACAAGGTCGGTCCCTAGTTTCTCTACTATCTTACTTCAGTATCAGCTATATTCCTCGGAGCGAAAACACTAAGGCCGACACACTCTCTCGGCTGGCCACTTCTACTGATGGCACCACAAGGAGCGCCTACATTGAGCATTTGGATAAACCCAGCATAGAAGATAAAGAAGAGGTCCTCCCGCTCATCTAGGAGCCGACCTGGATGGATCCCTACGTTCGCTACCTCATAGACGGCACTCTCCCCGCCGACCGCAACGAGGCTAAGTTGCTCAAGTGGAGAGTCTCCAAATTTGCCCTCCTGGACGGGTGCCTGTACCGGAGAGCATTTTCCTACCCCCTGCTCAAGTGCGTGGGACCTGCCAATGCCAACTATATCCTCAGAGAAATTCACGAAAGAATCTATGGGAACCACCTGGGGGGCAGGTCCTTAGCCCAGAAGGCCCTCCGACAAGGGTACTTTTGGGGGAGGATGCAGCTAGGTTAGTTCAGAAGTGTGACAGCTGCCAACGTTATGTGCACATCCAACACCAACCCTCTATTCCTCTGAATCCACTCTCGGCCCCATGGCCCTTTGCCCAGTGGGGGATGGACATCCTTGTACCATTCCCCCCGGCTTTAGGGTAGCGGAAGTTCCTAATTGTCGCCATCGACTACTTCACCAAGTGGGTTAAGGTCGAGGCACTGGCCAAAATCATTGAGAGCAAGGTCAAAGCCTTCTTCTGGAAGTCGGTGATATGTCGCTTCGGCCTACCTCATACTCTCATCACCGACAACGGTCGCCAGTTTGATAATGCCACATTCAAGACCTTTGTGATGAGCTGGGCATCCACCACCGATTTACCTCTATCAACCACCCCCAGACCAATGGGGAGGCCGAGGTCATGAACCGCACCATCCTTAGAGGACTCAGAACTTGGCTGGACAGATCCAAAGGTCGATGGGTAGAAGAGCTTCCTAGTGTATTATGGGCCTACCACACTACCCCAAGAGCTCGACAGGTGAGACCCCATTCAGTCTAACGTTTGGGTCCAAGGCGGTCATCCCGTAGAGATCACTGCCAAGCCCGCATGTAGAATCCTACAACCAAGAAGACAACTCCACCCAGCTGAGGGCAAACCTTGACTTCATTGATGAAATGCATGATCGGGCGCGATTGCGTATGGCTGCTTTTCGCCAGCGGACAGCCAAGTATTATAATGCCCGAGTCCGCCCCAAAGTGTTTCACCCTGGAGATCTGGTTCTAAGAAAGGCTGAGGTGTCCAAGCCAATGGAGGGGGGCAAGCTGTCCGCCAAGTGGGAAGGTCCTTATCGCGTCACCGAGGTGCTCCGTCAAGGAGCATACCGAGTTGAAGAACTCGATGGCCGACCCATCCCGAGTACCTGGAATGCAGACAACCTCCATCGATATTATCAACGATGTATCCCTTCATGATGTGAACAATAAAGGACCTTCTTCAGCACTTAAGTCGTTTCCTTCCTGCACCCAAAGGTCAGATCTTGCAAAAGGACCTCGCTGGCATCGCGGCCCATGGGACACCACTCGGCCCTAGCACGGTGGTGCCCCCGAGTCGTTCAAGTCCCTAAGGCTCCGTAACCGGTCGAGTCACCCCTCGCAGCAGTTCTTAAACCCCCAAGGTGGTTCAAAAGGACCTTGCCACATCGCGGCTTTTGGGACACCACTCAACCCCGGCATGGTGGTGCCCCCGAGTCGTTCAAGTCCCTAAGGCTCCGTAACTGGTCGAGTCGCCCCTCGCAGCGGTTCTTAAACCCCGAAGCGGTTCAAAAGGATCTCGCTGGCATCGCGGCCCATGGGATACCACTAGGTCCCGGCACGGCAGTGCCCCGAGTCGTTCAAGTCCCTAAGGCTCCGTAACCGGTCGAGTCACCCCTCGCAGTAGTTCTTAAACCTCCAAGGCGGTTCAAAAGGACCTCGTCGGCATCGCGGCCCATGGGACACCACTCGGCCCCGGCACGGCAGTGCTCCCGAGTTGTTCAAGTCCCTAAGGCTCCGTAACCGGTCGAGTCGCCCCTTGCAGTGGTTCTAAACCCCCGTGTAGTTCAAAAGGAACCCGACGACTCTCAACCCTCAGTGTTGGCCCAGATGGCAACCCTAGAGGGAGGGGGGTGAATTGGGTTCTTTAAAAATTTAAATTCTGTTTCGATTAGATAGAATGATGCCAAAGTATGCAAGTGAATGGAGTTAATCGAAGCTGAGCGCAGAGTTAAAGAAGAGAGAGAGAGAAATCAAGACACTAAAACACGCAGATTTTATAGTGGTTTGGTGTAACCAACACCTACGTCCACTCCCAAGTAGCACTTGGGTCCACACTATAATCTTCTTGATTACAGCCGAGTTGTTTTGCAAGCTCACAACTCAAAACTTGTTGTTTCACCGGGATCACAACGAACCCAGCTAGTTTTTGGGCTCACCAGCACACAACCCAAAACACAAGCTGTCCTTAGCTTGTCCCAAGGTATAGTACCTCCACTAATTCAATCCCTTGATTGAACTAGCAAACAATAATAAAAATGAAGTTTACAACACAAGATAGCTCCTTAAATGAGAAAATATTCAATTTAAATAGACAAGGTTAGAAAAGCCTGATTGAAGCTTTGAATGTGTACTTTTCTTCTTTTCTTCTTTTCCTCTTTTCTCTTGAAGGATTGAATTGGGCCTCAGCTCAGATTCTTCACAGCAAGCTCGGATGAGAAGATGAGGATTTGGGGATTTTTGCTCTCTTTCTTCTTGGGGTGGAAATCTCCTTGATTTTCTCTTGAGAAGCTTTTGGATCTCTCCTTTGGACTCTTTGAGATTGATGGATTTGCTCTTTGAGTTTTTCCTCTATGTTTTCTTCCTTGAGATCTTTCGATTTTTTAGTCTGTCTCTTCTCTCTTTTTCTTTTTCTTCTTTTTTCCTTTTTATAGATCTCTTAATCCAGGTTTAAGTAGGAAAAACTAGCCGTTGGAGATGTTTGGATTCTTC
>UESW01004777.1:0-205409 GCA_900491605.1 Calamus simplicifolius
ATACATAAACTCCTGGGCAATAAGGGCGTTATCCGATATGCTATGACCACGGATGAAAGCCCCTGTTCAGGAGAAACCAACCGAGGATGATCCCCTGCATCCGATAAACCAATAAGCGGGCACAAACCTTATATAGGGTGGTACACAGACTAATAAGCCGATAGTGCTGAGGCAGCAAGGCATCTGAGCGCTTAGGGATAAGGGCAATAAAAGTGCGCTGCCAATCCCGAGGTATGGATGTAGAAGAAAATACAGACTGGACGGCCGAAATAACATCCTGGCCCATAATGTCCTAGTAGTGACGAAAAAAGAAAGGCGGGAAACCATCAGGTCCTGGCGCCTTGTCAGGCCCCAACGCCCAGACAGCAGAGCGAATCTCCTCCTCAGAGACCCCCCGAATAAGCAAAGCATTGTCAGCATCAGTAACCCTAGCAGACTGAGCGACAGGGATAAGGGGAGAGCCTCCAACAACCCGCTCCGACCATCGAGAGTGGAAAAAACGACAGAGCTACTCCCGATAGCGTCATCATCCTCAAGGATATTTCCTCCTCATCACTGATGCGCCATATCCGATTAGCAACACGCCGAGCCAAAGTAACATGGTAAAAGAACCTAGCATTGCGGTCACCCTGCTGAAGCCACTGGACCCGGGAGCGCTGACGCCAAAATGTCTCCTGATGACTGAGCAAGGTGTGGTGTAAAGCCAATTTCTGCCTGAGAGTGTGAAGATTAATCTCAGAAAGGCCGCTATCTCTATCCTCTTTAGCCTGAAGAGAGGCAATATCATCTTCCACAGTTTTCACCTGCTACAGAATATCGCCCACCTCCGTTCTGTGCCACCTCAAAAGCTTGCGCTTCACAATTTCAAGGCGACGAGATAGACGGTAGGTGGAGCTCCCTCTGACTGACATACGCCAAACCTGACGAATCAGAGACCGAGCAGAGGAATAATGAGTCCAAAACTGCTCAAAACGGAACGGTCCCCGTGTCAAAGAGGCCGGTTTTGTAGAGATAAGCAAAGGGCAATGGTCCGAAGCAATCCTTGAGAGATGAGTAATAGTAGCACGTGGAAAACAATGTATCCATTCCGAGGAAGCCATAGCCCAATCCAATCGTTCCCACACATGAGCAGTGTCATGGCGATTATTACACCAAGTAAACTGCGATCCCGAGAACCCCAAGTCAAAGAGACAAACTGCGATCCCGCCCAAGTCAAAGAGACCAGCAGCGGAGATGAAGGAGCGAAACTCGGTAGAGTTCGGGGTATCCACAAATCGACGACCCCCTCGCTTTTCCGAAGCGTTGACAATACAATTAAAGTCACCAGCAATGAGAGTGGGAAGATCCTGATCTAAGAGATTAAGAATCTCAGACCAGAGGCATCGACGTTCCCGATAATCCGTGCTAGCATAGACCCCAAGCAGCAGCCATGGTGGATTAGTCCCCTCTGAAATGACTAAAGCCACCTGCTGCTGGCAACAATGAAAAGCATCAATGCGAATAGATGGGGATCTCCATAAAGCCAGAATACCCCCCCCCCCCCCAACAGGCCGTTAGAATCTACAGTGTAGGAACTCCAAGATCGTGAGACTCGACGCAAGAACCGCTGAAGGCTAAGTTCAGACAGCCGAGTTTCAAGTAAAATACAAATGTCAAAGTGATGAAGCTGCAACAGCCGACTAAACGAGGAGTGAAATGAAGGTTTCAAAGCTCCTCGAACATTCCATATCAAAATCTTCATTAATCAAGTTATGGGTTACTCTGGACCCCATTGTGAAGCCCAGTCAGATCCCTATCAGAAGGATCTAAAACAGAAGGACCTCCCGATGAGGGCAATTGTGGACCCTGGTTTGGAGGAGATACCACAAAATCATCAGTCGCACAAAGATCGGTGGAAGCTAACTGAGACAGCTCCATGTCATCAGTCCCACAAAGATCAGGAATAGTAGCTGCAGAGTCATGGTCACAACTCTGCAAGGAACTGATACTATGGTAACAATGGACGAATCAAGTGATATCCCGGACGTAAAGAGTTCTTAGGAAAGTTCTTTGGCATCGTGCACGGTGCAGGAGGCCGTACGCGGTAATTAATTGCATGCATGTGCGGTCGCATGTATAGCGAAAGGATTTTTATTCTTTTTTAGCATTTACACATGCACGATGATTCTTGGGCAATATGTAAAGCTTTAAAAAAAAATTATTTATCAGATTTTGATGCATGAAATGTGCATCGAATGCATGCATTAATAGTATGTCTTTGTAAGTGCGCATATGAAATGCGTCAATGGGCATGAAATGCGCGCTTGCATGAGCAGCCAATGTTTGCGTCGGTACTTTTCAAAAAATTTTAAAATTTTATGGCTTCCGTCATTGGCCCGTTGCTCTAGAGATGGACTGGGCCGGGCCCAGGAGAAGGCGCGGCCTGGGATGAAACAGGCTTGGCCCATATTTACTGAAAGCACAAATTTAACAAAATAATATTTTAAATTTTTATTTTAAGTGATAAGAAAAAAATATACAGTAATAAATGCAGCTAAAAGTATTAGTAAACAAAATATATTAAGCTCTATGGAGCAATTAGTTAATTACCATGATAATTTTATAAAATCATTAGTAATCTAATATTATTTCATTTAATATGAAATATTCGATGTATTGGATAAATGAAAGATCAGTATCAATATAATATCAATAATATTTTTAAAAACTTATTTACATAATATATATATATAGTTTTAAAACTTATTTATAATATTTTAAAAACTTTATATATTATATATTATATAATAATATTATTATTTTATAATATAATATATATATATATAAAGTTGATATGTACAATGGTATTAAAAATAATATTTTATATATTGAAATGGTTAGTATTTATATAATTATGGTGTTATATATTATTAATATATGTTAATTATATATAACAATATTTTCATAATATTTATATATTAAATTATTATATTATCTTATTATAATATAGGAAGAGAGATAATACTATAAAGATAAAATTATTCATAAATTTTGGTGCTACCCTTCGACTATAGAACATTTTCTTAGATAATGATCTTAATTCATTTATGATTGACAATGAAAGCATCAAATAAAATAATTTTATCACAGTTGTAAGATATAGTCTTGAAACAATTCAACAAGCAGCATTGCTGCTCGATCGATAAACGCATCTCTAACGTCATGCTTAGACTTTGTTCAACTATTAGACTTCAATGACGTGGAAAAAAAAGGAAAAGAAAAAAAAATCTGTAATCCCAATACATCCGCATCATTGAGTATACCCATGATCACCATGCAACATGGACGATGATAATTATATTTAAAAGATAACAAAGATGTTATGAATACCTTTACGATGAGTGATAGACGTCCATTCACACACACACACACACACACACACACACATATATATATATATATATATATATATAATTTTTCATTTACTTTTAAAGCACTAAATAAATTTAAGACATCAAATGCTCATTTAAAAGCTTCTCTCCTTCCCCTGCTCATGGCATAAAAAGCTAGGCAAAGGAATATTAAATGCCTAGGTAGTGTTTGATAGAAAAAAATTATCCCCGAATAAATATACAGGATAAATTTTTTTCATAGGATATCCCTAGAGATATCCTTTAGCTATCCCATTGATCATATCAAATGAAAAAAAAGTAAATCCAAATGATAACTCTTTGTTATCCCCTTTGATAAATCAGCTATTCCCTCATTCCCTAAAAATAAATTGAGGCCCCTCTGATTAAAATTATTTTCAACTAATCGGTGTAGTTGTGGCTTTTGAGAATAAATGGGGTTATTCATGGATATCTCTCCTTATCCTTTTCTCAAACATAGCCTAAGTTCTCCAAGAGATATCGACCGCACCTCATATATTTAATAAAATAATGATAAAAATCATATCCCCTTATTTATGAACTTCTTTACTAGGATATTCTAAATGATTATAGAAAATAAAGATATGAATTATTTCTCTATTCTTCATGGTTTTTACTTTTTAATTTTATAATTTCTAAAAATGATAAAATATGTATGAGCCATAAGTATTTTTAAAATAAATACATAAGAGTAGTTAGTGGGTAGCTTGTTATGGTTTGTTGTAATACGAATATAATGGTAGAAAAAGTGGTTGAATTCGAATTTAGCGGCATACAGATATAATCAATTTTATTTCTCTCTACGTACGTAACGGATGACTCTTGTGGAAGTTATAGCTGGATAGTGAATGAAAGGAGAAAAATTGAAAAAAGATAATTGACTTGCATCTCATTAAGCTGTGGCACCTCTATTTTACTTTGTACACTACTTTGTGCTACTTTGAAGATAACCAGTGCAATGCTTCAACATTTAACATTTAGATAGAAATAGGATGGAGAACGTGCCTCGCACAGTGGCAGAAGTGGTGAGGATCATCGATCGTCAGAGGCTACCAGAGTCCCTAGTATGTTCACGCCCTTAGGCTGTAGTGCCGAAGAGGAAGAATAGCGGCGACTTCACCGAGTACCTCGGGAAGAAAGAGAGAGGGGGGCATGCTCACTCTTTACTCTCTCTCTCTCTCTCTATGTGTTCCCTATTCTCTGAAGCAGGGACAGGGACCCCCACCGTCTCACGCAAGAGGCGATGGGGCTAATGTGACACATGACCTAACACCTAGTGCCAGGTTAGTTTCCAACAACCTTCTACTCGTGCACATAGGACTTTACTCATAATCTCATCTCACCTCTCTCCTCATGCAGTGCAGTAGGGTGTGTGATCCGACGAAATTCATACACAGTAATACATGGTGAAAATACTACATTAAGTTAACATATAACTAATATAGCACTCAAACAATGCAGTCCAATCTTGTTTGTATCCTAGAAAATCAAATTACATCTTAATCAAGCACTTTCAATCCCTCATAAGATTTACTCGTAGCAATACTTGAACAATACTAAGTCAAATATCTGTATCTATAATCATATGCAACTCAAGCACACAATTGCCCGAGCAATAGATCACAAACATAGGGTGTGGTCGCGAATATCTTTCCTTAAATACTCATACCAATCCATCTTTTGTCAAGTTAACTTTCTAGGATTGTCTCATGTAGTTGTATCAATCATGACCTTGGGGGACAAGGCTAAGGAAGTTATCCTGAACTCCAATTTTATAATATAAGCTCAAGTCTAAGGATACTACACAATTGTCGGGCTCACACGGAAATGGAGAGGGAATGTATCACGTTACCCCCAACTAGGTCGACTTCAGCACATGCAACATGATGCATGGTACAGTGGAGCTCCCACTTAATGGGCCATGCCAAACTCAAATGCTGTACGAACACAGCTCTAGACATCACAAAGCTGCCTAACCCGAGCCCACATGTATAATCCCAGTTCGGCTACAACAGGCTTAGTATGGATTTGCAAATATGTCAATACATGTACTCCTTATTCGACCCTCCTGAGTTCATCTCAGTCCAAACTAAACGACTTTCTTTATAATTTATGTAGCTCAATAGCATGAACTCATTTTGCAACCTATGCAATATGTAACTCATGCAATCTGTAACTCATACAATGCCTCATAATGTTACTACTCAAGCATTCATCATGGCTACTTCAGTCTCATCCTGCTCACTACAAAAGTGCCAAGGCGAGAACTCCCGTGAGTGGGCTGATCTAAGCTTATGACATTCATACACATATGTGCATGCTAATATGAATTCATCATCATAATAATAATGAAAATAAGCATTTATTTTAATAAATAATAAAAAGCCAATCACAACAAAAAGTAGGTTATTTGTGATGAATTTATTGTGGCGAATAATTTTTGTCATTATATTTTCCTTTATAACGGCGAAATCAATATTCAATTCGCCGAAATAAATAGTTATTATGATGCAATTTAATATCGTCGTAATATGTCCGAACTATTACGGTGAATTATTGTTTCGTCGTCGTTGGCCCAGATGGCAACCCAAGAGGGGGGGTGAATTGGATTTTTTTTAAAATTTAAAATTAAACTTAAAAAATGCAGATGCAATAATGTAAGCACAATAAAGAGAGAGAGAGAGAGACAAACACGACAAACACAAAGATTTTATAGTGGTTCGGTGTAACCAACACCTACGTCCACTCCCAAGCTCACTTGGGTCCACACTATAATCCCTTGATTACAGTCGAGTTGTTTTACAAGCTCACAACTCAAACTTGTTGTTTTACCCGGGATCACAACGAACCCAGCCGGTTTTCCGGGCTTACCAGCACAAAACCCAACCCAAGCTATCTAGCTTGTCCCCGAGGTATACTACCTCCACTAATTCAATCCCCTGATTGAATTAGCAAACAACAATTCAAAATAATGTTTAAACAAAAGCTCCTCAAATGAGCAAATATGCAATAAATAAACAAGGAATAGAAAAGCCTGTTTGAAGCGATTTGAATGTTGGGCTTTTCTTCTTTTCTTCTTTTCCTTTCTCCTTTGAATTAATCATCTCTGATTCTTGAAGAAGAAAAGTTGAGATTTGGGCTTCTCCTCTTTTCAAAATGAAATCCTTTGATTTGATCTTTGAAGGCTTTGGATTTCTCTTTGATCTTTCTTGGCGCACAGAGATTTTCTTTTTTTTCTCTCTTTTTTCTTTTCTTTTCTCTTTTTTTTCCTCTTTTTTAAATGGTCCCCCCTTTTTATAGATTTTAATCCAGATTAGGTGAAAAATAGCCGTTAGTTTGGATAACAAGAAAATCCGTTGGATTAGCCGTTGGAAACTTTGAAAATCCGTTCCTGACAGGTTGGAGTCGGCTCCAACTTTTCATGTGTCGGCTCCACGTTTTCCAAAAATAGAAAAAAAAAAGAGTCGGCTCCGGAAGTGTCGAGGGGTCGGCTCCCAGTGTCGGCTCCCTCCAAAAATTCTCTCTCAGGTTAGAGTCGGCTCCCGGTGTCGGCTCCGAGGTGTCGACTCCGAACCGTGCCAAAAGAACTTTCTGATACGCCTGGAGTCGGCTCCTGACAGGGTGTCGACTCCAAGTTCTGAACTTAAATAAATTTTGAAATTCAATTCAAAACTTATTTTTATATTTTGATAATTAAACATTCTTAATACCTGAAACACTTATAAATTTATCAGAAACAATGTGAATATACTCATGGCTTTTGTTAATCATCAAAATCAATAATTGGGTCAACAACAATCTCCCCTTTTTGATGATGACAAAAACATTGAGTATATGCATGATTAGAAAATTTTCATTTAGGTTAAGGCTCCCCCTAATGAGGTAGCTCCCCCTATGAAAATTAAATTTTCCCATCATTGACCATTGAATCAATGCATATACATTTTCTCCCCCTTTTTTGTAATCAACAAAAAGGTTAGAAGCACGTTTATTCATTCATTCAATTTCAAAGATCAAGATATTCATTTATCAAACATTACATAAGTTCAGTAAGCATTGAATTACATCAAACATTCTTTCAAAATTCTTGATTCTTCTAAAATCTTTTCATTCCTTCTTTTGAATCTATAAAATCTTTAATGCAAAAGCACGTTTTTCTCTTGAAGCTCGCATTGCACTTAATATGTCTCAGAGTCCTTATCTCAAAAATATTCTTAAATCACATTTAAGGTGAAGAACCAAGAGTAGATTCAATTTGAATCTTCTAAGGAATCAAAAATTCATAAACTTTCAAATTCATTTTCATTTTCTCATGATCAAAAAATGCTCTAACTGAAGAAAACCAGAAGCAACAGGAAAGAGCAGGGCTGGAGGTGGGCTGCTGGGCTCAGGTGAAGGATGTCTCAGATGGTCCAGCCTCAGCCTCTGTCAGCTCTATCTCTCCTTTCCTTTCCCATTTCCATTCTTAAAACCCCATTCGATGAAGTAGCCAAGCTATAAAATCAGTGTGTCTTAGTTCTTCATAGGCTCATTTCAGAAATCACACCCCTTGGCTTTGAAATCTTGTTATCATGCCATAAGGCAAACTTGACTTCTTCTTCCTCCACCTCAGCCATGTACCATAATATCATCCAGGGAAGATTATAGGCTTGCCTGTCACACATCCATTAAAATGTCTCTCTCAGAGACATAGTCAAATCTACCAGTCTTGGGAAAAAATCCTACTGCAAATATTATGAATAATCTCAGCTCTAAAGGCAATGATTTGCAAAACTTCTTCAAATCCAAAATTCCCTTTAATCTTGATAAGCTGATCTATCACTGAAAATGGAAGTCCAGATAAGGGTAATAAAAGTCTAGAAGAATAAGTGACCTCCTCTCACACTACTAAGCCATGATCTCCTCTAGACAAATTCTTGTAAAATTCCTTAACTAAGGCAGGATAGTGGGGTCTAGAACAAATTTCTCCCAACCCATCTCAATTGTCTCCCAATAAAAACCCTCGCTCAAAAATCAAAATCCACCTTTCTACCCGTGTATCCTCTAACTACCTGAGGTGAAGAAGGGCTGGATTGGAGAAGGGATGAAGTCGCTTGGAGAAGGCTCACGCACCGGACGCCTCACCTCCTTTTCACACCGGGATCCAGTTTTGGGTGCCATTGATCTTGGAATGGTTAATCAGGGGTTTTGGAAGGTTTGGAATTTGGAGAGATTTGGAAAGATTGGAAATGAAGGGTCGACTCTGCCCTAGATAAATCAACCTGGGACCACTTCGAGTCGGCTCGCGCAAAGCAGGGTCGACTCCGGACAGTCACAGGCCCGAATGGAGTCGACTCGCGAAAGGGGTCGACTCCAGAGTTTCAGTCGAAACCAGGAGTCGACTCCGATACGAGGAGTCGGCTCCGAGACCATTTCAGAGAAAAAATAAATTTCTGAAATGTGTCCGGAATGATCATAAAATTGATAAATAATCATTGAATATGATGAATCAATTAGAATGAATCTAGATAAGATTTCCTTAAAATCAAGGATTTGATTCTAGATAATTTCCTTAGGGGTTTCAAATTCATTCTAATGGATCACAAATCCTAACTCTCCTCTAAGATAACAGAATCTTTCTTCACTTAAGGTTTTGTAAATATGTCAGCTAATTGTTCTTCAGTGTTAACATAATCAAGACAAATTTCATTATTAGCTACATGTTCTCTTATAAAATGATATCTAATTTCTATGTGTTTAGTTCTTGAATGTTGAATTGGATTTTTGTTAATTATTGCACTTGTGTTATCACATCTTATGGGTGTTTTATCAAGTGTGATACCATAGTCTTCAAGTTGTCGCTTAATCCATAGGATTTGCGCACAGCAACTTCCAGCTGCTACATATTCAGCTTCAGTAGTTGATAATGCAACTGAATTTTGCTTTTTGCTAAACCATGAGATTAAGTTACTTCCTAAGAATGGCATGCACCACTTGTGCTTTTTCTATCTAATTTACATCCAGCATAATCAGAATCAGAATATGCAATTAGATTTAATGTGAGTCTCTAGAATACCATAAACCTACATTTTTTGTTCCACTTACATATCTTAGTATTCTTTTAACAGCAATTAAATGTGATTCTTTAGGTTCAGATTGAAATCTAGCACATAAACATAGCAAACATATATCTGGTCTACTTGCGTTAAGTAAAGTAGGGATCCGATTATACCTCGATAATATTTTGATCAACCTTCTTACCTTCTTCATCTTTGTCCAGCTTGCATGAAGGACTCATTGGTGTTCCGAGGGGTTTCATTGATTCCATACCAAACTTCTTTAGGATTTCTCTTGTGTATTTGTTTGGTTGATGAAGATTCCCTCTTTGCTTTTTGATTTGGAGTCCAAGGAAGAAGTTGAGTTCTCCCATCATGCTCATCTCGAATTCTCCCTGCATCAACTTAGCAAATTCTTGACAAAGAGATTGTTAGTAGCACCAAAAATATCATCAACGTATATTTGTACTACAATAAATCTTTACTTTTCTTTTTCAAAATAAGTTTTATCAACATTTCCTCTTGTAAAATCATTTTCAATTAAAATTTACTTAATATCATACCAAGCTCTAGGTGCTTGTTTCAAACCATATAAAGCTTTGTGCAATTTAAAAACGTGATTTGAAAATTCGTGATCTTCAAAACCTGGTGGTTGTTCTACATAAACTTCTTCATTTATAAATCCATTTAAAAATGCACTTTTTACATCCATTTGAAATAAGTTAAAATTCATATGACATGCAAATGCAAGTAATAGCTAATGGCTTCTAATCTAGCTACTGGTGCAAAGGTTTCATCAAAATCAATACCTTCTTCTTGATTATATCCTTTTGCAACTAATCTAGCTTTGTTTCTAATTACTATGCCATTTTCATCTAGTTTATTTCTAAAACCCATTTTGATCCTATAACTGAATGATTTTTAGGTCTTTCAACTAAGGTCCATACATTATTTCTAGTAAATTGATTTAATTCTTCTTGCATTGCTAACATCCAATTATTATCTTTTTCAGCTTCTTCAATAGTTTTAGGTTCAATTTGTGATACAAATGCAAGATGATTACTAATATTTCTCATATGATCTAGTTCTTATTCCTTGAGATGGATCACCTATAATCAATTCCTTAGGATGACTATAAGCATATCTCCAATCTCTAGATAGATCTACATCATTATGTGAATCATCATCTTTAGCTTCTTGTTCATGATCTGAAGATACTTCAATATTAAGTTTTTCAAGATCTTTTTCAATTATGTTTGTATCTTCCTCATCATCAATCTTTTCAGAACTAGATGCTAAAGATTCATCAAAAACTACATGAATGGATTCTTCAACTACTAAGGTTTTCTTGTTAAATACTCTATATGCTTTACTAGTTGTTGAATATCCTAAGAATATTCCTTCATCAGATTTAGCATCAAATTTTCCTAAATTGTTTTTACCATTATTATGAATAAAACATTTACATCCAAATGCATGAAAGTATTTTATTTGGTTTTCTTTCATTCCATAATTCATAAGGTGTTTTCTTTAAAATTGGTCTTATTAAGCTCTATTTAAGATGTAACATGCTGTGTTAATAGCTTCCGCCCAAAAGTACTTTGGTAGTTGCTTTCACATAGCATGGTACGGGCCATGTCTTCTAGAGTCCTATTTTTCCTTTCAACTACACCATTTTGTTGTGGAGTCCTAGGGGCTGAAAAATTATGATTAATTCCATTTTCAGCAAAAACTTTCAAATAAGTGATTTTCAAATTCAGTTCCATGATCACTTCTTAGAGACACTATGGTAGTGTTTTTCTCATTTGTGACTTTCTTGAAGAATTTCAGAAATATCGAGAAAGTCTCATCTTTGTGAGCTAAAAACATTACCCAAGTATATCTAGAATAATCATCTACAATCACTAGACCATATTTCTTTCCTCCTAGACTTGTGGTTCTAGTTGGTCCAAAAGGTCCATGTGAAGTAGCTCTAGTGGCCTAGAAGTTGAAACAATATTTTTAGATTTGAAAGAACTTCTAGTTTGTTTTCCAAATTGACATGCATCACATATTTTGTTATTTTCAAAATCTAGTTTAGGTAATCCTTTAACTAAATCCATTTTAATTAGTTTTGAAATAAGGTGTGTGCTTGCATGACCTAATCTACGATGCCACAACCAACCAATTCATTTATGTTAGCATTGTCAGCAATTAAGCAATGATTACTTAGATAATTTTCTAAATCAAGTAACATTGCCATGTCTATAACCAGTAAATACAATGCTATTATCAATGGAATTAGTTACAGTGCATATAGAAGATTTAAATGAAACATTAAAGTTTTATCACATAATTGGCTTATACTAATTAGATTATGCTTTAAACCATCAACATAAAGTACATTTTCAATAAATGTAGATGGAGTTATACGAATTTACCAAGGCCCATAATTTGACCTTTACCATTATCGCCAAACGTAACAACTCCACCTTTCTTTCTTCTAGGGTGATGAATTCTTTGTCACCCGTCATATGTCTTGAGCAGCCACTATCAAGATACCACTTTTTCTTTGATCTTTTGGCTACAAGACATTCCTGCAATAATCAAACTTTATGTTTAGGTACCCAAGCTTTCTTGGGTCCTTCATGGTTAGTAGCAACAAAATTGTTCCTTTCGGAACCCATATTTTCTTTCCTTTAACATTTAAATTTTATTATTTTTTGCATTCATAAGATTTATGTCCTTTTTTACAAAACAAGTTTACTTTGGTTTTTTTACAAAAAATTTTTAAAATTTTTGTTTCCTTAGTGTTATACCTAATCCAGCTTTGTCAAAAACAGCTTTTTACTTAAAAAATTTAATTTTTGAGCTTATGTAAATTTATCAACATATTTTTATATTTTTAACTTCTTTCTTAAAAAATTTTTCATTAGAGATTGATTCTTTTTCTTTTAAAATTTTTATTTTCAGATTTTAATTTTTAACTTCATTAATTCATTTTTCTCTTTAAAATTTAAGTTTTCATTTTTCAAAATTTGTTTTCTTTTTCAAAATTTTAAAATCAAACAATTCATTGAAAGCTCAAAATTCATCAAATGTAAATTCATCATGGTTTCGAACTTACCTCGTTGTCGTCCGCCATGAAGCAATGTTTGCAACTCTTTTTGTTCTTCGGAAGAAGATTCTTCACTGTCACTCCATGCCATAAGCCTTCTTTTTCTTGTAGGCCTTCTTAATAAGGACAGTCATATCTAAAATGCCCTGGCTTCATAACATACAAGGGCTCTTTCTCTTCTTGTCCTTTCCTTTTTTTCTTTTCTTTTCCATTTTTTCCAAATTTCTTTGCTCTTCTTCATAAACTAAATTTCTTTGCAAGAGAGCTGTTTCATCATCTTCATCTTCATCACTGCTGCTCTTTCTTTCTGCAGCTTTGAGGGCTTTTCTTTCTTCTTGACTTCCTCCTCTTGATGCTGCTTCATTGTCAGCTCATGGGTCATAAGGATCCAAGAAGCTCCTCCAAAGGTAAAATTCAGGTCTTTGGCTTCTTGGATTGCAGTCACTTTGCTTCCCATGATCTTGGAAGTGACCTAAGAATTTTGCGAACAAGTTCAGAGTTAGTATAAGTTTTACCAAGACTTTTCAAACCATTCACAATATCAGTGAATCTAGTGTACATGCATGTGATGGTTTCAGTTTGTTCCATGCTAAACAATTCATATTTATGAACCAAATATTAATTTTGATTCTTTTACTTGGTTGTACCCTCATGGGTAACTTCTAATCTATCCCAAATTTCTTTTGCGGAATTACATGTAGAGATTCGGTTGAATTCATTAGCATCTAAGGAACAATATAAAATTCATGGCTTTAGCATTAAGCTGTGCCATTTTCCTATCATTATCATTCCAATCCCTTTCGGGCTTAGGAACAGTGCCATCTAAAGTGTGTGGGTGTACTAGGTCCATTTTTATTACACCCACAATTCATAATCAGAAGCTTGAATGAATATCCTCATTCTAGCTTTCCAATATGAATAGTTGAGCCATTAAATAAAGGAGGTCTATTCGTAGAATGACCTTCAGCAAAATGAACCACTTGTGTTGCCATTTGGATCTTTAGCTCTTGATCGTGAGATCAAATTCTAAATGAGCA
This sequence comes from Calamus simplicifolius, assembly GCA_900491605.1. Taxonomy (NCBI): domain Eukaryota; kingdom Viridiplantae; phylum Streptophyta; class Magnoliopsida; order Arecales; family Arecaceae; genus Calamus; species Calamus simplicifolius. The sequence goes on from UESW01004777.1 coordinate 13,580, forward strand.
CTTGCTCTGATACCAATTGTTGGCCCAGATGGCAACCCAAGAGGGGGGGGTGAATTGGGTTCTTAAAATTTAATTTTAAAAATTTAAAGAAAGTGCAAGTGAAAAATAAAAGCACAATAAGAGAGAGAGATAGAGACAATCACGGCAAACACAAGATTTTATAGTGGTTCGGTGTATCCAACACCTACGTCCACTCCCAAGATTCACTTGGGTCCACACTATAATCCCCTAGATTACAGCCGAGTTGTTTTACAAGCTCACAACTCAAACTTGTTGTTTTCCGGGATCACAACGAACCCAGCTGGTTTTCACGGGCTCACCAGCACAAAACCCTAACCCAAGCTAAACTAGCTTGTCCCGAGGTAAACTACCTCCACTAATTCAATCCCCCTGATTGAATTAGCAAACAAAATAAAATAAAGTTTAAAATTAAAGCTCCTTAAATGAGCAAATATGCAATGTAAATAAAAAAGATTAGAAAAGCCTGTTTGAAGCGATTTGAGGTTGGGCTTTTCTTCTTTTCTTCTTTTTCTTCTTCTTCTAAATGAGCTAACTGGATTTGAACTTGATCTTGAATGAGGCTCGTTGAAGAAAAGTTGAAGATTTAGGGCTCTAGCTCCTCTTCTTCAAATCGGATGAAATCCTTCAGATTTTGATCTTTGAAGGCTTTGGATTTCTCTTCTATCTCTCAATAACAATTGGCCTTAAGCACAGAGATTTTTCCTCTTAAAAACTAGATGATTTCTCTCTTTCTATTTCCGGTTTTCTTTTCTCTATTTTTTTCCTCTTTTTTTCGAACGGACGAATCCCCCTTTTTATAGACTTTCAATCTGAGATTAGGTGAGAAATAGCCGTTGAAATGTACCTTAGATGATTCTCCACGCAAGAAAATGTATCTGTTGAAGAGTAGGTGAGAAAATATATCCGTTAGAGCTGATCTGGCACTTTTGAAAATCATCCTTGACAGGTTGGAGTCAGCTCCAACTTTTCATGTGTCGGCTCCAAATCGTTTTCCCAAAATAGCAAAAAAATAATCCGTTATGGAGTCGGCTCCGACTTTACGAAGTATCGACTCACTGCTGACTGGAGTCGGCTCCCAAAATTTGATGTGTCGGCTCCGAAGAATTGCTCCGAAAACATAGTCTCTGTAACTCAGGTTAGAGTCAGCTCCCAAAATCCATGTGTCGGCTCCGAAACTTCAAGTATCGGCTCTGAAACTCTAGGTGTCGACTCCGAACCGTGCCAAAAATATTGAACTATTCTAATACGCTCTGGAGTCGGCTCGAAACTATTAGGGTGTCGGCTCTAAGTTCTAAACTTAAATAAATTCCATTGAAATTCAATTCAAAACTGATTTCTATATATCTTGGATAATTAATCGATCTTAATCCATGAAACTTATCAATTTATCAGAAACACAAGGAATATACTCATGGCTTTTGTTAATCATTAAAATCAATTAATTGGGTAAATAATTTCTTAATAATTTCCCCAACAGTCGTAATAAGTATTAATTTTATTTTAACTAAAATTATTCTTTTCATTCTATTATGGCGAAACAAAACATTCACCGTAATAAATCTACTTATTACGACGAATTATATGTCATCGTAATAAGTCTTAATAAAAATTAAAAAAAATTATTTTACGATCTATTACGGTGAAACAAAACATTCGCCGTAATAAATCTACTTATTACGATGAATTATATGTCATCATAATAAGTCTTAATAAAAATAAAAAAAATAATTTTATTTTACGAGCTATTACGACGAAACAAAACGTTCGCCGTAATAAATCTTAATAAAATTAATTTTTTTTATTTTTGTATTACGACGTATTACAACGAAACTTATGCTCACCGTAATATGTATAACAATTTTTTTATTAAATTTTTTTTCTTGTTCTATTATGGCGAAAATAGAATTGTCACCGTAATAGTTATATTATTACTACGAAAATTATTTATGCCGTAATAAGTATAATGATTTTTTTATTAAATTTTTTTCTCGTTCTATTACGGAAAAAATAGTGTTTTGGTCGTAATAGTTATATGTATTACAAAGAAAATTATTTTTGCCGTAATAAGTATAATGATTTTTTATTAAATTTTTTTCTCATTCTATTACGGCGAAAAGTAGAATTTTCACCGTAATAGGTTTACTTATTATGACAAAAAGTTGTTTCACCATAATAATATGATTTTTTTATTAAATTTTTTGTTCTAATACGGTGAAAATTGAATTTCTCCATAATATATTCTTATTATGAAAAAAATATTTTTGCCATAAAAGATAATACTTATTACGAGATCGTGAAACCCTTTCTCCCACGAAACCCTTTCTCTCCCGCGACATCATGAAACCCTAAACCCAGACTCCGTCCGCCGACCCCCCCCCTCCCCGCCCCCACCACCCCGCCAATGGACACCAAAACCAGAAGAGAGTCCATCTGCCGACCCCCGTGAGCTCCTCTCCGCTGCCACACCCCAGACGCCGGAACCAGAGGAGAAGGTGCAGTGGATTTCCAACTAAATCTCTTCTTCTTCTTTTTTTATCTGATTTTTTTTTCAGAATCTTAGTAATGCTAGTGTTATTTCTTCATATTTGGAGGTTGAAGTGGATTTCCATTCTGAGTGGCTAGAGGCTGAAGCAAGTGATTCGAGAGTCGGGATGGTTTGGGTTGGAGTTTGACGTCATTGGAGAGGATTTGAAAAGGATTTGGAGGTTGTTTCTCGAAACCACTGAGAAATTAAAAGGTAAGTTTATCTCTTCTGCATCCCCTTCTTCCAAAGTCTTAAATTATTGTAATAGGTACAAAATAAAAAAAATAAAAATAAAAATTTAAAATAAAACTTTATTACGGCGACTTAATTTCGCCATAATAGGTAGCTATTACGGCGAATTAAGTCGCCGTAATAGATTAGATGTTATTACGGCGAAATAGTTTCGCCGTAATAGGTAGATATTATGGCGAAACTAAGTCACTATAATAACTTCTAACCTATTATGGCGACTTAATTTTATCGTAATAAATATAATAATTTTTTTATTAATTTTTTTTCTCATTCTATTACGGAAAAAAGTAGAATTTTTGCCATAATAGGTTTACTTATTACGATGAAAAGTTGTTTCGCCGTAATAATATACAAATTTTTTTATTAAATTTTTTGTTCTAATATGGCAAAAGTTGAATTTTGCCGTAATATATTCTTATTACGATGAAAATATTTTTGCCATAAAAGATAATACTTATTACGAGATCATGAAACCCTCTCTCTCTGCAAAACCCTCTCTCTCCCATGACTTCGTGAACCCTAAACCCAGACTCCGTTCGCTGACCCCCCCCCCACCCCCCATATCGAACGCCGAAACCAGAAGAGAGTCTGTCGTCGACCCCTACGAGCTCCTCTTTTCCCCCACACCTCGAACGCCGAAACCAGAGGACAAGGTGCAGTGGATTCCAACTAAATCTCTTTTTCTTTTTTTTTAATCTAATTTTTTTTCAGAATCTTAGTAATGGTGGTGTTATTTCTTCAGATTTGGAGGTTAAAGTGGATTTCCATTCTGAGTGGCTAGAGGCTGAAGCCAGTGATTCAAGAATAAGGACGATTTGGGTTGGAGTTTGACGCCATTGGAGAGGATTTGAAAAGGATTTGGAGGTTGTTTCTCAAAACCACTGAGAAATTAAAAGGTAAGTTTATCTCTTCCGCATCCCCTTCTTCCAAAGTCTTAAATTATTGTAACATGTACAAAACAAAAAAAATTACAATAAAAAATAAAAATAAAAACTTAAAATAAAACTTTATTACGGCAACTTAATTTCACCATAATTGGTAGCTATTATGGTGAAATTAAGTCGTCGTAATAGATTAGATGTTATCACTAATAACTTCTAACCTATTACGACGATTTAATTTCGTCGTAATAAGTATAACAATTTTTTTAGTAAATTTGTTTCTCATTCTATTATGGCGAAAAGTAAAATTTTCGCCGTAATAGGTTTAGTTATTACGATGAAAAGTTGTTTCATCGTAATAATATATGATTTTTTTATTAAATTTTTTTTTCTAATACGGCGAAAGTTGAATTTCGCCGTAATATATTCTTATTACGATGAAAATATTTTTTCCATAAAAGATAATACTTATTACGAAACCCTCTCTCTCCCGTGAAACCCTCTCTCTACCGCTGAAACCCTCTCTCTCTCTCTCTCGACTTAGTGAAACCCTAGACCCAGACTCCGTCGCCGACCCCCCCCCCCCACCCCCCGCCGTCGGATGCCGAAACCCAGAGAAGAAGGTGCAGTGTATTTCCAACTAAATCTCTTCTTTTTTTTAATCTGATTTTTTTTCAGAATCTTAGTAATGCTGGTGTTATTTTTTCAGATTTGGAGGTTGAAGTGGATTTCCATTCTGAGTGGCTAGAGGCTGAAGCAAGTGATTCGAGAGTTGGGATGGTTTGGGTTGGAGTTTGACGCCATTGGAGAGGATTTGAAAAGGATTTGGAGGTTGTTTCTCAAAACCACTAAGAAATTAAAAGGTAAGTTTATCTCTTCTGCATCCCCTTCTTCCAAAGTCTTAAATTATTATAATAGGTACAAAATAAAAAAATTTAAATAAAAAATAAAAATTTAAATTTAAAATAAAACTTTATTATGGTGACTTAATTTCACCATAACAGGTAGCTATTACGGCGAAATTAAGTCATCGTAATAGATTAAATGTTATTACGGTGAAATAGTTTCGTCGTAATAGATAGATATTATGGTGAAACTAAGTCACCGTAATAACTTTTAACCTATTACGGTGACTTAATTTCGCCGTAATAGTATAACAATTTTTTTATTAAATTTTTTTCTCGTTCTATTACGGTGAAAAGTAGAATTTTCGCCGTAATAGGTTTACTTATTACGACAAAAAGTTGTTTCACCGTAATAATATACGAATTTTTTTATTGAATTTTTTCTAATACGCCGAAAGTTAAATTTTACCGTAATATATTTTTATGATAAAAATATTTTTGCCATAAAGATAATACTTATTACGAAATTGTGAAACCCTCGCTCTCCTGCGAAACCCTCTCTCTACGCTGAAACCCTCTCTCTCCCGCGACTTCGTGAAACCCTAAACCCAGACTCCGTCCGCCGACCCCCCCACCCCCCACCGTCGGACGTCGAAACCAGAAGAGAGTCCGTTTGTCGACCCCCGCGAGCTCCTCACCGTCGCCACACCTCGGACGCCAAAACCAGAGGATAAGGTGCAGTGGATTTCCAACTAAATCTCTTCTTCTTTTTTTTTTAATCTAATTTTTTTTAGAATCTTAGTAATACTGGTATTATTTCTTCAGATTTGGAGGTTAAAGTGGATTTCCATTCTGAGTGGCTAGAGGCTGAAGCCAGTGATTCGAGAGTCGGAATGGTTTGGGTTAGAGTTTGACGCCATTGGAGAGGATTTGAAAAGGATTTGGAGGTTGTTTCTCAAAACCACTGAGAAATTAAAAGGTAAGTTTATCTCTTTCGCATCCCTTCTTCCAAAGTCTTAAATTATTGTAACATGTACAAAACAAAAAAAATTATAATAAAAAATAAAAAAAAATTTAAAATAAAACTTTATTACGGTGACTTAATTTGTCGTAATATGTAGCTATTACGGCGAAATTAAGTCGTCGTAATAGATTAGATGTTATTATGGCGAAATAGTTTCGCCTTAATAGGTAGATATTACGGCGAAACTAAGTCACTGTAATAACTTCTAACCTATTACAACGACTTAATTTCACCGTAATAAGTATAATAATTTTTTATTAAATTTTTTTCTCATTCTATTACGATGAAAAGTAGAATTTTTGTCATAATAGGTTTACTTATTACGATGAAAAGTTGTTTCATCATAATAATATACGATTTTTTTATTAATTTTTTTTGTTCTAATACGGTGAAAGTTGAATTTCGCTGTAATATATTCTTATTACGACAAAAATATTTTGCCATAAAAGATAATACTTATTACGAAACCCTCTCTCTCCCGCGAAACCCTCTCTCTACCGTTGAAACCCTCTCTCTCGCCGACTTCGTGAAACCCTAAACCCCGACTCCGTTCGCCGACCCCCCCACCCCCCCCCCCCCCCCCGCCGTCAGATGCCGGAACCAAAAGAGAGTCTGTCCACCGACCCCCGCGAGCTCCTCTCCGCTGCCACACCTCGGACGCCGGAACCATAGGAGAAGGTGTAGTGGATTTCCAACTAATCTCTTCTTTTTTTCTAATTTGATTTTTTTCAGAATCTTAGTAATGCTGGTGTTATTTCTTCAGATTTGAAGGTTGAAGTGGATTTCATTCTGAGTGGCTAGAGGCTGAAGCCAGTGATTCGAGAGTCGGGACAGTTTGGGTTGGAGTTTGACACCATTGGAGAGGATTTGAAAAGGATTTGGAGGTTGTTTCTCAAAACCACTGAGAAATTAAAAGGTAAGTTTATCTCTTCCGCATCCCCTTCTTCCAAAGTCTTAAATTATTGTAACAGGTACAAAACAATAAAAATAAAAATAAAAAATTAAAGTAAAACTTATTACGATGACTTAATTTTGCCGTAATAGGGTAGCTATTATGGCGAAATTAAGTCACCATAAAAGATTAGATGTTATTACGGTGAAATAGTTTCGCCGTAATAGGTAGATATACGATGAAACTAAGTCACATTAATAACTTCTAACCTATTACGGTGACTTAATTTCATCGTAATAGAAAGATATTACGACAAAATTATTTGCTATAATAACATCTAATCTATTACGGTGACTTAATTTCACCGTAATAGCTACCTATTACGGTGAAACTATTTCGCCGTAATAACATATAACCTATTATGGCGACTTAATTTCGCCATAATAGGTAGCTATTACAGTGAAATTAAGTCGCCGTAATAAAGTTTTATTTAAAATTATATTTTTTAAATTTATAACGATGATATATGTCATCGTAATATATAATTTATTACGATGAAAATTTTTCGTCATAATAAATTATATATTACGACGAAAATAATTTCATCGTAATAAGTTATTACGACATTACCTTATTATGATGATTTTGAAACGTATTACGATGAATTTTTTATCATCATAATAACTTATTACAACAATTTTTATACTTATTACGATGAATTAATTCGTCATAATAAGTCATTTTTCTTGTAGTGATATCTATACAATCCTTGTCTGTCAAACAAAATATAGAACCAAACTCTCATATATGCCTGGAACATATCCCTAGAAATGGGTTTAGTTAATGGATCAACCTGCATCCTGCTAGCGCAGATATGCCTAAGGGAAGCCTCTCCTTGCCTGACCATGTTCTGAATAAAGTGATATCTAATGTCAATATGCTTAGTCCTTCATGGTACTTAGGATTTTTAGCATACTGCAATGCTGCCATACTATCAAAACATGTATGAATGGCCTCATGAATATTGGCTGATATCTCAAGTCATCTCAAGAACCTCCTCAGTCATACAACCTCCTAGACAGCAACCGAACAAGTAATATATTCGGCTTTCATTGTAAACAGGGCAACACAATTCTATTTTTTACTGCAATAAGAGATAGCTCTACCTTCAAAAATGAACACATATCCTGAAGTGAATCTATGCTCGTCTTTATCACCAGCCCAATTAGAATTACAAAAACCCTTTAATCTCAAGTCCCCTTCCTAATAACATAGGGCAAGATTAGTAGTAACACGGAGGTAATGAATGATTCTTTTCACTGCTTCCCAATGAGCAGGTACCAGATTGTTTTGGCATCGGCTAACCAAGCCTACTACAAAGCTAATGTCAGGATGAGTACACAACATAACATACATCAAACTTTCCACAGCACTTACATAGGGAGTCCTACTCATCTTTTCTCTCTCCTATCTATTCTAGGCATAGTTGTCAGAACTGAACCGAACCGGCTAGTTGGATCGGTTAAACCAGAACCCGAAGGCCAAGCCAGTCCAGTTCTAACATAAAACCGGATGTGTAAGACACTCAAAATAATCCGATCAACCCATTCAGTTCACCCGAGAACCGGCCAACCCAACATAAATCCAATAGGTCAGGGTTTGTTTTCAAATTCTCTACCTTCGCCCCCAATATAAATCTTCCTTGCCACTCCCCCAACTTCCCCAGGACTCTCAAGGGTCTCTCGAGGCCTTTAACCCCTCCACCTTCTCTATGCGCTCGCACCAGCTTCCCTAGTCCCACCCCAAGCTCACCTCCCCCTTCTCTTCTTGACAACCTCACTCCTCCTTCAAAACCTCCCAAGAAGACCTCACCACCCCATGGCTCGTCCTCTCCTAATCCCGCTCTGAGACTAGCTCCATCTCTGGGAAAGCATCCACCTCCAACGTCGATGTGGCAGCGCAGTGGGCAACGAGTGAGGTCTGGTCCTCAAGACCTACAAGGAGACCGAGAGGCTGCAAGGCATTGGGGTGTGGCAATCCAAGGAAGAGGCATGGAAGGGCGATCAGAGGACTATAGGGACTTGTATCGGAGCTCCGAGGACTCTAAGACGGCCACAGAAAGGAGATGGGAGGGAGGCTGACCCAACAGTGGTCGAAGAGACTCCAAGATATTGTACCTTAATTTTTATTAAAAATATTTTTTATTAATATAAATATATTTTTATATTAAAATAATTGAATCGATGGTTCAACTGATGACCCAACGGTTGAATCGGTGACCCGAGCCCTTGGCCAGATTGATGTCCAAGCCGGGTCTGACATTCATGGTTTTAGGGCATTGGTCGAGTCTTGAATAGTGCATTTGGAATCATTCCAAGATTTTCTTAATATAAGTTCCTTGAGGCAGATTAAGAAACCTCTTAGCACGGTTCCTTAGATCCTCACTCCTAGCATAAAATTTATCTAATCCATATCCTTTATCTCAAGGACAGAGGACAATCACTCTTTAGTGGCATTGATCATCTCTATAGAACTTTCAACTATTAGAATATCACTGCATATAACGCTAAAATTAAAATCCCATCGTTTGATTTCTTAATATACACATAGTAGTCCTCCTCAATTATATGTAAGCCAATCAATATAATGGCTTCATAAAACTTGAGGTACCGCTGCCTAGATGACTACTTGAGACCATATATAGCCTTTTAAGGCGACACACTTTATCTTCCTTTTCTTTGGCCATGAAGCCCAAATGTTGATCCATGTAAATCTTTTCATCCAGGTTTTCATTAAGAAACATTGTCTTAATATCCATCTAATGTAACTCCAAATCTAAATGGGCTAGGATCAATTGAATGAAGGCAAATCTCACTATAAAAGAAAATGTCTCCTTATAATCTATACCGTTCATCTAAGTATAGCCCTTCGCCATAAGACGAGCTTTGTACTTATAAATTAACCCATAAAGCGGGCTTTATCTTTAGGACCCACTTATTTTCTATAAATTTGTGCTAGACTGTAGGTCTACTAGGTCCCACACATGGTTCCTGACCATCGACTCCATCTCATCCTCCATAGCACCTAGCCACTCACTGCGAGCTGGTAAATCGAGCACCTTATCATAGAGGCTAGTTTAACCAGATCCAAACAAGTGCAAAGAAAACATTTTCCTTCAACCTTAAATGTTGATGTGGAATAATTCCACATTTACTTTTTCATAATTGTGGATCTGAACCCTGAAGACCATTCTCTGAAGGTGCATCAACCCTCATGAACAAGCTCCTACTGGGTGTGCGCTTCCACTATTTGATGCGCTACTTCCATTGGGCCCAGCATTTTCACTATCCGTGGTGATCCCTGAAATAGGCCGTAATGCCCATTCCTTACCAAAGATAGTAAGAAGGTCCTCTTGTAACTCATACAGGGTCAGGTTCTTAATTTCATCAATCTCTTCTCAATCTCATTCATGAATTTTTCTTTCTTTTTTTTAAGCTTTTTTATGAACTTAGTCAAGGTTAAGATTAGCAAGATTAGGTCTCCATCATATTCGATGGATTAGGTAAAATTGTTGTCTTATATTATAATTATTTTTCTTTAATTTAAAAGTTTTGTAATGATTATAAAAATTTTTAAAAATTAGAATGCACTTAGTTTTTAAGAATAGTCCCTTTTTCATTTTAATTTTTATTTTCATAAAAACAAAAAATATATTTTGTTTGGTTTTTATTTTATTTTTATTCTCTGAAAATAATTTTTGTTTCAATTTCCTGTCCTATAAAAATATATTTGATAAGTGAAATTGGCATCGTTAAGTTACACTTCCAGACGACGATGGCGAACCCGGAGGACTTGAAAGATCGATGGTGATTGGACCGCGAACGGTCGCCTTTGTGGGGGCCACATGCGCACCGCACCATGCGTCGCCACCACATGTCCTCTGGCGGGTGGAAACATTGCCTTATCCGGAGGCGCGTGCAGTTATTCACTCTTTCTCATCCGCCGTTACTTCGAAACAGCAAAATACCGATAGCACGCGCGCCCGCCACACGCTCTTCGCGCCGACTCTCTAAAACCAATCCCCCACCCTTCTCTTCAGATCTCGATTTGCTCTTTTTTCTTGATGGAATTTAATCCGAGGTATTGGTAACCTGTAGAAGCTTGCGCTTAGATCTCGGTCTGTAGATCTCTGGGTTCGAAATGGAGGGCTTCAAGCCGAAGGACTTCTCCACAATCGGAGGGATCGCGACCATATCGCTGCTCCACTCCTTCATCCCCACCCACTGGCTCCCTTTCTCCATTGTCGGCCGCGCCCAGAAATGGACCCTTTCGAGAACTCTCCTCGTCAGTGAGTTCTTCTTCAGCTTCTCTCTTAAGATTTTGTCATCATCTTCCGAATGATTCTGGGTCAGATTTTTGTATTGTCATAAATTCTCTTTAGAGATCTACAGAAATGTGTTTGCTAGGCGTGAGTTCCTTGCAGGGTGTATTGATTACCGATGGAAGAATCGATAAATGCAGCTGAATTGAAGTTTAACTGGGTACAATTGGTCTTCTAGGGACGAAATGGAATCTCGAAGTATGCAGCGATAGTTTTAGTCATTTTTGTGCGAAAGAATGCGATTTTAAGGTATTTAGCGGCCACTGACTGCTGTTTTGGCATCTCGTTACTGGATAGATCCGAGGCTTTGGGTTTCGGTTTGATGTTCAACCGATGAATTAAGTTTGTTTGAGTAATTTTTTTGAAAAAGGCCATGGATGGTAACATGTAGAACATATGGGAGAGGTGAAATTGGATGTCGCCATGCTAGCAAAAAAAAATTATAAGTTTTTATTTGTAATACATTAAAAACTTTCTAACCCATAATGTTAATCCTAGTCATCTACTTCTTTTATTCCGTGATCTATCTTAAAACAATGAGCTGATGGACACAGGAGGAGCCGTAACTTAAGCTTAAACAAACTTGTTAAGTCCTGCTCAGTGTTGAGCTAAAAATTAGAGTAGAAATCATTTCAAAAGTGTGATAAAGTGATAAACCTCAACGCATGCCTCAATATGGTGAACTCTTTTACATAAGAGGAATTGTTTTGCCAGCCAATGGGAAGATTTCAACAGCTTTCCTAAATTAATTAGCTTATGATCTTTCATTAAATTCATGGCAAGCATATGCTGACTCCATGCGGGTACCATAAGACTGGGAACATTCATTTAGAAAATGAACCATATAAATTTTGGCTTCCCACATTCTAACAAAGTAGTTTCCTGCCTATGAAATTTTGGTTCCATTTTCTGCTGGAGAAGGTTCCAGGTTTTATCCATGGTAGCCATATTGCCACCATAATCATAGAAAAAAGCAATATCTTATCGAATGGCTTATTGTCTTGATTCTAAAATATTGAAGGGCTGATTTATCTAGTGAAATCATTATAATTTCTAAGATTCATTCTTCTTTTTCTTCATTGTATAAACTTGAGTAGCTTATGATGACAGGTGACATCCACTTGTATAGTTGATTTTAAAGTTTTCTGTTTTTGGTTCAACAGTTGATCACAATTCTGCCATTGTCTAATTGGATATGTGCTCATTAGCTTTTATGGTCAATTCCAGATGTCTGACAGAAACTATTTTTGTCATTTGAATTGCAAAGATCTGTGCTTCAATTGTTGGGACTAACCAGGCACACTGACAGTTTCTCTTTAATTTTACTGATAGCTGCATTCGGAGCTGTCCTGCATGTGATTTCAACCTCGCTGCTTGGTATTACTGCAATTACCATGGCTAACACGATTGCTGGTGAGGAAACAGTGCATAGACTTGCTTCCTTGCTTCTCATAATTCTTGGAGGAAGTTATGTCCTGCTCTTCTTCTTGGGTAAAGGAGGCCACAGTCATTCCCACAACCATCCCATGGAGAAAATGGCTGTGGCTGGACTTATTCTTGTACCAGCATTATCTCCTTGTGCAACAACACTTCCTGTTTTCCTTGCTGTTGGCAACTCCTCATCTATGATGGTGCTAGCTATTGTTGTGCTACTATTCAGGTATGCCTCTATATATAATTTGGTTTTCTAAAGGGAATATGATGAAATGAATTGGGTTCCTTGTTGCTTGAACTCTAATTGGTGGTTGAGGAAAAAAGGCTCAAGAATTTTATTATTTATATAAAAAATTTACAATTCATTCTACTCTATATATACAACTTTCTGTTACACTAAATAAGGAATAAATTACAGCTAATTCCCTTAACTTTAGGGATAGATTATTGATCCTGATTTCCTTCACTAAACTTGAAAATATTATTGATCCTGATTTCCTCTACTAAACTTGAAAAGATTATTAACCCCGATTTCCTCCAGATTATTGATCCTGATTTTTTTTTCCTAAAAATCTTCCTACGATTGCTCATCCAAGATTTCCTACACTCCCCATCAAACTGGTGAATATAGATATTTCATTCTCAACTTGCTAACATTCTCATGAAATATATTGTTACACAGCCTTTTGTCATCACATCTGTAGTTGAAGTTCTATAGGTACATACGGAGTACAAATTAGTCCACTATCTAACTTCTCTCTAATTAGTACAAATCTTCCTACAATTGCTCATCCGAGATTTCTTACACTCGCTATCAAGCTGATGAATATAGATATTTCATTCCTAACTTGCTAACATTCTCATGAAACATGTTGTTACATAGCCCTTTTGTCATCACATCTGCCAATTGAAGTCCTGTAGGTACATACGGAGTACAAATTAGTCCACTATCTAACTTATCTCTAATGAAGTGACTGCCTATTTCTATGTGTTTTGTCCAATCATGTTACACTGGGTTGCGAGCTATACTTATGGCTGATTTGTTATCGCATTATAATCTTATAGGTCTGCTCCATTGAATCTTCATTTCCTCTAAAATAATTTTGGCCCACAGTAATTCATATAGTCCTGCTATCATAACTCTGAACTCGACTTCTGTACTTGATTTTGCTACTATATTTTGTTTCTTACTCCTTCAGAATATAAGTTTCCTCTAAGAAAGGTACAATAGCCTGACATTAAGTGCTTATCGACTGGAGATCTCGCGAAGTCCGCATCTATGTAAACTGCCAGATCAGTTGTAGATCCTTTCTTGAATAAAATTTTCTTTTCTGAATGTACTTTTAAGTAATTAAGAACTCGATAGACTGCCTGTAGGTGAACTTCGCTAGGATCATGCATAAACTGACTGATAACACTGACCAAATAAGCTATGTCTGGCTTAGTATGTGCAAGATAGATGAGTTTTCCAACAAGCCTTTGATACATCTCTCTGCCCACTGCCTTATCTCCAAGGGCCTCGCTTAATTTGTAATTCTGTTCAATAAGAGTTCCAATTAGTTTGCTAGCCATCATACACGTTTCCTTGAGTAGATCCGTAACATACTTTTGTTAAGAAATAAAAATTTTCTGTCTTGATCGAGTCACTTCAATTCTCAGAAAATACTTCAATCTTTTCAAATCTTTTATCTCAAACTCCTTGACTAGCCACAGCTTTAAGGCTTTCTTCTTTACTTCATCATTTTTTGTCACTATATATGTCATCCACGTACACAATTAATATAGTGACTCCCTTTGAAACTGAATACTTGATGAAAAGTGTGTAATCTTCTTGACTTTGTTTGTAACCACTGACTAATATCACTTTGGCAAACCATCCAAACCAAGTATGCGGGGATTGTTTCAACCCATATAACGCTTTTTTTAATCCACAAACTTTGTTTTCATCAATCCTACTAAACTCTGGTGGAATGTTCACATGGATCTCTTCTTCTAATTTTTTGTGAAGAAAGGCATTCTTTACATCATACTGTTGTAATTCTTAATCAAAGTTAATAGCCAAGGATAGCAAAATTCTTACTGTATTCATCTTTGCTACTGGAGCAGACATTTCTTTATAGTCTACTCCATATGTCTGAGTATATCCTTTCACAATAAGCCTCGCCTTGTAGCGTTCTAGGAATCCATCTGCCTTAAATTTTACTACAAACATCCACTTAGAGCCCACTACTTTCTTATTCTTAGGTAAATCAATCAATTTTTAAGTCCTATTCTTTTGTAATGCATCCATTTCTGCCTCCATAGCAAGTTTTCATTCTTTCTTTGATAATACTTCAGACAATGAGTTAGGAATGAAAACTATGTTTAAGGTTAAAAGAAAACTTTGATGGTTTGAAAAAAATCTCTCAAAAGTTACAAAGTGAGAAATGGGTATAGAGGTCTTTTGGCGCATTTTCGGATTCCTTTTCTCATAGCAATAGGTAGATCTTGATCGAGGTTAGGAGGCTCGGAACAAGGCGGTTCAGGATCGGAAGGAGGATAATCTATTTTTAATGTACAATCCAGGTTTGATTCACTTATTGTTATCTCATTTTCAGAGTTTGGTTCAAAAAGTTGTTCTTGCTCAGGATCGGAAGGAGGATAATCTATTTTTTTGTGTAGAATCAAGGTTTGATTCACTTATTATTACCTCATTTCTAGAGTTTGGTTCAGAAGGTTATTCTTGCCTTGTAATCATGATGGGATCTCTTTTCCTTGCATACACTTGATCAAATTGGAACAAGTCAAAGATTTTACCATCTCCTTTTCTTTTTCTTCCAGCTCCTTAGATTGTGGAATTGACTCTCGATATTTAGATTTGGACGACTCAGATAGGGGGCAGGATGTTTCTAGTGATGAAAAATTTGACTCCTTATCTTCATATATAAGTAAATCCCTTTGAAGATAAAAAGTAAAAAAATAGGGCTTATTTTCAACAAATATAACATCGGCTGAGACAAAGTTTTCTAGTGGGTGGATGATAACATTTATAACCCTTCTGAGTGGAGGGGTATCCCACAAAGACACATTTAAGAGCTCGAGGATTTAACTTTCCTCGGTTATGACTATGAATATGAACAAAAGATGTTCATCCAAAAATCCAAAGAGTAAGATTGAATGTGGATCGTATGTCAAGATAGAATTTAAACAAGACCTCTAATGGACTTTGAAATCGCAAGACCCTGGAAGGAATTTTATTTATGACATAAGTTGATGTGAGTACAACTTTCCCCAATATGATTTTGGTACATTTTGTTGAAACAATAAGGCTCTAGTGCACTCAAGAAGATGTCGGTTTTTTCTTTCTGCCACTCCATTTTGTTGTGGAGTGGTGATACAGGATGATTCATGTATGATTTTTTCTTTTTAAAAATAAGGGGTCAATGTCTGATTGAAGTAATCATAAGCATTATCTGAGCAAAAGTTCTTTATCTTAGTACCAAACTGATTTTGAATCATTGTATGAAAAATAAAAAAAATATGACTCACATCAGATTTATTTTTAAGTAAATAGATCTAAGAGACTCTTGTACAATCATTAATAAACGTCATAAACTACTTAGATTCTGAGATGTTTGGAATAGTTGATGGTCCTTAAATGTCACTATGGATTAAGAAGAAAGGGAAAGAAGATCTTTTATTACTGATTGAAAATGGTACATAAGTGTGTTTTGCATTCTTACAAACATCACAATGAAAAGACTGAATATCAAATCCCTTGAATAAAGAGGGAAACATTAGTTTCAATGCTGGAAAAGAAACATGACCTAAACGCTATAATGTAACCAAATGACATCTTTATTGGAAGAGAAAGACGAGCTAAATAAAGCAGATTTATTTAATTTTGGTTGACTTAATGTATCTAAGTAATAGAGTCCATTATGCTCCTTAGCAAATCCAATCCTCCTCTGTTGTGGAATAAACTACCATGAAACTTGTGGAACACGAATAAGAATTAATCTAAATGCAGAAAATAAAGAAGAAAAGAGCAATCAAATACAAGACACAAAGATTTACGTGGTTCGGCAATTTGCCTACGTTGCGGAAGGTTTCTAATTCTTTTTTATTGAGAGAAAGGCCTTACGGCTACAAAAATCTATTAGGGTTTTTATCTCTGTATGTCACACTTGCCCACCTGCCATTCTTGGCTCGGGCTGTCAAATCTATGCGCGTCATCCTTGACTCAGGCTGTCAAATCTATGTGTGTCATCCTTGGCTCGGGCTGCCAAATCTATGCATGCCCATGCATTTGGCAGGCTTCCATTTGCAGCTCCTGGCATGGGTTGCCAAATTTGCTGCGTGCCCGAATCTGCCCAAATTCGCAGGCTTCCACTTGCCGCTTTTGGCATGGGTTGCTAAATTTGCTGCACACCCAGATCTACCTAGATCCGCCCGCTCATGATAGGTGCCAAACCTGCATGCCATTTTTAATTTTTGCTTGCTGTTTCTGAAAGGATTATAAGCCATTGTTTAACATCCTCCCGAAACCTGATCCCGAAATTCACAATAGGAAGCATTGAATATAACAACCATTTAGATCTTTGGTAAGCTTTTGTATAGAAACCAAATTTATGGATAATTGAGGGATATGAAGAACATTTTTAAGAATCAATTCTAGGGTAATTTGGACATCTCCTACTCCTGCTACTATAATTGTAAAACCATCGGCAACGACAAGCTTTTTATTGCTAGGACAGGGGTTATAGGTTTTAAATTTATTTAAATATGTGTCATATGGTCTGTAGCACCGGAGTCAAGTATCCAGGCATTCCTAAACTCATTACCTAGAGCATTTAATTCAAGAGACATTAAAGTCTTACCCGAAAGCATCAATGAACACATACCTGATTCAATGAACACTTACTCGAAAGCTTCTCAATTTTCTTCATAGTTGAAGATAATTGAGGTGATGGCGTTAAAGATGTAGCATCCGTCATGGTTGAAAATGATCGAATAATGGTTGGGAATAAATACAAGATAAAGATAGAAAAAATTAGCGATGAAGGCTGAAGAGAATGAAGAAGAAACCAGCGATTAAGACTGGATAGAGGGGGTTGAATCGGTGATGAAGGTCACTTGAATATTGCCCTAGTTTCCAGAAACCCTAGCCGTAAGGCTCTGATACCATAAGGAAAAAAGGCTCGAGAATTTTATTATTTCTGTATGAAAATTTACAATTCATTCTACTCTATATATACAACTTTTGTTACACTAAATAAGAAAAAAATTACAGCTAATCTTCTTAACTTTAGGGACAGATTATTTATCCTGATTTTCTCTAGATTATTGACCTTGATTTCCTCCATTGAACTTGAAAAGATTATTGACCTGATTTTCTCTATTAAACTTAGAAAGATTATTGACTCTGATTTCTTCAGATTATTGATCCTGATTTTCTTTCCTAAAAATTCTCCTACGATTGCTCATCCAAGATTTCCTAGAGTGGCATTTCTGAATGTTTTGTGAACTTTATTCAGAATTTCAGACTTCTGTGCAGCGAATTTATAATGTAACTTGGATAATTAATTAAAATATTTGAGCGGTCGACCTACTTTAGCCGGGACTGAGAAGGACATCAGGGTTAATGTTCAGCAGTAATGTTATACTGGTTCGATTCAATACTCTGTTGAGTCTTTTTGTTGTTGAAGTTCATATACTATGCGGCCTCATTGACTTCTGGATTTTATCTAACCATCACCCTCATTTGTTTCTTGATACCTCTAAACCAGTGCTTGTTACAGTGATGAGAAATAATTATTAAACTAGGTTGCATGTTTGTTATAAAGTTTTATCTGAATGAATTATATAGTGCTGTAAATGATCGGCATGATAATTTGTTGTGTTTCTTAATGCAATCCATTCCCAGTTTGAATGACTTATCTTTGTTTTGTCAAAAACCATGTATATAAATTTGTCTATTACAAAATCCCGTTTATAGCAATCATCTTGAATGTTAAACTAAAATAGCATCTTCGACACTTTGAAAAGCTACATTGTGCTTTTTACTACAAATGAATCCCACCAAACAGATGTGAACAGGATAATCATCTTCTGTAAGTGTTGTTTTGGCAAATTTGATTGCCGAAATGTGTGGCTATTGAAGAGTTGGTTTAATATTATATAAATCTGTAAGTTGTTATAAATTGGTCGCTATCAGATTACATATGGAAGGGAGTATAAAATTATAGTGTGGTTTGTGAAGCAATTTGCTGAGAACTACCTGTGTGGGATTTTATAACGGAGGTAATTGAATTTGCTGAGAAAGATTGTTGACAAGGCTGAACAGGCTTATTGGATGCAAGGTCCTGCCTATCAAAGGTGTGGTTTAAAGTGCAAAGCTGATCCAGGCATTGGGGATGTAACCAGCATTACGTGCTGGTCAAGAGGTTTTTATTTATTATTTGTGTCTCTGTTTTTGTGTGTTACTGTATTAAGTGAACCCTTGATAAGCAGAGTCTTACATTTAGTCTCAGTTGTTTCTTCAGTTTTGGGAGTTCAATAGGTACCTTAACCTCTCCTTTTTTTTGTTGGGATGCAGTACTATAACTGTGATGACATCTCTGGTAGCCCTCTCATTTTATGGTGCCAGCCAGCTCAAATTTCACTGGGTAGAGCACTACGACAAACTTATTGTAGGCTCGGTGCTTTGCCTCGTTGGAATACTGACATTTGTTTTTCATGATCATGATGGTGAGGAGCATTCAGTTGCGGAGACTTTGCCAAGAAAGCTTGTGGTCTTATGATAATTGGGTAAAAATTGCTCATAAGAAACTGTCTTTGTCATGTGATGTTTTTGATTAATTGATGAGGTGGAAAGGTAATTACAGTTTTGGTTGGAGGAAAAGGGACATTTCGCCTTCTAGCTTTTATCACAAGGTTTTCTTCCTTCAATCTCTACGTTTCTTGCTGCTTCTTCTATGATGGGTAAGTTGGAGCCAATGGGTTTGGTCATATGGTGATGATTCTGCTGTAGAAATTGCAGCAAGTCACTTTGTAACATAAAGTTGATGATCAGACTCTAAAGAGCATGATTGCATAGAGTACATAATTGCATTTTCCCCAACTTAATAGGTTAGGGTTTTTTGATATTCATATATAGTTTAACAGATTTTTCAGTCATAATAGCATTTCTTTATTTGTTTCACTTTTCTGTTTCTGGTATGTATGTTTTCAACATAAATAGATTTCATTTTTAGCAAGACATTGGGCAGACCTCTTCCATGTTAGCTGTTGTTATGCATTGGAATAATGGTTCAGGACATTGAGCTAAAGTGCATTCAAACTCTCTCTCTCTAAATAAGATTAATCCTACTTGGATGATGGAGATATGATACTGATGATTTGAGCAGTTAAATATGAATTGATATCCATAGATTGTTTATTTTTCAAAAATCATTTGACTTGGATAATTAAAATAACACAACAATGCAATTTTTATCCATTAGGTGGGATTTACAAATTATATTATTTTTTAGTACTAAACTAAAGAAGATTGATCACATTCAATGATTTGAATCATTAATGTTAAAGCTTTAGTTTTAAGTGCGGACATCCGCATATTAATTCTCTATGTGGTCATTATGTGTGTATTCTTCCTTTTCTTTATTATTAGCCTTTTTTTTTTTTTATGGAAGAAAGAAATATTTCTATAGCGTCCTTTAACCATTGAATTCAAGACCATTCTGTCTGTGGTATCTCTGAACCTTTCCAACTCAACTTTGAGATTGGATATCTACTTCCTTATGTCTCCACTTCAATCCAACTTTTGGATGTCATGGTCCTTTTGGCCGATTTCCTTGAGATAACTTCAACATCTTAAACTTTTCTTTCTCAAATTCCATGCAACCTTAAAGCTCAGCATGAAGGTTTCTTAGTTTCATAACCTTGGTTGCAGCTACGTCGTTGGCCCTGACTTTTATCTCCTAGCAACCAGCTCCGAATACGAGAACCAGTATTCTTGTTCCTTAATTATTATTATTATTATTGGCAGCATCTTCGTCCAAAGATATCAGCAGAAATCATCGCTTGGTGATCCAAAGGTGTAGGGAGGGCAAACAGTGTGCCATCGAGAACAAATCCTTCCAAGAGAAGACAAGAAACATGAATGATTTAGCGGGCTAAGGGCTATCTCCCATTTTTCCAAGTGAAATGCCTTCAACAAGGCCGGCAAGAGAGATAAGCTTGATAGAAAAAGTCTTTATGCATCATATCTCATTTTGTATCATGTTTGATGATTGGCACGGAGCATGTGCACAAATGTTCAAAATAATTTTATTTTATTTTTAATGTGTTGGGGGTAAAATCACTTTGCATTGATAATCATGCAAGGGGTTAGGATCATCCCTGACTTTCACTTGTTGCGCGGTACCAGCAAGAAATGAACCAACCATTATGCCTCGGTCCTGATCTGAGCGATTCATATAGCGCGGTCTGCCCGAGCGATCAATATAGCTCGGCCTGCCCAAGCGATCTATATCACTCGGCCTACTCGAGCAATATCCATACCTCTGCGGAACCACGATGACCGAACGAGGATCCACGTAGGCAATCATGCCTATACTACCAGAAACGGCCTGGAGCCTATATGATCACTGAATCTCCAAGCGCCGGATAGCCCTCTCAGCCGTCGATCCTCTAACTAACAAGATACGGATCCTACCGGCCTCACAACAGCCTGATTCGAATCAGCCTTGAATCCCAACAACTTCCAGACCTCCTATGACGCGCCCAAAGAATCAGGTGATCGCTTATAAATAGGATCGTCATATATTCTCTAAGGTAAGAGAGGCATTCTTGACACATTCTCATCACCACTTTCATTCTATCTCTGCTCACCCCTTTCCGTCATTAACGCTCTGCTCGAAGCCCCAAAAGGCTACCCTGGAAGGACTCTTCAGCGAGAGCCTTCTCTCCATATTTATTCGTTGTTGATCTTCGCTGACTTGAGCGTCGGAGGGTGTTCCGCAGAGGGCCACCCCCAATGCCTCTCACGTGAGGACTGTTTTGCAGGTCTGCCCAGGAGGGAGCCCAACCTGAAGCTCGACCGCGCTCGAGTCGGAGGACGGATTCCAGCAACAACAAATTGGCGCTAGAGGAAGGGCCCTCAAGTCCCATAAACTTGAAAATGATGAGATAAGGATTTCGACCTTGAAGAGAACCCCTCCAATGGCCAATAGAAGAAGGGTTACTTCTGAAACCCGGGACCAGGTCGCCTCCCAAAGACCTGATCCGGTGAGCAGTGTGGCATCGGCGTCGCCACCAGTCGAGACTCCGTCGCCACCAGCGGCCCCGGTGACCCAGGACCAGTTTGCCACACTGGTCCAGCAGGTCCAGGCTCTGACCCATCTGATTCAAGGATGCCACGAAGCTCCCCGTCCAACTGCTTTGCTCCGCACCTTCCTGAGGAGGCCGCGGCCCCCATTCTCCCAGCGATCTTTTCTTTCGGTCAGCATGGAGTCGCGAACCCCCCTCGTCGTCCTAAGAGAGCTGGACCAGCTCCGCAGGAGGCCCGCGACAAGGATCTCCCTAGATCTCGATGGGCCCGGTCCCTCTCTTGGTGTTCTCTCGCCATGACTCGACACCGTCTCCACATTCTCTCGCCCAGCTCCTCCTGCTATTCCTGAGGAGGAGATCTGCCGACAGATCCGAGAGATGCGCCAGGAGTTGGATACTGCCAAGCAGGCCCATCCGCTTCAGTAAGGTGGAGCAGGGCGTTCCCTTCTCCAAGGAGATATGGGGAAGTGATTCCCTCCCATGTCAAGCTACCCTCCATCGAGCCTTATCACGGATCCTTCGATCCCAACGACCACCTCAGTAGCTTCCAGTCGATCATGATGTTCCATGGGGCATTAGATGCGATTCTCTGCTGCGCCTTCCCCTCCACCCTTAGAGGGTCTACTCGAACATGGTTTAATGCCTTAAAACCAGGTTTCGTTGGCTCATTCGACGAGATGAGTCGCCTCTTCATCAGCCAGTTTGTTAGCATCCACCATCACCGACGGAGATCTGATTCCCTTTCCGAGGTTAAGCAGAGAGAGGGGAATCCTTGAAGAACTATCTCGGTCGATTTAACATGGCATGCTGGAAGTGGATCACTTTAATCATGAGGTGGCCATGTCCGCCCTAGCGGGCGGAGTGTTAAAGGAGAGTGACTTCTACCTGGCGTTGAAGGTCAGTTACCCTCCGAACCTCTTCGATATGATGGCCCTGGCGGACAAGTATGCCAGAGTCGAGGAATCGCGGAGGACCGCCCGCGCCAAGCTGGTAAGGAAGGAGTCCAAAGGCTCGGACAAATACCGATCTGTCCGTTAGTTGAGCCCGCCTCGCCACCAAAGGATTCCTTTACCGCCGCCAAGGAACCGCACCCGGAGCCTGCCTAGGAGGTTCAACCGGTTCACCCCACTCACTACCCCGAGGGTGCAGATCCTCATGGAGATAGAGCGCCAACTCCCTCGACTGCCTCCTCTCCAAGGGAATGCGATCCGGAGAGACCCCACCAAGTACTGCCGCTACCATCGGGACCATGGCCATGACACCAAAGAATGCTGGCAGCTGAAGAATAAAATCGAGAGGCTCATCTAGCGGGACAGACTGAACCAATTCAGGAGAGCGCCCGAGCCAAGAAATGGGGGTGACCACCAGCCCGAGCCTCAGCAGCCTCCTCCTCCAAATCCTCTAGTTATCAGCCACATCAATGTGATCGAGGCAGTCTATGGTCCGTCGGGCCGGCGAGATGATGAAGAAGATTCGGCACAAAGAGAGCACGGACGGATGAGCTCTCCTTCTCCGATGATGACCTCCAGAAGATACAGTTCCCGCACGATGATGCGCTGGTTGTATCTCTCAATCTAAACAATTATGATGTAAGCTGGATTCTAATTGATAGTGGGAGCTCTGTCAATGTTCTATACCTCGATGTGTTTGCGAAAATGAAACTGCTCATGGAGAGTCTCCGAGCCGTGGACTCCACCCTAATGGGGTTCACCGGCGATGTTGTTACCCCGGAGGGGGTCGTGACCTTGACGGTCCGAGCAGGAACTTGGCCCTGTGTTCCCACTGTTCATACAGATTTCCTGGTGACCAAGCTGCGGTCGCCCTACAACGCGATCTTTGGGAGGCTCGGCCTAATGTCCCTTAGAGTTGTTGTCTCCATCCCGCATCTAGTCATGAAGTTCCCTACCGAGTAGGGAATTGGGGTAGTTCGAGGAAGCCAGGCTATGGCTCGGCAATGCTTCGTCATCAGCCTTCAGTCCAAATTGCTCGAGGTTGACGGGCTCGACGCTCGGAGGATTTTGCCGAGCATCAAGGAGAGCCAGCCAAAGAGCTGGAGGAGGTACCGCTGAATGAAGCCCGACCCGACCGAACAATAAAGATCGGGTCACTGCTGAAGGGAAACCACGGCTGGAGCTGATCGACTTTCTCCGAAAGAATGCTGATATCTTCGCCTGGTCTGCTTCTGATATGCTGGGGATCAGCCCAGACGTCCTCGTCCACCGTCTTAATGTGGACGAGATGTCCCGGCCCATTAAGCAAAAGAAAAGGAACTTCGCCCCCGAGCGATAGAAGGCTATTGAGGAAGAAGTCGACAAGCTTATCAAGGCAAATTTCATTCGAGAGGTAAACTATCCTAGCTAGCTGTCAAATGTTGTTATGGTGAAGAAGTCGAAAGGCAAGTGGCAGATCTGCATCGACTTCACCGACCTCAACAAAGCATGCCCGAAGGACAGCTTCCCTCTCCCCCGGATCAACCAGCTTGTAGATGCTACTTCGAGTCACCAGATGCTGGCCTTCATGGACGCCTATTCGGGCTACAACCAAATCTGAATGGCACCCGAGGATGAAGAGAAGACCGCCTTCATAACCGAGTGAGGTACTTATTATTACCGTGTCATGCCTTTCGGTCTGAAAAATGCAGGTGCTACTTACCAAAGGCTAGTTAACAAGGTCCTTAAGGAGCAGATCGGCCGTAATATGGAGGTGTACGTCGACGACATGCTAGTCAAAAGCAAAGAAGCATCCCAGCATATTGAGGACCTCTCGGAGAGCTTCGCGACGCTCAAAATCGCATGAAGCTCAACCCGACTAGTGCGCCTTCGGCATCAATTCTGGGAAGTTTCTAGGCTTCATGGTTTTCCAACGAGGCATTGAGGCCAATCTGCAGAAGATCCAGGCCCTTCAGCAAATGGCACCTCCAGCATCCGTCAAGGAAGTTCAGCGCCTGACTTGGAGGATCACGGCACTCAACCGCTTCGTGGCTCGATCAGCCAAGAGATGCCTCCTTTTCTTAAAAGCTCTTCGATCAGCTAAGAATTTCCTATGGTCTCCCGAATGTCAGAAATCGTTCGAGGACCTCAAAAGGTATCTCGGCTCTCCACCCCTCCTCAGCAGTCCAAATTCGGGAAAATGTTGTTCCTGTACTTAGCAGTCTCGGAAGGCATCATTGGCTCAGTATTGGTCAGAGAAGAGAACAAGACATGTTACCATGGAAATCCGTTCCCCGACTCGGATGCGCCTCTGGCTCCTGATCCGAACGCCGATCCTGCCGCCTCGAGACAGAACCTGCAAGACAGTCCGCACGCAGGGGGTTGCCCTCTGTGGAGGACCTTCGACGCCCAAGTCAGTGGAGATTCATAGCAAGTAGATGTGAGGAGAAGACTCTCACAGAGGAGATGTTCCTCAGGGCTCTTGTGAGAGCTCTAATGGAGTATGGAGTATGAGATTCAGTAAGTGAAAAATGAATGTGTAAGGGGTTGTCTTAGATTTTTTGTGTGTACCTGAAAGGTTGGAAGGCTGTGGTATTTATAGGTAATCACCTGATTCCTTGGACGTGCCCTGGATGGGGTATGAAAACTGTTAGGATTCGAATCAAGTTTGTTACGAGGCCAGTGGGGTCCGTATCTTGTCAGTTAGAGGATCGACGGCTGGGAAAGCTGGTTAATGCCTTGAGGCTCAATGATCACACAGACCTAGGCCATCTTGGGTATGATTCGCCGCCTGAAATCTTATTCAGCTATAGTGGATTCGAACTTTCCCGCACCGGATTCCGCAGAGGTATTTTGAATATCTCGGTTTGGTTTGGCTGAGGAATAACCTGATTTTCCGATGTATAAGATGGCTCGGCTCGGACGGCCGAGGAATAGCTTAGGCCACCGAGGTATAAAGATAGCTCGGGTTATCAAGAAATAAGGATAGCTCGAGTTACCGAGGAATAAGGATAGCTCGGGTTACCAAGGAATAAGGATAGCTTGGGTTACCGAAGAATGACTCGGCTTAGATGGCCGAAGCATAAAGGTGATCGGGTTGTCAGGGTGACCCGAGTTCGCCAAAGGTGATTTGGCTTTGTCACTAGGGTGTCATGCCAGCTAGTCAGCTGGCAAGCAGGGCGTTTGGATTGGGCGCGACCCCATCGCCAATGTGAGTGGTCAATAACGCAATGATGATTTTACCCCTCATCACATGCCCCTCACTCCCTAGTCCGAAGTGTAATTTCAGATATAGGGAGTAGAATTTTGGAGCAATCTTATTTGGGGATTCAAAAAGGTGGGCAATGATGATCTCGTAAATGACGGGCCGCTGATTCATCATCATTTTTGCCGCAGCTCGAGGAGGAAACGTCTCGCTTCCAACAAGTCATGATAGCGGAAGCTCCACGTGGCGGGTTATCCTTTATTTCTAGCGCCTGCATTGGGATTTTTAGCGCCTAGAGCTTTCTTTCTGAAGCGCTTATTTAAAAAGGGCTGGGGCGGCATTCCTTCTGCAACGCCCCTTTGTCCCTACCGCAGAGATTTTTCCGCTCCCTCTTTGGGCTCTTACTTGTTTGCCTTTTTTGGATGATCTTTTGTCACAAATTTTTCTCGATGGCGAGCGAATCAATTCGTGCTCTTAGGTAGGTATATTTTCTTTGAATTGAGCATCCTGCTTATTCGGAGCTGGACCGATTTGCTTTGTCGGTGTAAGATAGTTAGGTTTGAGCTTAAGGAAATGTCTCGGTCGAGGCTGAGGTTAGGCGGATAGTTCGGTTTATCCGAAGTAAGAAATTGGCTTGTTTGGCCGAGGCACAAAATGATTCACACGAGGTGACCAGAAACTGTGCGAGTACCTTAGCCAAGACTTGGCGGGTAGGCCGGTCTATGTAAAGTCATCTCGTTTTCTACCGAGGTGGATCTGTAATTCGCTGAAGAGCGCTTTGTTTTTTGCGTAAGGCATTTGTCCCATTGGCCTATTCCAACACGGGTCTTTTTAACGTACGCAATAAACATTCGATCGCCATTGGATGGCGTCGTTTTCACAAGGCAATTTCCCAAGCCTGCCCGTATCTCAAGCATCGGGGGCCGATTTCTTGCATTTAAGGCTCTTGATTCGAGATCAGAGAAAATCTTTTGTCATGTGTCATGGCCTGGAAATGCATTTGGCGCACTTTGAAAGGCGCTCTCTTATCCTAAACCGTCACATGGTAGCATGGCCAGGGCGTTTTATATCCCGGGCTTTCTATTTTAATGGCTACTCCCGTCCGTTTGTCTATAAAAAGGGGTAGGGAGCAGACTGTGCCAGGCCATCCTTCAAAGTCTTTTCTTTCCTATGACTTGCAAGGGCTCCCATAGCATCCGTTTCATTGAAGTTGAGAGTGGAGAGATTGAGCTTTCCTTTTGTAAGCTGGTTCATCCCACATAGCTGGGGTGATGAAGAAATGCTGAAGAGCGAGCAGTCCTCAAGGGAGGAATTCTTGGAGGTCATATGGAGAGTGCACGGGAAGCCCGCAGAAGTCATATGGGGAGCGCACGTATGCACTTCCTATGTGTCCTTTGTGGTTTGTCATGGGGACAACCAGAAATGCAAGGCACACGCAGTCCCCATGGGTTGCATGAACTTCCCCTCCCCTCACATGATGAACTGAGGGATCCAATATGAGGGGAGGTGTTGATCTGTTGGTACCCTGTCTATGTCTCTGGGCAACGGCTAGCAGCCCAACATCCCACTATAGGGGGAAGGAGCCCTCAGCATCGGCATCCACAGGTCTTCGGCCCAGTTTGGGTCTTTTGGCTTGTCCGTCCGAGGGATCGACGACTCGACTGGAGTCGTATGATTTCTCTGATTTCTTGGATGCTGCAGTGACATTGAAGGCCGAAGCTGCTTTTTAATTCATCTGTTTTTACTTTATGCGCTGTAGTGCGCTTGTAATGCCTCTTCAGAGGTTGTATTTTTCATCGATTAACAGAATAAAGAAAGTTTTTTATTCTTCCTTTTTTCAAATGTCTGCTTTTCCTTTTGGCGTGACCATGCGGTCTTGTTTGCTTTAGGCGTACCGAGTCATGCTGGCTTGTAAACCTTCAATTATGCTTGGGTAGCACTGCCTTCGCTAGGCATTTTCATAGTGTTTGACCCCCTTCAGAGGAGGCACTGGTCTCTGATTAAGTCAGAGAGACCTTGCCAATTCACAAGGTAGGCGCGGCCCGATAGAAAGGGGCTAAGTGGGTCTTTCCCTAAGGAGGAGAGACTTATGCAACTCTGCTGATGGGCAGAGAGAGGGATTGCTTATTTGCGTCGAAGTATGATAAGATGTATCGATTGCGCTAAAATGTCTAAGAAATTAACCGGCCTTGCTGTTACTACAGAATCGCCGGGGCCACTTGGCTTTGTCCAAGGCTTCGAAGATTAATAAGAAATTCCATTCGGCTTTGGCCGAGGGTTCTGATATGTCACTCGATCTTGGCCGAGGTTTCTGTTAATAAGAGATGCATTTCGGCTTTAGCTGAGGCTTTTGATAATAAGAGACGCACTTCGGCTTTGGCCGAGGCTTTGGGAAGCTACTCGAGCATGACGAGGCTTTAGGAACCGTAGAGCGTATACCTGGTGGCGCCATGGCACGGGGAACATTGCTCGGCCCTGCCGAAGTTCGGAGACCGTTTGGAGATCACTCGGTTCGGCCGGGGCTTGAGCTGCCCGAATCCGACCGAGGCTTTTACGCTGTTTGGCCCGGCCGGGGCTTGTAAACTGCCTGAATCCGGCTAAAGGCTTTTACGCCATTTGGCCCGGCCGGGGTTTGTAAGCTGCCCGAATCCGGCCAAAGGCTTTTACGCCGTTTGGCCCGGCTGGGGCTTGTAAGCTGCCCGAATCCGGCCAAAGGCTTGCAGATCACTTGGCTCCCAGCTGTACTGGGAGTGCTCGGCCATGCCGAGTCTTCGTGGAATAGGACTCGGCCCATCCAAGGTACGAGATTTAGCTTAGCCCCCGGGTGTACCGGGAGTGCTCGGTCATACCGAGTCTTTGTGGAATAGAACTCGGCCCAACCAAGGTACAGAGATTTAGCTTGGCCCTCGGGCATACCGGGAGTGCTCGGCCATACCAAGTCTTTGTGGAATAGGACTCGGCCCAGCCGAGGTACGAAGATTTAGCTTGGCCCCCGGGCGTACCGGGAGTGTTTGGCCATACCGAGTCTTTGTGGAATAGAACTCGGCCCAGCCGAGGTACGAGATTTACCTTGGCCCTCGAGCGTACCCGAAGTGCTCGGCCATACCGAGTCTTTATGGAATAGGACTTGGCCCAACCGAGGTACGAGATTTAGCTTGGCCCCTGGGCGTACCGGAAGTGCTCGGCCATACCGAGTCTTTGTAGAATAGGACTCGGCCCAGCCAAGATACGGAGATTTCCTGCTCAAGAAGGTAGCTCGTCATGCCGAGAACTGGTAAGTAGCATCTATTTTTTATTATGACTTTTTGGAAAAATGATTGTAGCGATCATGCCGTGGATCATAAAACAAGATGCCAAAACTGTAAACGGGGCAAGTCTATAGAAAGCGTACCCTACTGTAGTATATGCGGAGATTGTCTGAATTCCATGTCCAAGGAATAGATTTTCCGTTCAGATCCTGGAGCTTGTAGGTACCGGGACCGATGACTTCCGCCACTTGATAGGGGCCTTCCCAGTTTGGAGACAGCTTTCCTTGTTCCAGTGGTTTGGAGATGGAGGCTTTCCGGAGGACAAGATCGTCGAGCGAGAAAGATTTCCCTTTAACTCTGGAGGCATGATAGCGAGCCACTCTTTGTTGATAAGCTGCTACTCCGATCCGAGCTTTCTCCCTGATTTCTTCCACCAGGTGAGGTTGGTACGGAGCTGTTCGTCGTTAGTCTCCTTCGAGTAGCTCTCCACCCACGGAGAGGGGAGCTCTATCTCCACGGGGATGACGACTTCTGTGCCGAAAGCCATCTTGAATGGAGTCTGGCCCATGGGAGCCCTTTCAGTGGCTCGATACGCCCATAACACATGATGGTGCTCCTCCGCCCACCTGCCTCGTGCTTAGTTGAGCCGAGCTTTAATTCCCTGCAAGAGAGTTCGGTTCATAACCTCGGCCTCCCCGTTAGCTTGAGGATGTCTGACTGAGGTCAGCCATGGAGAATGTCATGAAACTCTCGGAACTTAGGGTTGTCGAACTGCTTCCCGTTGTTGGTGATGACGGTGTGGGAAGACCGAAGCGGCAGATGATGGATCTCCAGACGGAGTCTTTGGCACGGGCTTCGGTTATTTGGGCTATTGCTTCGGCCCCAACCTACTTAGTAAAATAATCAATGGCAGCAAATAAAAATTTCCTTTGCCCCGGTCCGCCGAGGATGGCGCTGTAGGGGGGTCTGAGCTTGGTCATGAGGAAATCCATGAACACGTAGCCACACGGGGCCAAGTGCCGCTCGGACCATCAAGATCACGACCCCTTCGGGATAACAACATCGCCGGTGAACCCCATTAGGGTGGAGTCCATGGCTCAGAGACTCTCCATGAGCTGTTTCATTTTCACAAACACATCAAGGTATAGAACATTGACAGAGCTCCCACTATCAATTAGAATCCGGCTGACATCATAATTGTTTAGATTGAGAGATACAACCAGCGCATCATCGTGCGGGAACTGTATCTTCTGGAGGTCATCATCGGAGAAGGAGAGCTCATCCGTCCATGCTCTCTTTGGTGCCGAATTTTCTTCATCATCTCGCTGCCCGACGGACCACAGACTGCCTCGATCACATTGATGTGGTCAATAACCGGGAATTTAGAGGAGGGAGTTGGCAAGGTTTAGGTCGGCGATTCTCTTCATTAATCAGCTCAGGGGGGCCCTAAACCGTTCAGTCTGCCTCACCGGATTAGCTGCTCAATCTCATTTTTGAGCTACCAACATCCTTGGTGTCATGCCTGTAGTCTCGGTGAAAGCGACAGTACTTGGCTGGGTCCCTCCGGGCTCCGTTGCCTCGAAGAGGAGGGGCCGAGGACGTTGACGCTCGATCTCCATCAGGATCTGAGCTCTTGGTGCGGTAAGGGGAGTATAGCGGTTGAACCTTCAGGTCCGATTTTGAGTTCGGTCTTGAGGCGGCGGTGAAGGAGCTCTGCGGTGGCGAGGCGAGCTAGCACGGCGGTGGGCTTGCTGCCTGTCCGAGCCCTTTGCCTCTTTCTTCTTCATCTGCTCGGCTTGGGCTGATCTCCTCGATTTATCCACCCTGGGTACTTGTCGCTAGGGACATCATGTCCGAAAGGCTCTTCGGGTAATTAACCTCCAAAGCTAGATAAAAATCTCCTTTCTTGGACACTCCTTCGGCCAGGGCGGACATTGCCACCTCATGATTGAGGTGGTCACTTCTAAGAGGGCCGTGTTGAAGCGACCGAGATAATTTTTCAGCGATTCCCCCTCTCTCTGCTTGACCTCGGAGAGGGAATCAGATCTCCGTCGCTGGCGATGGCTACTGACTAACTGGCTAATAAGCAGATAGCTCAGCTCGTCAAAAGAATCAACAGAACCTGATTTCAAGCTGTTGAACCGGTTCAGGCAGATCCCCTTAGAGTGGAGGGGAAGGCACGATGGAGGATCACATCCGAGGCTCCATGGAACATCATGATGGACCTGAAGCTGCTCAGATGATCATCGGGATCGGTGGATCCATGGTACGGCTCAATGATGGGAAGCTTAACATGAGGGGGAATCACTTCCCTCATGATCCTCTCGGAGAAGGGAATGCCCTGCTCCTTTCAGCTGGGATGAAGGAGCTTGCTTGGCGGCGTCTAACTCCCGATGCCATTCTTGCCGCATCTCCTGCATCAGTTGTTTGATCCCTTCATTCAGAGTGGTATGAGGGATCGGGCGAGGAGAAGATGGCAGCGGTGTTGAATCTTGGGAAGACACTGGGGAGGGGGAGCGAACTCGCCTGGATCTGAGCGGGCTTTTCCCTCCAGCTCGCCGCAGCGCTGGCTTCGCCCTTGCAGGCTGGCGACCACGATCCGCCGCTTCAGGTGGATTGAAAGAGGAGATCACAGCGAAGCAGGGGCAGCGCCTCCTCGCGAGGTTGAGAGGCAGGAATAGCAGGGCCAGAATCGCCTGGAATCCCTGAACCAACTGGGTTAATGCTTGGACCTGCTGAACCAGGGTAGCGAACTGGTCTAGGGTCACCGTCATTGCTGGTGGCGAAGGAGTTTCAGCTGGTGGTGGTAGCAGTGGTGCCGCTCCACTAATTGGATCAGGCCTTTGAGAAGCAGCCTGATCTTGAGCCTCAGAGGTGGCTCTCTTCCGATTGGCCATTGGAGGATGTTTCCTTTGATTCTTGAGTCTTGTCTCCTGGATTACAGTTTATGGGACTTGAGACCCTTCCTCTAGCGCCAATCTGTTGCCGCAGAAATCCGTTCTCTGACTCGGATGCACCTCTGGCTCCTGATCTGGATGCCGATCCCCCGCCTCGAGACGGAACCTGCAAGATAGTCCGCACGCAGGGGGTTGCCCTCTACGGAGGATCCTCGACGCCCAAGTCAGTAGAGATTCACAGCAAGCAGATGTGAGGAGAAGACTCTCACAAGGAGATGTTCCTCAGGGCTCTTGTGAGAACTCTAATGGAGTATGGAGTATGAGATTCAGTAAGTGAAAAAATGAATGCGTAAGGGGTTGTCTCAGAGTTTTCGCGCGTACTTGAGAGGTTGGAAGGCTGTGGTATTTATAGGTAATCACCTGATTCCTTGGACGTGCCCTGGATGGGGTCTGAAAACTGTTAGGATTTGAATCAAGTTTGTTACGAGGCCAGTGGGGTCCGTATCTTGTCAGTTAGAGGATCGACGGCTAAAAAGCTGGTTGATGCCCTGAGGCTCAATTATCACATAGACCTAGGCCACTCTTGAGCATGATTCGCGCCTGGAATCTTATTCAGCTATAGTGGATTTGAACTTTCCCGCGCCGGATTCCACAGAGGTATTTGAATATCTCAGTTTGGTTTGGCTGAGGAATAACCTGGTTTTTCGAGGTATAAGATGGCTCGGCTCGGACAGCCGAGGAATAGCTTAGGCCACGAGGTATAAGGATAGCTCGGGTCATCGAGGAATAAGGATAGCTCGAGTTACCGAGGAATAAGGATAGCTTGGGTTACCGAGGAATGACTCAGCTTAGATGGCCGAAGCATAAAGGTGGTCGGGTTGTCAGGGTGACCCGAGTTCACCAAAGGTGATTTGGCTTTGTCACAGGGTGTCACGCCAGCTGGTCAGCTGGCAAGCAGGGCGTTTGGATTGGGCGCGAACCCATTGCCAATGTGAGTAGTCAATAATGCAACAACAATTTTACCCCTCATTAAGACCCAAAAGCCAATCTATTATGTCAGCAAACTGCTCCGAGACGCCGAGACAAGGTACACCCGAATCAAAAGTTAGTTCTAGCCCTGATAACGTCGGCCAGAAAGTTGCGACCGTATTTCCAAGCACATTCTGTGACGGTCCTGACCGACCAACCCATCAAAGTGGTGGTCCATCGTCGGAGACATCAGGGAGGATGACAATGGGCCGTCGAGCTAAGCGAGCATGACATCCGATACCAACCTCGCCCGGCCATCAAAGCCCAAGTTCTAGCTGATTTCCTCCTCGAATGCACTATCCCCGAGGATGGCTCTACTCCGGACTCCTCTGAGCATCCAAGATTTGATGCCCTGTGGCTGCTCCACATTGACGGATCATCTTCTGCAAATGGCTCCGTGCTGGCTTAATCCTCACCAGCCCAGAGGGGGCGACCTTCGAATACGGCATCCGCTTCTCCTTCTCAGCCTCCAATAATGAAGCCGAGTATGAAGCTTTGCTCGCTGGACTTCGAATTGCCCGTGACCTTAAAGTGAAGAAGCTGAATGCCTTTACCGACTCTCAGTTGGTGGCTGGTCACGTGCGAGGCGAGTTCGAGGCTCGGGAGCCGAACATGATTCGGTATCTTCAGGAAGTGCAGGACTTGCTTTCCCATTTCTCCGAGTTCGAAGTCATTCGGATCCAGATCCGAGAATGCACGCGCCGACCTATTGTCCCGGCTGGCAACCACGGGATCAATGGATTCTGAGCGAAAGTTTCCCCTAGAGATTCTGGAAAGGCCCAGCATCGCGGAGGCTGACCGAGTGATGCAGGTCGAGGCCGAAACCATCCTAGTTTGACCCCATATTTAAATATCTCAAAAAAGGGTCGCTCCCAGCCGACCGAAGGGAAGCAAGAAAGCTGAAGTTGCAGGCCACCCATTATATGCTGATCGATGATCAACTGTATAAGCGGTCCTTCTCCATGCCGCTACTTAAGTGCCTTCGCCCATCTAAGGCTGAATATGCTCTTCGGGAAGTGCATGAGGGAATTTGCGGCAACCACCTGGGGAACCAATCCTTATGCCACAAGGTGCTGCGCCAGGGGTATTATTGGCCCACCATACAAAAGGATGCTGACGAACTCGTTGAGCTTGCGACCCTTGTCAGAGGCATTCTAATATTCAGAGGCTCCCCTCCGCCAACTTGGTCCCTATTTCCTCCGCTTGGCCCTTTGCTAAGTGGGGAATGGACATCCTTGGCCCGTTTCCCCTTGCCACAGGACAAAGAAAGTTCTTATTCATCACCATTGACTACTTCACCAAGTGGGTCGAGGCCGAAGCAGTTGCCCAGATAACCGAAGCTCGGGCTAGGGACTTCGTGTGGAGATCTATTATTTGTCGCTTCGGCCTCCCGCATACCATCATCACCGATAATGGCAAGTAGTTTGATAACCCTAAGTTCCGAGAGTTCTGTGAGGAGCATGGAATCTTTCACCGTCTTACATCAGTCGGGCATCCGCAAGCTAATGGAGAAGCCGAAGTAACTAATCGGACCCTACTTCAAGGGATCAAGGCTTGGCTTGCCAGAGCCCGAGGCAGATGGACGGACGAACTTCACCACGTCCTTTGGGCCTACCGCACCACCCAGAGAGTTCCCACAGGCGAGACTCTTTCGGATGGCCTTCAGCACAGAAGCCGTCATCCCCGTAGAGATAGGGCTCCCCTCTCGTGGGTGGAGAGCTACTCGGAGGAGACTAACGATGAACAACTCCGTACCAACCTCGACCTGATGGAAGAAATCAGGGAGAAAGCTTGGATCAGAGTAGCTGCCTATCAACAAAGAGTGGCTCGCTATCATGCCTCCAGAGTTAAAGGGAAATCTTTCTCGCTCGGCGATCTTGTCCTCCGGAAAGCCTCCATCTCCAAACCACTGGAACAAGGAAAGCTGTCTCCAAACTGGGAAGGCCCCTATCAAGTGGCGGAAGTCATCGGTCCCGGTACCTACAAGCTCCAGGATCTGAATAGAAAATCTATTCCCGGACATGGAATTCAGACAATCTCCGCATATACTACCAGTAGGGTACGCTTTCTATAGACTTGCCCCATTTATAGTTTTGGCATCTTGTTTCTATGATCCACGGCATGATCGCTACAATCATTTTTCCAAAAAGTCATAATAAAAA
Organism: Calamus simplicifolius; assembly: GCA_900491605.1. Lineage (NCBI taxonomy): Eukaryota > Viridiplantae > Streptophyta > Magnoliopsida > Arecales > Arecaceae > Calamus > Calamus simplicifolius. The sequence goes on from UESW01004777.1 coordinate 48,616, forward strand.
ATAGATGCTGCTACCAATTCTCGGTACGACCGAGCTGCCTTCTTGAGCAAGAAATCTTCGTACCTCAGCTGGGCCAAGTCCTATTCCACAAAGACTCGGTATGGCCGATCACTCCCGGTACGCCTGGGGGCCAAGCTAAATCTCGTACCTCGGCTGGACCGAGTCCTATTCCACAAAGACTCGGTATGGCCGAGCACTCCCGGTACGCCCAGGGGCCAAGCTAAATCTCCGTACCTCGGCTGGGCCGAGTCCTATTCCACGAAGACTCGACATGGCCGAGCACTCCAGTACGGCTGGGAGCCAAGTGATCTGCAAGCCTTTGGCCGAATTCGGGCAGCTTACAAGCCCTGGCCGGGCCAAACGGCATAAAAGTCTTTGGCCAGATTCGGGCAGCTTACAAGCCCCGGCCGGGCCAAACGACGTAAAAGCCTTTGGCGGATTTGGGCAGCTTACAAGCCCCAGCCGAGCCCCGGCCGGGCTAAACAGTGTAAAAGCCTTTGGCCGATTCGGGCAGCTTACAAGCCCTGGTCGGGCCAAACGGCATAAAAGCCTTTAGCCGGATTTGGGCAGCTTACAAGCCCTGGCCGGGCCAAACGGCGTAAAAGCCTCGGTCGGATTTGGGCAGCTCACAAGCCCCGGCCGAACAGAGTGATCTCCAAACGGTCTCCGAACTTTCGCAGGGCCAAGCAATGTTCCTCGCGCCATGGCGCCACCAGGTATACGCTCTGCGGTTCCTAAAGCCTCGTCATGCTCGAGCAGCTTCCCAAAGCTAAAGTACATCTCTTATTATCAAAAGCTCCGGCTAAAGCCGAAGTGCATCTCTTTTAACAGAAACCTCGGCCAAGACCGAGTGACATATCAGAACCCTTGGCCAAAGCCGAATGGAATTTCTTATTAATCTTCGAAGCCTTAGACAAAGCCAAGTGGCCCCGGCGATTCTGTAGTAACAGCAAGGCCGGTTAATTTCCAGACATTTTAGCGCAACTGATACATCTTATTATACTTCGGTGCAAATAAGCAATCCCTCTCTCTGCCCATCAGCAGAGTTGTGTAAGTCTCTCCTCCTTAGAGAAAGACCCACTTAGCCCCTTTCTATCGGGCCGCACCTACCTTATGAATCGGCAAGGTCTCTATCTGACTTAATCATAGACCAGTGCCTCCTCTGAAGGAGGTCAAACACTATGAAAATGCCTAGCGAAGGCATACTACCCAAGCACAATCGAAGGTTTACAAGCCGAGCATGACTTGGTACGCCTAAAACAAACAAGACTACATGGTCACGCCAAAAGGGAAAAGCAGACATTTGAAAAAAGGAAGAATAAAAAACTTCGAGCCTCAGCCTGGACGCTTCGTCGAGGGCGGCCTTATGCGATCCCCTCGCCTTCACCAAGTTCTCGTTGGTGACGTCCAGAACTCATTCAAGTTTATCAGACGCCTCCGCTCGCAACCGAAGCTCAGGCGTTGACTCCCTCAGCCTGGACACTGGCCCCTGTTGCCAAGTTCAAACGCCAGCACAGCCCCCTGGTGATCAAAGCGCTCTGTAAAACAAAACACAAGTAAGAAAGCGCTGAACAGGAATGGCGCTGCTTCGACTTTGCTTTCTCCCAAAAGAAACCACTTCAAGAGGAAGATAAGGCATCTCAGCCGAGGTACCCAGAACCGTCATTGCAGGCGCCGTGAAAATTGGGACTTGCTACGTGGCACTTCCCCGACCGTTGTCCCTAAGAAATGATGGATCCGTCCCGTAAGGGCAGGGCAGCCACGCGACATCAATTAGGACATCATTACGCATGTTGTCAAGTCTAGATCCCTCCATCCGGATCGTGCCACCTGATGCTACACTCCCTACGCCCGAACCTACGTTTCGAACTAGGGAGTGGAGGGCATGTGTTGGGGGGTAAAATCATCATTGCATTGATAACCGTGCAAGGGGTTAGGATCAGCCCTGACTCCCACTCGCTGCGCGGTGCCCGCAAGAAATGAACTAACCATTATGCCTCGGTCCTGGTCCAAGCAATCCATATAGCTCGGCCTGTCCGAGCGATCCATATAGCTCGACTTGCCCAAGTGATCCATATCACTCGGCCTGCCCGAGCGATATCCATACCTCTGCGGAACCATGATGACCGAATGAGGATCCACATAGGCAATCATGCCTATACTACCAGAAATGGCTTGGAGCCTATATGATCACTGAATCTCCAAGCGCCAGATAGCCCTCTCAGCTGTTGATCCTCTAACTAACAAGATACGGATCCTACCGGCCTCATAACAGCCTGATTTGAATCAGCCTCGAATCCCAACAACTTCCAGAGGATCACCTGATTCCTTGGGGGCATCGTGGGTCCAAAAGTTGTTAGGATTCGAATCCAGTTTGTTATGAGGTCAGTAAGATTCACATCTTGATGGTTAGAGGATCGACGGCTGGGAGAGCTGGTTGATGCCTCGAGATTTAGCGATTGCGTAGGCTCCAAGGCTCTAGGCCACTCTCGCGGGTCCTAGGCCACTCTCGGGCATGATTTCTGTTTGGAATCTTATGAATTTGAACTCTCCCGTGCTAGATTCCGCGGAGGTGCTTGAGCGCCTGAGTTTGGCCGAGGCATAACGGATAGCTCGGCCAGGACCGAGAGATAGGAATAGCTCGGCTGGGGTTGAGAGATGGAAATAGCTCGGCTAAGGCCGAGAAGCAGTGATAGCTCGGCTGAGACCGAGAGATGGGATAGCTTGGCTGAGGCTGAGAGACAAGGATAGCTCGGTTGAGACCGAGAGATGGGATAGCTCGGCTGAGGCCGAGAGACATGGATAGCTCGGTTGAGACCGAGAGATGGGATAGCTCGGCTGAGGCTGAGAGACAAGGATAGGTCGGTTGAGACCGAGAGATGGGATCCGCATCTTGGGAATCCTTGGCTCGCTAAGGGGATTAAGGCACCCCGATCCACTTAGGCCGACTCATCCCTAGCGGGTATCGCACAGCAAGCGAGAGTCAGGGTTGATCCTAACCCTTTGCACGATTATTGATGCAATGACGATTTTGTCCCTCAACACATGCCCCCCACTCCCTAGTTCAAAGTGTAGGTTCGGGCGTAGGGAGTATAACTCCGAGTGGCATGATCTGAATGGGTTCGGATTTGACAGCCCGCGTAATGATGCCCTAATTAATGCTATGCAGTCGCCTTGCCTTTACGGGACGGAACTATCGCTTCCTAAGGGCAACGGTTGGGAAAATGCCACGTAGTAAATCCCGGTTTTCATGGTGCCTACGACGATGGTTCCGGGCGTTTCAATCAAGACGCCTTATCTTCTCTTTAAGGCGGTTTCCTTCGGGGAGAAGCAAAGTCGAAACAGCACCATTCAATTTCGCAGCCCTTTCATCCCTTCTTGGAGGATCTCATTTCCCTTTTTTCCTTTGTAGCGTCACTCGGTGTTTCCTTCAACCATAGCATGGTGAGGCCTAGCGACATGATTTCAGAGATTGCTGCTGAAGATTTGGAAAAATACGCCAGAAATATGGCATTCCCTCGGATGTCATTTTACGGCTGCCGGAGCTTGAACATAGGGTTTCGCAAGAGCTGGAGGATGGGATCTTTCTTTACGAAGATAGCCTGAAGGCAGGCCTCTGACTTCCCCTTCACCCCTTAATGAAAGAGGTCATGAGGTTCTACAACATCTGCCCAACAATGGTGGCTCCCAACAGCTGAGGAGTATCATCGGATTTATCTCGATGTGCAACCGGGTTCATGTAACAGCAACTCTGTCCCTGTTCCGTATTTGTTACCACCTAATGTCCGGGAGGAGCTCGGAGTGGTCCTATATCGGACCTCGGAAGTCGTTCAGGACGATCATGGATAAACCGTCATCCATAAAGGAATGGAAGGTTTGATTCTTTATCACCGAAGGGAACATCGGTTCCGGCTTTCCGCGGGTATGGGGAAACCCTGTTAGGGATATGGAAACACATTCAGCCTTATCTAAACAAGAGGTGGAGGACCTAGGGGTCCTTCTTGACGGTCGAGTGTTCTCGTCCCATGTTCTGCTATCGAAGGAGGCTCTTTTTGCTGCTGGGCTTAGCCCCATTGACCCGCGAGGTAAGTCCCTCTCTTTCTCACCTTCATTGATCTCATTCGAGCAGGTACGTCTTGGTCTGATTGTTTGCCTACTGTGCTTGCAGCCAAGAAATCTGCGCTGGAGGGCCATATAAAGAAAGAGTTGGCAAGCGTCCGAGAGAGGCTAGTAGTGCAGAAAGGCATAAGTCTAGAAGAATGTTCGTCTTTCTGGAGAGCACTCACCGGAGGCTGGGAGAGTCAGGGCTAGTCCGAGCTCTTTACCATCAAAGAAAGAGGATGTGGGGGAGCCGATAGTAAGAGAGGGGTCCCTTAGTTGGAGGAGGGAGTAGTAGTTACGACGGAGGAGCAAAGGGCAGAGGAGGACTCAAGAGGGTTGCCGAAATCCCTTGTCCTCTGGTGGTGGAGATAGTGGATAGCCCGGACAAGGCTCCATCGGAAGTTCAGGGTGAGCCTGTCATTGAAGGGCTTCCTTCGGAGGGATTAGAGGGCGGTGATGTTGGGCCAAGGGCAACGGAGGCTCAGGAGGAGTTTCCTGCTGGAGAGCTTCCTCCTGAGGGAGTTAGAGGAGCTATGAACAGATCGAGGCTTTGGTGGAGTTCGCGGAGGAGGAGCAGGCGCCGATGACTGAAGAAGGTCCTTTGGGTGAGGGAAGAGGACAGGATGATGACCTTCCAGCCGAAGCCTCTCCCACTAGAGCCTCGGGAACATTGGGGCCTGGGCTGGCCGAGTTATCGAAGAATCACAGGCCAGACTCTTGCTGAAGGAGGCCAGGAGATTGAAGGCTTCTCAGTCTGAGATTGCTCAGACTGGTCCCTCAGATGTGCAGCCTGGGAGTTTGAACCCGGCTATCGAGGAGGCGTTCTCTGCTCTGATGAAATCGGCATTGTATCCGAGCGTCGGTTCCTCGATGAACGGTTTGCGGATTTGGACCTTATCGACGCCGCATTCGGTCAACGGAACATGGTGAAGGATGTTCATCTTCTCCCTGAGATCGCAATTCCATCCTTATGGAGTTAGCTAGGTCTTACACCTCCCGGTGAGTTGCTATTCCAGAGTATCGGGTGTTTTCTGGCGAACTTGATCGCTTTCTTATTCTTACTTGAGTTTTTTTCGCAGAGTGCTCTGATCACTAGGGCATTGTGCTGGCGTTTGAGCCTGGCGACAGGGGCCAGTCCAGGCCAAGAGAGTCAGTACCAAGCTCCGATTGTGAGCAGAAGCGTTGACAAATTTGAGCGAGTTCTGGACATCGCCAACAAGAACTTGGCAAGGGCGAGGAGACTTCACCAGGTTGCCCTCGACAACGTATCTAGATTAAGGCTCGAAGTTAAGGAGCTGCATGGGCTTCGGGCGAGGTACGACGAAGTATGTTTGGAGTTATCACATGTCACATCCAGACCGCCAAAGAAATGGAAACTGCTAAGAAGCAGCTCGATGAAAGTCGAGATAGGCTGGGGAGAGAAGCTGCCGAGAAGAATCACCTGAAAGAATGCTTGGTGAGTTGGAGGAGAAAGTCCGGCAGCTGAATCATTGCATTGTTGCCAAGGATGACAGGATCAGATGGGATCAGGAGAAATTGGCCAAGCTTGATAATGAGCTCTCCCAGTCCAGGGAAGAAGCCAATAGTATGCAATCGAAGATCAACGTCCTCAAGGACAGGATCAAACTGGTTAAGGCCGACAAGCTGAGGGCCTTCGGCGAGGTCGAGGAATTAACTAGGAGATTAGCCCGGCAGGAGGAGGAGGTACGATATCATCTTTTTTAAACTTCCTATCGGCTCACCGTTGCATCGGCTAACCCTGCGTTTGCTGATGAAGAAGGAGAGGCTCAAAGGCCAAGGTCAATTAGAGAGTCTGCAAGAAGAACTGGCGTCGAGTCATCGGAGGAGCTCGGAGCTCGAGGGGTGGGTCACCGAGACTGAGGAGCAAATTGCCTCGCTTTGGAGCCAAGTTGTTGAGGCTGAAAGGCGATTCGCCATGCTTGGGGCGAACAAGATGCGACTTGTGCCGAGGCTTTTCAGCTTGGCACGGAAGAGATCCAAACCAGGATATCTCGGGAGCATCCAGAATGGGACCTCTCCTTTTTGGATGTTGAACCCTTTGAGGCCTGCACCCAGGGGCTGAAGAAGCCGAGTACGAAGATATCTCAGACAACGATCTTGATGATATTTTGGGTTCTAGTGAGGCTGCAGCTCCCGAAGAACACTCCAAGCCTGCCACCGAAGGAACAATGACGACTTTTGAAGTGGGTGGAACGAGCAAAGCCTCCCTGAATATTGTTGAGGACACTGCCGGGAATGATCCAGCCTCTGATCCTTGAGGGCTGTTTGTGTATTTTTGTTTTTCAAATATGCAATTTGGTTGAAATTCCCAATGAACGGGTCCTTGGCCTCCACTTGTTTGTCTTTTTGGCCAGTCTTTTTGTCTGAGGCTTTTCTTTCGACTGTGAACAAGTTATGACTCGTTCGCGCTCTTTGGCCAATTTAGTTCGGACTTGAGTAAATGTCTCAGTCGAAACCGAGGTATAAGGATAGCTCGGACTAGGACCGAGATATGGGGACAGTTTGGTTTGTCCAAAGGCACTGGATGGTCCGGCGTACAAGTTCGGACGTAAGGAATATAGCCTCAAGTAACATGATTCGAATGGAGGGGTTTGGTCCGAGAAAGGGGGCGCATCCGAGCGCCACAAAGTTATTAATGATCCTCTTCGATGAGGGAGCGGAACTCTTCGTTTCCTACGAGCGCCCGCTGAGGCGATGACACGTGGCGTATCCCGGTAGTAGTGTTAGAATTAATGGTCCTGGCGATCGGGATACCATCAGAAGCAGTTTAAAAACGAGCGGGGGAGCACCATCGTTAATCATCTTTTCAGCTGATCTCATCAGATTTTCAGATATTGAGATGGCTTCCAGAGGTGAGGGACGATCGACCGAGACACCAAGCAGCGGCGTTAGTGGCCACAGGGGGGCCCTTTGGGGCCGTACACAATAACCATCGATGGGGAGGTTTTAGCCTCACTGTTCGCAGATCGTGAACAACTCCGGAAGATGGCCGAGCAATATTTGGCCGTTACTACAAGAGAGATCGAGCTCCTCCGCCAAGATAACAGCCGGCTGGAGAGGCAGGTGGCGTCCCTCCGACGACAAGTGGCGGGCCAGCTATGCAGCGCGGGGAAAGCTCAGTGGCGCCTAGAGAAGATAAGCCCCTGTGAGGGCTCATGTACTTTTTTCTTTTCCTCTTGTTTCTCTTTTGTGGTGAATGAAAAGGAGTTTTCACAATTTTTGTGTCTGCTACCACCTCCGGAACATTCTTTCTTACCGTTCAGTCTTATGAAACGAACCACCCTCCTGGGGAATCTCTAGTAACCTTAGCGAGGTTAGAGCATGGCGTCTCTGTTTTGACCGAGGTAAACGGAACTCGTAAATTCCTGCCGGAGCATTGCGTATACTCGGCCTTGCCAAAGCATAAGGAGCATTCCGTAGTTGTTGAGGCAAGGGCAGCTATCACGATCTGGATCGAAGCATAATATAATGCTCGGTTGTATTGAACCGAGAAGAGACACCTCGGTTTAGCCCGAAGTATGGAGGCGATCTTGGCTTTGAGTTGAAGCACAAGACGATGTCTCGGTTTATGCCAAGACGTAATGGGCGGTTGGGCCAGAGCAGGGGATATCAATGTGCTTTTATTGAGGAGTACTTGACTTCTGCACCTTTTTATTGCTCTGCCAGTGCCTTATCTTTTCCAAGGCAAGTTGACCTTCTTTTTGCCGAAATGGATAATACGGCTTTGCAAGCTGCAAAAGGATGCCTCGCTATTTTCCGAAGTCATCTATTTTGTCGGCTCTTCCCAATGTAGGCCCTTTTAGCGTGTGACATAAGCACTCGTTTGTCATTGGAGCACGTCGTTTTCATCGGGCGATTTCCCAGGCTTGTCCGTATCTCAAGGACCGGCAGTCGATTTCCTGCACTTAAGGCTTTTGATTCGGGATCAGAGAAAAATCTTCTGGCGTGCGTCATGGCATGGGCAATGCGTTCGGCATGCTTCGAGAAGTGCTCTTTTCATCTTGGGATGCCACGTGGTAGTGTGGCCAGGTATATTGAATCTTGGGGCTTTTCTCTCTGATAGCTGCTCCTGATTCATTTGCTTATAAAATGGGAGAAGGGGTCATGTCCGGCTATCTCCCAAGGCTTTTTTCTCCATGAGTTGTGAAAGTTTTCATGATGTCTGTGTCCCCTAGGTTGAAGGTGGAGAGAATGAGTTTTCCTTTTGTGAGTCGACTTCTCCTGGATAGCTGGGGTGATGAAAAGTTACTGAAGAGAAACTGTCCTCAAAGAGGAATTTCAGAGATCATATGGAGAGCGCACAGGAGGTCCACAGAGATCATATGGAGAGTGCACATATGCGCTTCCTGTGTATCCTTTGTGGTTTGCTACGAGGGTCGCAGGGTAGGAAGTGCACATGCACCCCCATAGTACGCATGGACTTTTCCTTCTCCCTCGGGCTGGTTCCCTTAGCTCATCTGGCTGGGGTATCTTTTGCCTGTGAAGAGGAAGCTGAGAGCAGTGTTGGTCTGCTCGTACCCTGTCTTTTCATGGTAGGGCAGTGTCCAGCAGCCCAGCATCCCACTTGGGGGGATGCATCCTCAGCATCAGCATCCATGGGTCTTCCTTCTGTCCATGGATCTCTTCGCCAATCCAGAGGACCCGTAGGAGGCTGGCTCAGCCTTAGCCGGTGGTTCAGGGCAAGCTGATTGGTTGTCTGATCTCTTGGGTCAGATGCTGAAACATCATTATTAACCGAAGCTGACTGAAGCAGCCCGGCCGAGTTATTTACTCGTTTTTATTTCCTGTGTGTTGACCCAATTGAGGATTTTGATGATTAACAAAACTATTTAAGTATAACATTTGATGTTACTAATGATTTTGATTAAGTTTTTCAGATTATAAGTCTATTTGATGATCAAAATCAAGAGGCAAATCAAGTTCTGGTTCGAATCTAATGTCAAGGTAAGATTGCAGACATTAGAGTCGACACATGGAATCACAGAGCCAACTCCGAAAAATGGCACAGACTTAGAGTCGACTCCGGGACTGTGAGAGCCGACTCTATCAGAAAAAACAGAACGATGGATTTTCAGGCCACGACTTAGAGTCGACTCCCAGACTGTTAGAGTCGACTCCAGAAGAATTTTGTGTCGACCCCAGAAAAGTCAGAGACGACTCCAGATCGAGCGATTAAATAATTTCGAGTTAGAGCCGACTCCAGAAAAGTTAGAGCCGACTCCAGAATGTCAGACACGCTCCAGAACTGTCAGAACGACTCTAAACTTTATCTTTATCTATTTTAATCCCAACGGCTATTGTTATTTATGGATCTAATCCTTTTTACACTTGCTTCTAACGGATAGTTTCACACTATTTGTGGATTAATCGGATCTATAAGAAGAGGGTTGATTGCATCCCAAAGAAGAAGACAAGAGAGAGGCAAAAAGAAAAGAATAGAGAAAATCTTTGAGATCTATCAGAAAAGAAAAGGGAAAACTTGTAAGGAAAGATCATACTCATTCCCCAAAAGAAGAGAGAGAGATTCCAAGCCTTTGCTGTTCTATTTAGAAGAAATCTCAAGAGAAGGAAGAAGCCCTAGTTTTTCTGATCTTCTGAATCTCAAGAGCATCTTCAAAGGAAGATCCATTCAAAGGAAGATCCATTCAAAGGAAGAGAAGGAAGAAGCCACCAAGATCTGCAAATCAGGCTTTGGTTCCTAATCTCTTATTATTGTTTCATTATTGTATATTTGCTCATTGAAGGAGCTATTTTTTTGTAAAAATAAATACTGTTTGCTGGGTCAATCTGGTGATTGATTCAGTTGAGGCTGTTAGCCTTGTGCAAGCATTAGCTTGTGTGAAGGTTTTGTGCTGGTGAGCCTTGAAAACCAGCTGGGTTCGTTGTGCACCCGGAAAACAACAAGTTCGAGTTGTGAGCTTGCAAAACAACTCTGCTGTAATCAGTTTGATTATAGTGTGGACCCAAGAGGTACTTGGGAGTGGACGTAGGTGTAGGTACACCGAACCACTATAAAATCTCTTGTGTTTGCCGTGATTGTCTCTTTATCTTCAACTCTCTATTTATAGTTGCTTAGTTTTAAATTGTGAATCTAAGTTTTTATTTCCGCTGGGGTTATCTTTCAAAAGAGTTTAATTTTTGAAAAACCCAATTCACCCCCCCTCTTGGGTTGCTATCTGGACCAACAATTGGTATCAGAGCTAGTGCTCATTTGATTTGATCTAACGATCAAGAGTCAAAGATCCACATGGCAACTCAAGCTGGTTCATCTTTTTCCGAAGGTCAATCTACTAATAGACCACCCTTATTTAATGGTTCTAACTATGGTTATTGGAAGGCTAGAATGAAAATATTCATTCAAGCACTTGACTATGATCTATGGAGTATTATAGTCAATGGACCACACACACCCACTGCTAGAGTTAATGGCATGGAGATTCCTAAACCGGAAACGGAATGGGATGAACATGATAGAAAATTGGCACAACTCAATGCCAAAGCAATGAATGTCTTATACTGCTCATTAGATGCAAATGAATTCAATCGCATATCTATTTGCATTTCTGCTAAGGAAATCTGGGATAGACTTGAGGTTACCCATGAGGGAACAAATCAAGTCAAGGAATCCAAGATTAACATGCTAGTTCATAAATATGAATTGTTTAAAATGGATGCATGTGAATCTATTGCTGATATGTTTACAAGATTTACTGATATAGTTAATGGTTTAAAAAGTCTTGGTAAATCTTATGATAATTCTGATCTTGTGAGAAAGGTCTTGCGTTCCTTGCCTAGGACTTGGGAAGCTAAGGTGACGGCAATACAAGAGGCAAAGGATCTAAGTACACTACCCCTAGAAGAACTGTTGGGATCCTTGATGACTCATGAGCTTCAAATCAAGCAACATGTTGATGATGATGAGTCAAAGAAGAAGAAACTATGGCTCTTAAGATTTCTGATATATGGAAGAGCCTCATGAATCCGAAGATGAAAGTGATGATGAGGACATGGCACTCATCACAAGAAAATTTAAAAGATTCATGAAGAAGAAGAAGTTTGAAAAGAAAAAGCCCTTTGCAAGAAAAGATGAGGACAAGGGCAAAGAAAAGGAAGTTATTTGCTTTGAATGCAAGAAGCCGGGTCACTTTAAATCTGAATGCCCTCAACTAAAGAAAGGCACCCGGAGTTCAAAAGAAGGCAATGATGGCCACATGGAGCGATTCGGAAAGCACAAGTTCCGAAGAAGAAGAAAAGAGTGAAATGGCCAATCTATGCTTCATGGCGGACAATGATGAGGTAAGTCCGAGTTTTCTTGATGACTTCACTTTTGATGAATTGCATAGTGCTTTTTATGAATTAATGGATGATTTTGCAAACCTAAGTTCAAAGAACAAAGATTTGAAAACTCAAATGCAAAAACTATCATTAGAAAATGAAAAGCATGTTGTTGATAAAGAACTTTTGATAAAAGAAAAAGAAAGTTTGAAAAATGAAGTTGATAGACTTAAGCCTATAGTTGATAAATTTACTCTAAGCTCTATCAAACTTAATATGATTTTGGAAAATCAAAAGGCTGTTTTTGATAAAGCTGGATTAGGATATAATCCACTTAAAAAGCAAAAATCTTTGAAAATATTTTTGTACATGCTGAAAAATCATTAAACATTACTTGTTTTAAATGTGGAAACAAAGGACATAAATCATATATGTGTAAATCTCCACATAAAAAGAAAAAGATGATTTGGGTTCCCAAAGGAACAATATTTAATGCATCTAACCATGAAGGACCCAAGAAGGCTTGGGTACCTAAAATTAAGACATAAATGTTTTGCAGGAGTGTCTTGCAGCCATCAGACTGAAAAGAAAATGGTACCTGGACAGTGGTTGCTCAAGACACATGACGGGTGACAAAGATCAATTCATCACCCTTGAATCAAAAAGAGGTGGAGTAGTTACTTTTGGTGATAATGGTCAAGGCCATATCATGGGTATTGGTAAGATTCAAATTACTCCATCTACTCATATTGATAATGTTTTATATGTTGATGGACTTAAACATAATCTAATAAGTATTAGCCAACTGTGTGACAAAGGTTTCAAGGTTTCCTTTGAAGCTTCTGTTTGCACTGTTACTAATCCCATTGATAAGCATTATTCTTGTTGGTAAACGCTATGGCAATGTGTACTTAATTGATTTGAGTAATTTATCTCCAAGTAATCATTGCTTAGTTGCTAATAATGCTAAGATGAATGAGATTGGTTGGCTATGGCATCGTAGATTAGGTCATGCAAGCACACACCTAATTTCTAAATTATTGAAAATGGATTTAGTTAAAGGTATTCCTAGTCTAAATTTTGAAAATAATCGAATATGTGATGCATGTCAATTTGGAAAACAAACAAGAACTTCTTTCAAATCTAAGAATGTTGTTTCAACTACTAGGCCACTAGAGCTACTACACATGGACCTTTTTGGACCTACTAGAACCACAAGTCTAGGAGGAAAGAAATATGGTCTAGTGATAGTAGATGATTACTCTAGATTCACTTGGGTAATGTTTTTGGCTCACAAAGATGAGACTTTCTCAATATTCATGAAATTTGTTAAGAAAGTCACTAATGAGAAAAACACTACCATAGTGTCTATTAGAAGTGATCATGGAACTGAATTTGAAAATCACTTATTTGAAAAATTCTGTTTTGAAAAAGGCATACATCATAACTTTCTGCACCTAGAACACCACAACAAAATGGAGTTGTAGAAAGGAAGAATAGGACTTTAGAAGACATGGCCCGTACCATGCTATGTGAAAGCCAACTTCCAAAATATTTTTGGGCGGAAGCTATAAACACAGCATGTTACATTCTAAATAGAGCCCTAATTAGACCTATCCTTAAGAAAACTCCCTATGAACTTTGGATCAATAGGAAACCAAATTTAAGTTATTTTCATGCATTTGGTTGTAAATGTTTTATTCATAACAATGGTAAGGATAATCTTGGGAAGTTTGATGCAAAGTCTGATGAAGGTATCTTCCTAGGATATTCTACATCTAGCAAAGCATATAGAGTATTTAATAAGAAAAGCTTAGTTGTAGAAGAATCCATTCATATAGTGTTTGATGAGTCTTTAGCATCAAGTTCAGATAAAATTGATGATGAGGAAGATACATCTTTGATTGAAAGAGATATTGAAAAATTAAATGTATCTTCAGATCAAGAACCTGAAGTTAAGGATGATGACTCACCTAAGGATGATGGTATTGATACTGTTCAAAATGATAAAGATCTACCTAGAGATTGGAGATATGCTTATGGTCATCCTAAGGACCTAATCATAGGTGATCCATCTCAAGGTGTAAGGACTAGATCATCAATGAGAGATATCAATAATCATCTTGCATTTGTATCTCATATAGAACCTAAAACTATAGAGGAAGCTGAGAAAGATAGTTATTGGATGTTAGCAATGCAGGAAGAGTTAAACCAATTCACTAGAAATCAAGTTGGACCCTAGTTGAAAGACCTAAAAATCACCCTATAATAGGATCTAAATGGGTTTTAGAAATAAATTAGATGAAAATGGCATAGTAATTAGAAACAAAGCTAGATTAGTTGCAAAAGGATATAATCAAGAAGAAGGTATAGATTTTGATGAAACTTTTGCACCTGTTGCTAGATTAGAAGCCATTAGGCTACTACTTGCATTTGCATGTCATATGAATTTCAACTTATTTCAAATGGATGTTAAAAGTGCATTTTAAATGGTTTTATAAATGAGGAAGTTTATGTTGAACAACCTCCTGGTTTTGAAGATCATGAATTTCAAACCACGTCTTCAAATACACAAAGCACTTTATGGTTTAAAGCAAGCACCTAGAGCTTGGTATGATAGATTAAGTAAATTTTTAATTGAAAATGATTTTCTAGAGGAAATGTTGATAAAACCTTGTTTTTGAAAAGAAAAGAAAGGATTTATTAATAGTTCAAATTTATGTTGATGACATTATTTTGGTGCTACTAACAATCTCCTTTGTCAAGAATTTGCTAAGTTAATGCAGGGAGAATTCGAGATGAGCATGATGGGAGAACTCAACTTCTTCCTTGGACTCAAATCAAACAAGAGAAAGCGGGAATTTTCATCAACCAAACAAAGTACACAAAGAAATACTCAAGAAATTTGGTATGGAATCAATGCTAAACCCTTGGACGCCAATGAGTCCTTCATGCAAGCTGGACAAGGATGAAGAAGGTAAGAAAGTTGATCAGAAGCATTACGAGGTATGATCGGATCCTTCTTTATTTAACTGCAAGTAGACCAGATATTGTTTTCTGTTGCTTATGTGCTAGATTTCAATCTAATCCTAAAGAATCACATTTAATTGCTGTTAAAAGAATCTTTAGATACTTAAATGGAACTAAAAATGTAGGTTTATGGTATTCTAGAGACTCAACATTAAATTGATTGCTTATTCTGATTCTGATTATGCTGGATGTAAATTAGATAGAAAAGCACAAGTGGTGCATGCCATTCTTAGGAAGTAACTTAATCTCATGGTTTAGCAAAAAGCAAAATTCAGTTGCATTATCAACTACTGAAGCTGAATATGTTGCAGCTGGAAGTTGCTGTGCTCAAATCCTATGGATTAAGCGACAACTTGAAGACTATGGTATCACACTTGATAAACACCTATAAATGTGATAATACTAGTGCAATCAATCTAACTAAAAATCCAATTCAACATTCAAGAACTAAACACATAGAAATTAGATATCACTTTATAGAGAACATGTAACTAACAAAGATGTTTGTCTTGATATGTTAATACTGAAGAACAATTAGCTGATATTTTTACCAAACCTTTAGTGAGGAGAGATTTTGTTATCTTAGAGGAGAATTAGGAGTTTGTGATCCTTTAGAATAATTTTCTGAAACTCTTAAGGACAACAACTATCTAGACTTCATAATTTCTTGAAAATCCTCTATGTCCAATAAGGAAATTATCTAGAAATTTGATTCATTGTTTCCCCAATTGTTAAGGAACACTTATCTAGAGTTTGATGATTAATTTGATCAGTTTCAGATCCTTGAAATTTGATTTTTCTCTGAAACTATTGTGGAGTCGACACCTGCAGTTTGTGGAGTCGACACCTTCTTATTTTGATGTTCTGTCTGGGCAATTAGAGCCGACTCTGGCTTCTGTAGAGCCGACTCTAATTCGGGCGCTGACAGATTCTCTGGTTCGGAGCCGACACCTCGTTTTCGGGAGTCGACTCTAAGTGGAACTAGGTCAAAATAAAAAGGGCGGAGTCGACCCCAAACGATTCCTATCGTCTCCTAAACCTTTCCAAGCTGTTCCAAACTGATTCCAAACCCTCCAAATCCCTCAAAACCCTTGATTACTCATTCCAATCGAATCCAATGGCTCCCAAAAGGCGTGCTATCATTGGTGGTTCGACTGTTCCGACGAAGCGCGTTCAAATCGGAGGCAACCTTCGTCATCTTCTTCATCTGCCACTCAAGATGACTCTCCACCCTCACCATCTTCTCCCGAGTCGACCAATTAGCTGGTAAGGCCATTACAACCGGAAGAAAAGTTGATTTTGACTTTTTTTTCGGAGGGCTTTGCTATTGGGCGATTGTTGAAAGAAATGGGATGGGAGAAGGTTTGTTCTTTGGATATCCCTACTTACCCTGCCCTAGTGAGAGAGTTTTATAATGATTTAGTAGAGGAGAGGGAGGCTTAGTAGTGTTGTAAGAGGAACAAAGGTAATCATCACAGCCGAATCCTTGGAAATCTATTGGAAATGCCTACCGTTGGACTTGTTGAATATCATCATGAAGATAGAGGAGGTGCACTATCAAGGATGTTAGGGAGAGAAGTTTGAGTTTGAAATCTTGGCAAATCAACTTAATTTGGAACTCAGATTACTTCACAATATCTGTGGAAGAATTCTATTTCCTAAAATCGGAAGGTTTGAGTATGTCTCGGAGCGAGACATCTTATTGATGGACTGCATCTCACTGGAGACCTGTAAATCTTGCTGGAATGATGATAGGCTATATGGCAGAGGCAGCTACTAAGAAGAGATCTACATTGCCATATGGTATGGTTTTAACATTGGTATTCAGAAGCCAAGGTGTACTTATAATGGACAATGAGCCACTAAGAAAATTAAGACATACAGATTACTATAGTGTCTCTACAATTCACCGAATGGGCTTCAGAAAAGAAAATGGAAATGGATAAAAGAGGACATGAGGCCAGAGCTGAAGAGGTTAGAGTTGAGGAAGTCAGAGGAGAAGACATTCCTGAACCATCTGCTGGACCTTCTTCTGCTGGACCATCTGCTGGACCCTCAGAGGCTGGACCTAGCTCTCAACTTCCACATCAGTCAGCATTGGCATCTGAAAGATTTTCTGAGGAGCAAATTGGTCAGCTCAGAGCTTTACTGGCTGAGTATGACAGTCAAAGACAAATGATATGTGTAAATTAAGAGAGGAGTTCAATCAATTAAAGGATGAGATTAATTCAAGACTTGACATGATTTCTTTTTCAATTAGCAATTCCGTCGAATCCTTTAGCACTGATCTTCATAAATTTTTGAAAGGATGGAAGGCATTGCAGACGGTTCTGGAACTTATCTTCATGCTACCAGTCAACTGAAGAAAGATATCGACCTTGCCGTCTCTCAAATTGAAGCTTGTCTTGAAAGTTTTAAGAAGACTCAAAAAGATGATGTTATGGAAATGATTGGACATTTAAAGAAAATTGTATAAGCATATTTGATTTTGATATTCAATCCTAGGTTGTATCTTAGGATTTCTTGCTTTCTTCTTTCTTAGCATGTATCTAGGATTTACATACTTAAATCTGTCATTTTAAAATACATGTAATGAATCTTGCTTTGGAATACAAATGTTTGAATGAATATTACACTTTTATTTCAAATTTATCTTTGATTGAATGTCAATGAATAAGTTTCCTATCTTTATGTTTATTCGAACCAATTCTCGCTCTAATAACATTCTTTATTGCTTTAAACTCACCTTATTGTTGATAACAAAAAAGGGGGAGAGATAAGTGTATATGCATATAAGAAAGAGAGAGAAAGAAAATGAAGAACAATTCTGAGAATAGAAAGAAAGAGAATTTTTAGAAAGAATTCAGTTTATCTACATAGGGGGAGCTATTCAATGCAGGGGGAGCTTAATAAATTTCTCCATATAAAAGTTAAATCATTTTGATTGATGTCAAATTTTATTTATTTTTATTCATTTTGAATATTGGCATCAAATTCTCTATTAGGAAGTCTCTAAGCTTTAACAATGTCTATAATTCTCAATTCAAATGAATTTTTAATGCATATACTCAAAGTTTTTGTCATCATCAAAAAGGGGGAGATTGTTGACCCAATTGAGGATTTTGATGATTAACAAAACTATTTGAGTATAACATTTGAAGTTACTAATGATTTTGATTAAGTTTTTCAGATTATAAGTCTATTTGATGATCAAAATCAAGAGGAAATCAAGTTCTGGTTCGAATCTAATGTCAAGGTAAGATTGCAGACATTAGAGTCGACACATGGAATCACAGAGCCGACTCCGGAAAACGGCACAGACTTAGAGTCGACTCCGGGACTGTGAGAGCCGACTCTATCAGAAAAAACAGAACGATGGATTTTTAGGCCACGACTTAGAGTCGACTCCCAGACTGTTAGAGTCGACTCCAGAAGAATTTTGTGTCGACCCCAGAAAAGTCAGAGACGACTCCAGATCGAGCGGATTAAATAATTTCGAGTTAGAGCCGACTCCAGAAAAGTTAGAGCCGACTCCAGAATGTCAGACACGGCTCCAGAACTGTCAGAACGACTCTAAACTTTATCTTTATCTATTTTAATCCCAACGGCTATTGTTATTTATGGATCTAATCCTTTTTACACTTGCTTCTAACGGATAGTTTCACACTATTTGTGGATTAATCGGATCTATAAGAAGAGGGTTGATTGCATCCCAAAAGAAGACAAGAGAGAGGCAAAAGAAAAGAATAGAGAAAATCTTTGAGATCTATCAGAAAAGAAAAGAGGGAAAACTTGTAAGGAAAGATCATACTCATTCCCCAAAAGAAGAGAGAGAGATTCCAAGCCTTTGCTGTTCTATTTAGAAGAAATCTCAAGAGAAGGAAGAAGCCCTAGTTTTTTGATCTTCTGAATCTCAAGAGCATATTCAAAGGAAGGAAGATCCATTCAAAGGAAGAGAAGGAAGAAGCCACCAAGATCTGCAAATCAGGCTTTGGTTCCTAATCTCTTATTATTGTTTCATTATTGTATATTTGCTCATTGAAGGAGCTTTTTCTTGTAAAATCAAATACTGTTTGCTGGGTCAATCTGGTGATTGATTCAGTTGAGGCTGTTAGCCTTGTGCAAGCATTAGCTTGTGGTTAGGTTTTGTGCTGGTGAGCCTTGAAAACCAGCTGGGTTCGTTGTGCACCCGGAAAACAACAAGTTCGAGTTGTGAGCTTGCAAAACAACTCTGCTGTAATCAGTTTGATTATAGTGTGGACCCAAGAGGTACTTGGGAGTGGACGTAGGTGTAGGTACACCGAACCACTATAAAATCTCTTGTGTTTGCCGTGATTGTCTCTTTATCTTCAACTCTCTATTTATAGTTGCTTAGTTTTAAACTTGTGAATCTAAGTTTTTATTTCCGCTGGGGGTTATCTTTCAAAAGAGTTTAAATTTTTGAAGAACCCAATTCACCCCCCCTCTTGGGTTGCTATCTAGACCAACACTGTGCCACGATGCACTTGTAATGCCTCTTAGGAGGTTGTAACTATTTTCCATTGAAGAAATAAAGAAAGTTTTATTCTTTCTTTTTTAGCATCTGCTTCTTTTTCGATGGGATTATGCTTGAGAGTCGCTATACCCGTATCACACTTTTTGTGTCATAGCATATTTCGGTAGCGTCCTTGCTACCTTATTTTTGCTAAGACCGCTATTCGGTCCCAAGTGGAGAAAAGCATTTATCCTGCTTGGGTCAGAGGTAGACCTGGGCGGTCTTGTGAACCCATGTGGTGAGCGTGATCTCATTTATAGAACGAAGCAGGTATTTCTTTGGAAAGAGACAGCTTGTGCACCTTAACTGTTGAGCAGAAGAAGGTTGCTTGCTTCTGTCAAAGTATAATAGGACGTCTTAGCTGCGTCAGAGTGTTTGAGAGACGTCTTAGCTGCGTCAGAGTGTTTGAGAGATTGCTCGTCTAGGCTGGAGCTTCGGGTAACGCTTTGTGAGTACGTCGTTTGACTTGACCGAGATTTCAGATAATACACTACTCGGTTGTAGTCAAGGTTTCAGAATATCGCTCGGTTGTCGCCGAGGTTTTAGAATATCGCTCGGTTGTTGCCAAGGTTTTTCGGTATTTTACTTGGCCCTGCCAAGGTATGGTGATATCACTTGGTTTGGCCGAGGATTTTGGTAAGAGATGTGCACCGGCTTTAGCCGAGGCTTCTGCGTCATTTGACTCAGCCGGGGCTTGTAAGCTGCCCGAATCCGATCAAAGTTTTCTTTACCATTTGGTCTGGCTGGGGCTTGTAAGCTTCCCGAATCCGAATGAAGTTTCTTTGCCATTTGGTCCGACCGGGGCTTGTAAGCTGCCCGATCCGGATGAAGTTTCTTTGCCATTTGGTCCGGTCGGGGCTTGTAAGCTGCCCGAATCCTGATGAAGTTTCTTTGCTATTTGGTCCGGTCGGGGCTTGTAAGCTGCCCAAATCCGGATGAAGTTTCTTTACCATTTGGTCGACCGAGGCTTGTAAGCTGCCCGAATCCGGATGAAGTTTCTTTGCCATTTGGTCCGGCCGGGGCTTGTAAGCTGCCAAATCCGGATGAAGTTTCTTTGCGCTTGGTCCGGCCGGGGCTTGTAAGCTGCCAAAATCTGGATGAAGTTTCTTTGCCGCTTGGTCCTGCCGGGGCTTGTAAGCTGCCCGAATCCGGACGAAGTTTTTGGCGATCACTCAGCCTGGTTCGGCCGCACTTGAGGTACTCGGCCATACCAAGTTTTTGTGAAACAGGACTTGGCCCAGCCAAGGTACGAGATTTAGCTCAAGACTCGACCCAGCTGAGGTACGGAGATAGCTCGGTTGTGCCGAGAATGGATGCGCAAGCAACATCTGTTTTTTATTACGATTTTTTTGGAAAAATAATTATAGCGGTCATGCCGGATAATAGAAACAAGATGTCAAAGCTGCGAATGGGGCAAGTCTATAGAAAGCGTACCCTACCGATAGTATATACGGAGATTGTCCGAATTCCACGTTCGGGGAATAGATTTCCTGCCTAGATCCTGGAGCTTGTAGGTGCCAAGTCCGATGACTTCCGCCACTTGATAGGGGCCTTCCCAATTTGGAGACAACTTTCCTTGCTCCAGCGGCTTGGAGACGGATGCTTTCCGGAGGTTCGACGAGCCACTCTTTGCTGGTATGCCGCAATCCTGATTCGAGCTTTCTCTCTGATTTCTTCCATCAGGTCGAGATTGGTGCGGAGCTGCTCGTCATTAGCTTCCTCCGGGTAGCTCTCCACTCGTGGAGAAGGAAGTCCTATCTCCACAGGGATGACGGCTTCCATGCCGAAGGCCATCCAAAATGGGGTCTCACCAGTGGGGATTCTCTGAGTGGTGCGGTAGGCCCATAGGACGTGGTGAAGCTCGTCCACCCATCTGCCTCGGGCTCTGGCAAGCCGAGCCTTGATCCCTTGAAGCAGGGTCCGGTTAGTCACTTCGGCCTCTCCGTTGGCTTGTGCATGCCCTACCGATGTGGGGTGGTGGCAGATCCCATGCTCCTCGCAGAAATCTTAGAACTTTGGGTTGTCAAATTGCTTGCCATTGTCGGTGATAATAGTGTGCGGAAGGCCGAAACGGCATATAATGAATCTCCACATGAAGTCCCTGGCCCGAGCTTTGGTTATTTGGGCAATTGCCTCGGCCTCCACCCACTTGGTGAAGTAGTCAATGGCAACAAATAGGAACTTTCTTTGTCCAGTGGCGAGGGGAAAAGGGCCAAGAATATCCATCCCCCACTTAGCAAAGGGCCAAGCGAGAAAATAGGGACCAAACTAGCGAAGGGAAGCCTCTGGATGCTGGAATGTCTCTAACATGGGTCACAAGCTCGGACAAGGTCGTCAGCATCTTTTTGCATGGTGGGCCAATAGTACCCTTGGCGCAGCACCTTATGGCATAAGGACCGGCTCCCCATATGATTGCCGCAAATTCCTTCATGTACCTCCTGGAGAGCATAATCAGCTTCAGATGGGCAAAGACACTTGAGCAGTGGCATGGAGAAGGACCGCTTATACAACTGGTCGTCGATCAGCACATAGTGGGTGGCTTGCATTTTCAGCTTCCTTGCTTCCTTTCGGTCGGCTGGGAGCGACCCTTCTTTAAGATACCTTAGTATGGGGTCGAACCAGGATGGTTCGGCCTCGATCTGCATCACTCGGTCTGCCTCCGCGATGCTAGGCCTCTCCAGGATCTCCAGGGGAAACTTCTGCTCGGAATCCATCGACTCCACGGTTGCCAGCCGAGATAATAGGTCAGCGCGGCATTCTCGGATCTTGGGATCTGGATAACTTCAAATTCAGAGAAGTGGGAAAGAAAGTCCCGCACCTTTTGGAGATACCGAATCATATTTGGCTCCTGGGCCTCGAACTTGCCCCGCATGTGATCGGCCACCAATTGAGAGTCGGTAAAGGCATTCAGCTTTGTCACTTTAAGATCGCGGGCGATTCGGAGTCTAGCAAGCAGAGCTTCATATTCGGCTTCATTGTTGGAGGCTAGGAAGGAGAAGCGAACGCCGTACTAGAAGGTCGCCCCCTCTGGGCTGGTGAGGATCAAGCCAGCGCCAGAGCCATTAGCATTAGATGATCCGTCGACATGGAGCAGCCATAGGGTGCCAGGTCTTGGATGCTCAGAAGAGTCCGGAGCAAAGCCATCCTCCGGGATGGTGCATTCAAGGAGGAAATCAGCCAAAACCTACGCTTTGATGGTCGGGCGAGGTTGGTATCGGATATCATGTTCGCTTAATTCGACGGCCCATTTGGCCATTCTTCCTGATGTCTCCAGGCGATGCACCACCGCCTTGATGGGTTGGTCGGTAAGGACCGTCACAGAGTGCGCCTGGAAATAAGGCCGCAGCCTCCGAACCGATGCTATCAGGGCTAACACCAACTTCTCGATTTGGATGTATCTTGTCTCGGCATCTCGGAGCAGCTTGCTAACATAGTAGATCGGCTTTTGGGTCTTGTTCTCTTCTCTGACCAGCACCGAGCCAACTGCACCTTCTGAAACTGCTAAGTACAGAAATAACATTTCTCCTGGATTGGGACTGCTGAGGAGGGGTGGAGAGCTGAGAATCTCTTGAGGTCCTCGAATGACTTCTGACATTCAGCAGACCATTGGAAATTCTTGGCTGATCGGAGGCTTTAAGAATGGAAGGCACCTCTCAGCCGACCGAGCCACGAAGCGGTTGAGGGCCGCGATTCTTTCAGTCGGGCGCTAGACCTCTTTGATAGATGTTGGGGGTGCCATTTGCCGAAGGGCTTGAATCTTCTGCGGGTTGGCCTCAATGCCTCGCTGAGAAACCATGAAGCCCAGGAACTTCCAGAGTTGACACTGAAGGCGCACTTCGTTGGGTTGAGCTTCATCCGGTATTTTTGGAGCATCGTGAAGCTCTTAGAGAGATCCTCAATGTGCTGGGATGCTTCCCTGCTTTTGACCAGCATGTCATCAACATACACCTCCATGTTCCGACCGATTTGCTCCTTGAAGACCTTGTTCACCAGCCTTTGGTAAGTAGCACCTGCATTTTTCAGACCGAAAGGCATAACACGGTAGCAATAAATACCTCGGCCGGTTATGAAGGCGGTCTTTTCTTCATCTTCGAGCACCATTCGGATTTGGTTGTAGCTTGAATATGTGTCCATGAAGGTCAACATCTGATGACCAGAAGTGGCGTCCATAAGCTGGTTGATCCGAGGGAGAGGGAAGCTGTCCTTTGGGCATGCTTTATTAAGGTCGGTGAAGTCGATGCAGATCCGTCATTTACCGTTCGACTTCTTCACCATGACAACATTGGACAGCCAGCTCAGATAATTTACCTCCTGAATGAAGTTTGCCTTGATGAGCTTGTCAACTTCTTCCTCAATTGCCCTTTGCCGATCGGGGCGAAGCTTCTTTTCTTCTGCTTCACGGGCCGGACATTTCGTCCATTAAGACAGTGGATGAGAACGTCTGGGCTGATCCCTGGCATGTTAGAGGCTGACCAGGCGAAGACATCAGCATTCCTTCGGAGAAAGTCTATCAGCTCCAACCGGGGCTTCCCGTTCAGGAGCAACCCGATCCTTATGGTTCGGTTAGGCCGAGCTTCGTCCAGTGGTACCTCCTCTAGCTCTTCAGCTGGTTCTCCTCGTTGCTCGGCAAAGTCCTCTTGAGCGTCCAGCCCGTCAACCTCGGGCAGCCTGGACTGAAGGCTGGTGACGAAGCACTGCTGAGCTACAACTTGATTTTCCCGAACTACTCCCACTCCCCATCCAGTAGGGAACTTCATTGCTAGGTGCGGGATGGAGACAACGGCTTTCAAGGACATCAGGCCGGTCTCCCAAAAATTGCATTAAGGGCGACCGAAGCTTGGTCACCAAAAAATCTGTATGAACAGTGGCAACACTGGGCCAAGCTCCCGCGCAGACCGTCAAGGTCACGACCCCCTCCGGGGTGATAACATCGCTGGTGAACCCCATGAGGGTGGAGTCCACGGCTCGAAGATTCTCCATAAGCAGTTTCATCTTCACAAACTCATCAAGATACAAAACGTTGACGAGCTCCCACTATCAACAAGGATTCGGTCTACATCATAATTGTTCAAATTAAGGGACACAACCAACATCATTATGTGGGAACTGTATCTCCTGGAGGTCGCTGTCGAGAAGGAGAGCTCATTGGTCCGCGCTTTCTTTGGCGCTGAGCCTTCTTCATCGTCCCACCAGCTCGACGGACTACCAGCTGCCTCGATCACATTAATGTGGCCGGCGATCGAAGGATTCGGAGGAGGAGGCTGCTGAGGCTTAGGCTAGCGGTCGCCCCCATTCCTTGGCTCGGGTGCTCTTCTGAATTGATCAAGCCTGCCCATTGGATGAGCCTCTCAATTTCATTCTTCAACTGCCAGTACTCCTCAGTGTCGTGGCCATGATCCCAGTGGTAGCGGCAATACTTGGCGGGTCTCTCCGGCCGCATTCCCTCGGAGAGGAGTTGGTCAGGGGAGTTGGTGCTCTATTGCCATGAGGATCTCCGCCCTTGGGGCAGTGAGCGGAGTGAACCGGTTGAATCTCCTAGGCGGGCTCTGGGTGCGGTTTCTTGGCGGTGGTGGAGGAACCCTTTGGCGGCGAGGCGGGCTTGGCTGGCGGGTGGATCGGTGCTTATTTGAGCCCTTGGGCTCCTTCTTCCTTGTCGACTCGGTGCGGCAGCTCTCCGCGATTCCTCGACTCTAGCATATTTGTCCGCCAGAGCCATCATGTCGGAGAGGTTCGGAGGGTAGCTGACCTCCAGCGCCAGGTAAAAGTCACTCTCCTTCAACACTCCACCTGCTAGGGCAGATATGGCCACCTCATGATTAAGGTGGTCCACCTCAGCATGGCCGTATTGAAACGGCTGAGATATTTCTTCAAGGACTCCCCCTCTCTCTGCTTAACCTCAGAGAGGGAGTCAGATCTCCACCGATGATGACGGCTGCTGACGAACTGGTTGATGAAGAGGCGGCTCAGCTCGTCAAATGAACCAACAGAACCTGGTTTCAAGGCATTGAACCAGGTTCTAGCAGATCCCTTGAGGGTAGATGGGAAGGCGTGGCAGAGGATCGCATCTGATGCCCATGGAACATCATGATCGATCAGAAGCTGCTGAGGTGGTCATCGGGATCGGAGGATCCATGTAGGGCTCGATGGCGAGCAGCTTGACATGGAGGGAATCACTTCCTCCATGATCTCTTTGGAGAAGGGAATGCCCTGCTCTGCCTTATGCTGGAGCGGGTGGGCCTGCTTGGCGGCATCCAACTCCTGGCGCATCTCCCGGAGCTGTTGGCGGATCTCCTTAGGCGGCGGGAGGAGCTGGGCGAGGAGAGAAATGAGACGGTGTCGAGTCATGATGAGAGATCACCAAGAGAGGGATCAGGCCCGCCAAGATCGGGAAGATCCTTGCCACAGACCCTTGGGGGCTGGCTTAGCTTCCCTAGGGCAGCGAGGGGGGTCTGCCACCCTATGCGGGCCGGAAGAAGAGATCGCTGGATGAGCGGGGGCTGCATTCTCCTCAGGAAGATGTGGGGTAGGTGCAGCTGGGGGGGCTTCGAAACGCCCCTGGATCAGGTGGGCCAGAACTTGGACCTGCTGGACCAGCGAGGCAAACTGGTCCTAGGTAACTGGGGCCGCGGCGATGGGGTTTCCATTGGTGGCGGTGGTGGCGCTACGCTGCTCACCGGATCAGGTCTTTGGGAGGCGATCTGATCCCGAACTTCAGAGATAACCTTTCTTCGATTGGCCATGGAGAGGTTCTCTTTCAGATCGAGACCCTTGTCTCCTGGATCATAAGTTTATGGGACTTGAGGGCCCTTCCTCTAGCGCCAATTTGTTGCTGCTGAAATCCGTCCTCCGACTCGGGTGCAATCGGGCTCCCTCCTGGACGGACCTGCAAGACAGTCCTCACGCGAGAGGCGTTGGGGGTGGCCCTCTGTAAAAGACCCTCCGACGCTCAAGTCATGGGGATCGGCAATCAACAAACAAGAGGAGAAGGCTCTCGCTGAAGAGTCTCTCCAAGGGTAGCCTTTCGAGAGTTCTGAGCAGAGCATTAATGGCAGAAAGAGGGTGAGCAGAAGCAGAAGGAGGGTAGGTCAGTAAGCGAGTGCGCATACCTGAGGAGCCGGGAGATGGCCCTACTTATAGAGGATCACTTGATTCCTTGGGGGCATCGTGGGTCCGAAAGTCGTTAGGATTCGAATCCAATTTGTTATGAGGTCAGTAAGATTCGCATCTTGATGGTTAGAGGATCGACGGCTGGGAGAGCTGGTTGATGCCTTGAGATTTGGCGATTGCGTAGGCTCCGGGGCTCTAGGCCACTCTCGCGGGTCCTAGGCCACTCTCGGGCATGATTTCTGTTTGGAATCTTACGAATTTGAACTCTCCCGCGCCGGATTCCGCGGAGGTGCTTGAGCGCCTGAGTTTGGCTGAGGCATAACGGATAGCTCGGCCAGGACGAGAGATAGGAATACCTCGGCTGGGGCCGAGAGATAGGAATAGCTCGGCTGGGCCGAGAGATGGGAATAGCTCGGTTGAGGCCGAGAAGCAGGATAGCTCGGCTGAGACCGAGAGATGGATAGCTCGGCTGAGGCCGAGAGACAAGGATAGCTCGGTTGAGACCGAGAGATGGGATAGCTCGGCTGAGGTTGAGAGATAAGGATAGCTCGGTTGAGACTAAGAGATGGGATCCGCGTTTGGGAATCCTTGGCTCGCTAAGGGGATTAAGGCGCCCCGATCCATTGAGGCCGACTCATCCCTAGCGGGTATCGCACAGTAAGCGGGAGTCAGGGTTGATCCTAACCCTTTGCACGATTATTGATGCAACGACAATTTTGCCCCTCAACATAATCATTTACTTTTTCACCTATTTACTTCACATAAAAATCAAAATTGGAATTATAAACTTGAATAGACCCAACCTTCAAATGCATATGTCAAAAATGTATCAAAAATTACATAGAGTTTTTACAAAGTCAATTTCATCATGCAAAAAGGAAGAAAAATTGTTTTATCTATTATGACTCACTAAAATTTTGTAAAAAATAGTATGAAATATCAATTTAGAAGCAGATTTATCTTTACTTGCAGTATGACTGAAGGTTAAGAAGCATTGAGTGTGGAGAGGAAAAGACATGTTAAATGAGAAAATGTTAGAAGGAGAATGCGTGTTAAGCTATAGTTGGCTTGAATGAATAATTTATGATGGAAGATCTAGATTCTAAATCATCTTTGATGCAGAATTTTAATTTCAGATGGAATTAAAGTCAGGTTCTAATTTTGTTCAAAGTTAAAATTAAAATCAACGGTTTCAATTTCGATTCCAAAAATGCATTTCTATGTGCTAACTAGGCCCTAAAAGCCTATTTAACTTGTTTAAAATTCATCTAACTTATTTAGATAGACATTCGATATACTTAACTAATTATAGATCTGCTTAATTAGTTTAACCCAATTAACTTAATTTAATTTATTTAATAAATAAATTATATGTGCAGAAGCATTACCTATTTCATAAATAGGCTGAATTCAAACTAAATTTTTTATCTATTTATTAGACAAGTTGGATTTAGGTTGATAAAGTTTTGACCCGTGATTTGATTCGGTCGGATTGCCACCCTCTGTCCCATGGGTGAGTTTTTTTTCACCCTCTGTCCCCTGGGGATTTATTCCCCATCGAGAAGCCGATTTCATATGCCAGACGCGTGTGATCCAACGGTCCTGGTCTCCCAATGGCGAGCCCGAGGGTGATTTGGTAAATTCGCCGCTCTCCACTGTTTTATATTCGCACCCACGAACCCTAGGGTTTTCCTTGCAGCCGGTGCTCTGAAAGGTCCAGGGTTTTGCCTATCCGCCTCCCTCCTCTCATCCTTGGAGCATCACTCATGGCGCCCCGAAGAAGGCGGTAAACTTCGCACAATTCTCTTCTTTCGATTTCTTTTTCCTTTGATCGATGGCCGTGGGTTTCCTTTCTAGTTTTCTGGGGTTTCTTCGTTGATTTTGAGGTTTTTTTATTTTTGGGCTTGTTTCTTGATGCAGAAGAAGAGTACCGAGAGCATAAACAACAGACTCGCTCTTGTGATGAAGAGCGGGAAGTATACCCTTGGGTATAAGACGGTCCTCAGATCCCTTCGGAACTCCAAAGGTTGTTTAACTTCTCTTTTTATCGCTATTTTTTTTTTTTTAGTTTTTGATCTCTAGTGCTTTCAAGAAATTTACCTTTATTACCAAATAGACCGTTTCATAGAGCAAATTTTCCGTTGATAGATGGGTTATGATTTGGTCTCGAAGTGGTTTCTAGAGCTGTAGGTTTTATGTGCATAGATGGAGCTATCTTGTTCGGTTTGTTTGTTTTCTTGTTCTGTTGGATATTATTGCAACGTTTTGGTGTTTTGGAACGTGGAGGGGTGAGCGAGCGTTTATGTTAAATGTTGGGATTTATGGTCTGGGACTGAAGTTTGCCTCTTTGGCTGTTAAACCGTGCCTCAGAGATGAATACAGTTCCCGATATCAATCTTGGCTTCTTCCCCTTTGAATTCATCTAGATTTTGGACTAAATCTAGGCGAATGTCTGGAGGACGAAACAGAATGTTGTCAATGAGAAAATAAGGTTAGGTTAGATATTGAATCTTTATGCAATTATTGTTCAATTTGTGTGTGCCTTTGCTCCGAATGCTTCTCTGTTGTTTTGTAACACATAACTGTGCTTCATCCGAGCATGGAAGTTTATCCCTCCTTTTTTTTGTATTTTTTAGATAATATGACAATTTACTATTTGAGTGCTCATCAGTAAGGTAGACATTAGGAAATTGACTTTCCAGAAACAAGGGAGTCAATTAATTGATCTGCCCATCTCAGTGTTTCTTTGTTGCTATGTAGTTTAATAATTTCAGCTTGACTTCTTGTTGATTTTGGGGCTTTCAGCCACAGCATGGTAAATTAATAAATGCACCACTTTCTGTACCATTGGTAAATTATCATTTCTGTAAAAAATTCTGAATGTCATCTATTTCATGTTTTTGTGAGGTACCATGTGTTCAGTTTATAACCAGTAATATGGTGGCATTGTTGTCATTTGTCATAAAGTTTGAGTTTGGTGCACCTATATAAAAAAAATAGTAATTGTTCTCAAGAGTCATACCGGTTGTTTGGGTTAAATTGCTGTGCTTATAATGAAGAAGCAAATATGACTTTGCAAAACTATATAAACAAAGAACTCATGCTGAATTGCTGAATCAAAAAATGCAGTTTCTAGCTAGTTCTCGTAGCAAAATTAGTAGCTATATCAGATTGCTGCTGCCATCGCCATGAAATAATCTGTTGGGCTGATGGTGCAACTGTACCAAAACTATTAACTAGCCTTGCAATGCTACTATTCGTAGCTTGTTACCTATGTCGCTCTCCTATCTCCTGCCTTTGCACATTGCAAAATATGGTGCAACCGAGTGGGTTCAGTAAAAAAGATGATGAAATGGATTTATGGGTGACTTGTGGAAAAGCACACCATTCATTTTAATACTGTAATGCAAACTGAATGCAATCTAATAAAATCTATATATAGAAATTTATAAGTAATCTAAAGCACTGGATTGGTGGTGTACATGTCCTAGGTACCTTTTGTAGACATTGTTTGGTTTGCATCCTTGTTGTCCTGTCATTGATCCATGGAAATTGGACAGAAAGGTGGCAGATTTGCAGAATGAGTGGGGTCTAGAATGTACTTCCAATTTTTCATGTGAATTTGATATCCAATGCTTTCAGCAATGTCATACTCTTGACTTGCACAAGCAGGTTATCATCAGTTTCATGATGATTGATGGCTGCAGAAAATGCTGCAATGTTGTGGGGTGGAGATTTCTTTGAATGGAAGTCAAACTGTTTATATGCGTTTCATATGTCTCCTCTGTTCTTTGATTCCAGAGTACTGTCTGGTCGGTTAAATTTTGGTAGTCATCTCTTGAGGAAATTTTAACAGCAGAATCTTTTGTTGATGTTCTGGGTGTTTTCCCGCTCATATCAGTTTGGTTCTCAGGCTTAAAAATCATGCTAATGGGAAATCTGTTTTCTCAGATCTTGTGTTTTTTCCTTTGTTTCTGGACTTATTCCCAATTCTTTGCCAGATCACACTTCACAACTGAGAAAGTGCCAGCTAGCCTTGCATGCTTCTCACTTGTCCAAGGGTAATGTTGTTCAGAATTTGATGCCAATTTAAGGGAGTGGCATTAGGTTAAAGTCCACTGTAGAGCTCTCTTATATTTGTTAACCAGAAAATGAGCTGTGAAGCTGACACATACAGTCTAAGTTAAGGCTTTCTGGAAGTCATGACAATCTTGCAGCCTATTTCATCATGTTGGATTTTGCATTCTATATTTATTCTTTACTTGTAAACTTTCCTATCTTTTAAACAGACTTGTTTTTGAACTTTTCTTTTTAAAATTGCAGCCTATTACAGATAGCTTTTTGTAGAACTTCTCTGCCTTTTTTTTGGTTCAATTTTTGTTCTTCAGCCTGTTTTTCAAAAATAATTTATAAAATCGTTCTACATCTGAGGTTACTGACATCTGATTAATTATTTTATTCCAGGGAAGTTGGTAATAATTGCTAACAATTGCCCTCCTCTCCGCAAGTCTGAAATTGAGTATTATGCTATGTTGGCTAAGGTGGGCGTGCATCATTTCAATGGGAGTAAGTATTGTTCTGTGCTCTCAATAGGAATTGCCCAACATATTATCATTTTTGGTGTAATAGTTATACATAGTTTTACTTCTTTTTTTTTTGTAAGAAAGGTGAATATTTTGCCACACATTTGGTTGTTAATTTGTAAACCCTGAAATATCATAACAAACTGTTACAAGCATATGGGCATGAATTATCTGGTGATCTTCATCTAATAAAGCAAAACATAATAATACACTATTTAATGGATTCTAAGTGCGGCAGTCAGGAAGACCATATCCTGTTTTGTGAGTGTTCTTTTTATTAATAAGCTGGAAGGGACAAGAAATTGATTCAATTAGAGGTGGTAGCTCCCTAAAACTTTCTCGGAATGTGGGATGTTGTTACTGGGAAACCATTAAGAAATTATTTGGAGTGGTTGAGTCATTTGCTTCTCTACAATTTCTTCTAATATGTCATCAAATTATTTTGAAGGCTTTTTTCCACTTTGAGTATGTTTCAATACCTCTGAAATATTCTTTAAGGTTTTTTTGTCTTTTTCTTTGTTTCTTTCCTTTCAGGTATGTTTCAATGCGTGTTTCCTCATTCTTGAGTGACAATTCTCTCAGTTAGAGGCCTACATATAACTGTGATCCTAGGTGCCCAAACATTTGGGCCCCAGTATTTCTTCAAATGCTTTGCTTTAATTCATTTTATCAGTTTGTGGGTGTGCTCCTGAAACCTACCAGGCCAATTCTACTTGGTCTAACATGAGTCCGACTGCTCTTTTTGTACTGATTTTATACCACAAATTTTATAATTTGTAGGGTCAATGACTAAATATTTCTCTCTGTTATTACCCTTTGGACACCCCTGCAAGTCGTCACGTTAATAATCTCCCCTATTTACATAGTATTTGGTATTTTAAGTTTTTTCTCTTTTTGGTTTTCTTTTTTTAAATAAATCTAAAACTGTCTTCCAGCACTTTTGTTTATCTTTGATTTGAGATTTGTTGTGCAACAAATCTCCTATCGTCTGGCCCTATTTCCCCCACTTGTCACTTCCATAAACAATGGTAAGATCTTTTTGTCTTCCGACCATGAGACAGAGAAATCAAGTTTGCTTTCCAGCAATGATGAGTAAAGAAGAGATGCTAGGGTGGCCATATATTTATAGCTACATCACTGATCCCTATGAATCTTTTGCTTTAGATCTTTCACCGTACAAAGAAGGGATTCAGCTTCCGGAAAAGAAAGCAGACTTTAGGAAGACAAACTGCAGAACATCACAGGGCATGGAAGAAGAAAGATGTGATATAATTATCATGTACTCGGTGGACCTCCAGCTTTTGGGGCGTCTGCATCATAAATTGCCCGTTTATATTTCATAACATGTAGTTGGGCGGCACTTAACACAACTTAGTGGATCTCCAGCTTTTGGGGGCATTTGCATCATGGCAAAGTCTTGCTGCACACACTGGCGATTGGTGTGCGTGCCTGTGCTAAAGATGAAAAAAACATTCTTGCTTTTGGCGCGCGCCGGTCGCTGGACATAGTGCATGCGATCTTTATCTCATCCGGTGCATAAAGACTTTTCTTGCATCATAGATTGCCCGTTTTTATTTTGTAACTTGTCGTGGACTGCTTTCTTTCTTGGGCCTGGAAATAAGTGAATGGTCATGGCTATTTTTTTTCTCCCTTCAAAGCCCTGTTTTATGTGATGTTTGCTCATGTTGCAAAAGCTATACGTTTGGACTTGGATGATAATGTTTGCTGGCGCTTCATTTGCTGAATATTTTAATGACATGATCGTTCTTGTCATATTTGCAGATAATGTGGACCTTGGAACAGCTTGCGGGAAATATTTCCGTGTATGCTGCCTGAGCATTATTGATCCTGGTGTGTTAAATGGACACACTCCAGTCAACACACTTTGGCATTTTCCTTGTTTTTTTTTTTTTTTCCTGCAAGATGTCCGTCATTTAATGTTGGATTGTTTTCGTTTCAGGTGACTCCGACATCATCAAGAGTGTCCCGGGTGACCAGTGAGAGAAGGGAGAGAGATCTAAGTTGTAACTTGTTTTAGAAAATATGGTTAATGAATTAGGTGCTTGCTTGGGATATAGGGTGTTCCCAATGTAGTTAGCCGTGCAAATTTTGGCATGAAACTGTTGCGAGATAAATGCTACGTTTATCGTTTGTCTTGTACTTTGCCCCGTCACTTCACATTTTATTGCTAAGGAGACTTAAATTTTATGGATTGTGAGACCTCACATTTTTAATCCTGTGCATGTTTCTAAGATCTACCACATGGATTGATGACATGATTGAAGAATTTGGGAGTGATTTGTCTGGTACTTCGAAATATTTTATACGGTTGGTCGCCAAAACGATTGTAAGAAATCTGATGAGTGACGGAAAAAATGGAACAGTAGAAACTAAATCATGGTGAACATGTGAGTCACGCAGTTCACTCAAGGAACGTTTGATGGATGGTCTTCATGTTATTGGACGATTGCAGACATTGGTTTTATAGACATGAAACAAAATTGCTTGCAATGAATTTGTGAAATACAATTTGTTTGCACCATTTTGTGGCTATGATTTGTTGGGAGTATTTCTTAGCAGGTGGGATTATTCTTGTTATTGTTTTTTACTTTTGTGTTGCTTGCGTAAACTAAGTTGGTCTAGGATTTCCATGATGCTTGGTGAGATCATTTAGGTAGTGTTTGATAGAAAAAATATTATTTCTGGATAAGTGTACTGGATAGAATTTATTCTCTGGTTATCCTAGGGATATCTTTTGGCTATCATCATATCAAATGCAAAAAGATAAATTCATAGGATAATTTTTTTTACTCTTATTTGGAGGGATAACTAGCTTTTTTAAGGAATAAATTGAGAGGAAACCATGGAATATCTTTCTGGTTAACTTTATTTCCGGCTATCCTTCATAGTTATGGCTTTTGGGAATAAGAAGGGATATCCAAGGTAGTGTTTGATAGAAAAAATTCTATTCCTGGATAAGTGTATAGGATAGAGTTTTTTAGTTTAGGAATATCCCCTAGCTATCCTTTTGAATGTATCAAATGCAAAAATCTAAATCCAGAGGATAACTTTTTCTTATCGTCTTAGGGATAGAAAAGGGTATCCTCAAAAAAATTGATTTGAATCCTAAACTACTCTTACAGTTTTTAATATAATAATTAATTTGGACCGTTTGATTTCAGATCAAACAAAAAAATTTGAAGAAGCCACCTCCCTCCCAATCCACCTCTGCTGCACCTGCGATCCTTTTCGCTGGGGTCGTCATTCGAGTACGTGGTCGATGAGGAGGTGGAAGCGGTGGTGTCCCGAATCCAGAGGGTCAAGGAGGACAAGGTGGGGCCGGCAGGGCCTTTGCCACCAGGGGAGGTTGTGGAGGCTGCTGGAGGAGGGGAAAGAAATTGCTGAAGAATTATGTTGACTAGCTGACTTCTTCGACATCCGGCTGACTTCTTCGGCATCACCATCCTTCTCTTTGCTCCAATTCTTCGGGTAGTGGATCTCTTCGACATTGTCGTCCTTCTCCTTGCTCCGATTCTTCGGCAGTGGATCCACCGCTACGACGACAATGGTGGGGCGATGGCGGAGGACGGGCTCATGGGACTTTGAGAGAAACCATGAGCAGCGAGAGGGAGAGGAGATCAGTGACAACTTCTATCGAGGGAGGTGGAGGGGGCTAGAGAAGGAGTTCTTGTAGAGAAAAAGGTTGATGAGGGAGGAGCAATTGCCGAGCTGCCGAAGATTTTGGTGTCACGAGGCGAGGAGAAACTCCAGGCGGGAGCGGTCGTCGAGGGAGTACAGGAGAGGCTCGGAGAGGCGGTTGTCGAAGAGGAAGAGATTCTGGAGTGACGGGAGGGAGCGGAAGATCGGAGACGGCCGCTTGGACGGGAGGAAGAAGAATGAAAGGATACGAAGAAATTTTAGGTCAAAATTATTTTTTTATTGGTAAATATACCCTCAAGGGATAGTTGGAGGGATAACCAGCTATTTCTGGGGTTCCTAGGGAATAAGTTCAGGAGATAACCTATGTTTAACCATAGATTATCCCTTCTGGTTAAACTTTTTTAGAGATATCCCTTATAGTTTTAGCTTTTGAGGATAAAAGGGATATCCAGGGAATAAGGGTCTGAATACCCTTCCTTATCTTGTATTTCAAACATAGCCTAAGATTTTGGAAGTGTTCGTCTCTTTTGGTGCTATAAAGTCTAATTAGATGAGCCTGATTTCCACCTGTAGTTTATTATGGCCATTTTTAAAATTGATTGAGCTTTAATACGAGGAACTGTTTGGAACGAGGGTTTGTTATATCCAACTGCCCAACCAAATGAACATGCCCGGCTAGCCGGTGGCGTCTCTACCATGCTTATCGTCTAAACCCAGCGGCGATTGTCACCGCTTCAAGCTGGACGCCGACCAACGACAAGACATACAAGGGCAAGCACATCCACCTCGTTTTGCTAAATTAAAAAAAAAAAAAATCTGGACGTCGTATGGACCCGGGAATGGGAAATTTACTCCGCCACATTAGTTACCTATATCATAACGTTTAACGGCTTATATTTTCAAACGAGCGACCCGATTCAAAATTTTTGGCGGCAACATTCCTTAAAGAAAAAAAAAAGGTGTGCTTCGCCAAAACAAATTCAGGAAGACGAAAATAGAAAAACTCTTTCTATATCTATCTCTCTCCCACTCTGAAATCTTGGCTCCTTCGCTCCGTCGCCTCCTATGGCGAGGACGAAACATTTCTCGAACAAGTCCCGCCATCGCCCAAAAAAAAAAGACTCCAATGGAACCAGCCTTCGCAGCAGCAAGCTGGTTCCATCCTCTCTCTCTCTGCTTTTAAAACCCTAACCCCCAAACTTGCTGCAGGTGAAGCGACTACCTCGACGACGCCATCTCGCCCTACCCGAGTAAGTCTCCAAGTTCCCCTCGTTTTTCCTTTTATACGCTTTTTTAACGAATTCTTTTGATAACTATCGAGAATCGTGCGCCGAGACGGCAGCGAGGGCAGCCGAGTGCGAGCAGTGGCGAAGCAGAGGCGCCCCAAGGTCTTGCTCTCTTCGAGATGGAAAAAAAGAAGAAGACTATATATAATTTTTCTTTTTAGGAAGAGGAGGAACTCCTGCGGACCGGGCCCGTCGCCGGAGGTTCCGGCCGGGGACCGTGGCTCGGCATGAGATCCAGAAGTTGCAGAAGACTTGGAAGTTGTTGATCCCTTCTGCACCTTTCGTCGGACTTGTTACTAGTTAGGGGTGGCAATTTTTGATACGATAACTCTATATGAACACGACATGAATTAAATGGGTTTGGGTTGACTATTTTTTGGTACAAACCCATGTATGATACGACCCGCCAACAAGAATTTAAATGGATCGTGTTCGGGTTCAACCACTTAACCCAAATTGACCTGTGTATTTAATCAGGTTGACACGAACCCGTCTGACATGTTTTGACCGTGTATTTAATCGGGATAATCCCGAACCCGTTGCAGTCCACTGACCCATAGGCCCACAAGTCCACAAAGACCATAACCCGCTCGCTGAGTTATTTTGGTATTTCCTTCG
The DNA here is from genome assembly GCA_900491605.1 of Calamus simplicifolius. Taxonomy (NCBI): domain Eukaryota; kingdom Viridiplantae; phylum Streptophyta; class Magnoliopsida; order Arecales; family Arecaceae; genus Calamus; species Calamus simplicifolius. Next base: position 84,831 of record UESW01004777.1, read on the forward strand.
CTCGCCCGACGCCCGCTCGCCTTTCGTAGTTCCGCTCACCCCTTCAACAGTCAACCCTAACCCTAGCTTCTAGCCTTCATTCGGCCATTCATTTTTGCCGCTCGCCTTTGTCGGAGCTTTGGAGTTGCCAAATCTTTCCGATTGTCATCGGCGAGCAACGAAATCATCACCGGCAAGCAACGAAATCCATTGGTAATTTTTGTTTCATCCCCGTTACCCTCTATGTATCCTTGTTCTCTGTGGGTTGTGGATTGAGTCTTGCTAAAAACCGTCGCAGGAGAAGAGACGGCGATGGTTTCGGATGGATCTAGATCTCTAGATCTAGTTTTTGGCAAAGGTGGAAAGCCATGGCTGACTTCCAACGACGAGTTCTGTTGAAGACAAGAGGACTGCAGGTCTTCTAGTCAGATCGGGCTCCTTCTCCCATCTCCCATCTCTTCTTCACAAATCAGTTATCGTCTGTCATAATGTCATCTCTTTCATGGTCTATTTCCTCAAATCCAGCCATCTTTAATGCGTATAAATATTAATTACTTTTACAATTCAAGAGGCACTTTAATCGCTCATCCCCTGTTTTCCCTGTTGGCAATCAGAGTCTTCCCCATCGAAGATCACAGAAGCTTTCATGTTTATATTCTATTAATTATTATCCCATATTTACAATTACAAATATCTTAAATGTTATTTAAATTATTAAAATTTGGGTTATACGTTTAAATGCTAGGAATCAGTAAGCTTTCATGTTTATATTCCATTAATTATTATCCCATATTTATAAATGTCTTAAATGTTATTTAAATTATTAAAATTTGGGTTACAACTTTTATTACCGGTAAATCTCGGGTCACAGGTCGTGTCGGGTTAGTCGTGTTTCGAGTCAGGTCGTGTTCGTGTCCAAATTACCTAACCCGTTTAACTCACAGTCGTGTTTGGGTTGATGTGTTTTCAACCCGATCAAAATATGACATGACTCGGACACACACAACACGACACGATTGCCACCCTTATTAGTGGTTGCCATTCAATCACTTCTTTCACCCTTATAGAATTATTAGGGTTTTGGTTAGGTTTGCGACATATTAGTGGCGTTGATGGTATTTCTAGCTTCTGGATCAAGAGTTATGTTAGGGATGCTAAAAATTATACTTTGGTGTGGTATGTGGTTTTAAATATATTTGTTATGTATTGTTTTGAATTGTGCAATTGGTTGGTTGATAGCGTGGTTTCAAAGATCTGGGTGCTTCTTTCTGTTGTCCTGCTCATTCTTCCTTCTTTTGGAAGGATAAGTTGGGGTTCGTGGAGATATGGAGCCATTATCTCCTTTGGCTCTAATTCTGTTTGTTAATAGTTCTAGGTAAAGGAGATTACCAACTTCTATTCAAGAGAAGTGTCTCGATGGACAGCTGAAGCCCTGGTTGCAATTCAAGAGTCTCTCTCTTGCGCACACGAATCTAGTCAGGGTATAATGCAATGCACAATAAAATATCTCTAATGACAGTATGCTGTGTTATGTTTATGCATCTTTGCGATGCAAAGCTATTTCTATTTCTGTTTTCTAAAACCAAAAATATGCTTCATATCTGAATAGTGCGAGATTTGATCCACCTCCATATTCATTGATACATTTTATCATTCATGTGTCAAATTCTTGCAGGCAACAGAATGTTATATGCAAGGATTATTTGAAGATGCAAATCTATGTGCAATTCATGCAAAACGTGTTACTCTTAGTGGAATTCCAATGCACAATGTTCATTTTTTTTGGCAAAATATTGTTCGGTCTTTTGAAGTCATAAGAGCATTTAGTTGCCAGTCCACTTGTATAACATTGACATGCATATGAAAAATCCATGCTTGGTTACTATTTTCATATTAGAAAACCATCAGCCTTGCCCAATTTGCAATTAGTATTTGGCATGTTTAGTTTTTGTTTTTCCAAAGGTCCCTGCAACAGTTTTCCATGCATTCGACCAAGCTTATTGGAAATACTTCCCATGATTTTATGTAAACCACAAAACTATAAATAACATTTGCTACTTTTTTGGCTTTATGTTGTTTGAGTTCAAGCATTCTTAACATGTGAAATGTTAGTAACTCATGCGGTTTTGCTATACATGCGTTTTACAATTGTGAAACAGACTACTGACGTGATGTTGGATGTCATCTATGGTAGCTTTTACATAAAATATCGGTCTAAACTAAACAGCATGTATTTCTTTCCAATAATTTGTCACATAATGATTTAAATACGTATGAAAGTTTGAATTAGCTTTTTACTTTTATCATGGCATGAAGTCAAATAAACAAGCTTTGGATACAGGTGAATTTATTGTCTTTAGAGCAACCTCATATTGAAATTTTTTTCTGCTCTTAGATATAATAGTCTTAAAGGCTTGTTGATAGTTGTAAGAAATTTAAGAAAACAAACTTTCTTGTCAGGTAAAGTTTTTTGAAATTCCATGTCATTTTTATAGGATAAATACAATCTAAAAGGTGATTCTTTGTTAATAGACACATGAATGCTTGAACAAGATCTTATTGAATCATGTTGGTATCATTGATGCCGTGGAACAGGGGACTCACCTTTGATACACGGCTGCGCAGCGGAAGCTCCTAGAGGATCGTCGTTCGTCGGAGGGTTACAAGAGTCCTCGCAGGTTTCACACCCCTGGACCACGGTGCTGAAGAGGGAGAAGGCAGTGGGAGGAGGAACAAAAAGCAGAAGAACTTTCTTCTTCTCTGCTTCACCTGGACGCTTGCTTGCAGAAACCAAGGAGCTTGTCTCTCTTTTATCTTGCTCGTTCAGGAAACGCCCTATTAATGGTTATAGGTAGACATCTCATCTGGTTTGAGGGTGAACACTATGTGTTCCACGATGCCCGTGTTCCATGAGGGCGGCTTCGTTTCAACCGCAAGGTGAACAGGGGTGTCTCTATTTCAGCCACAAAGTAATAATCTCCCACTTGTTCATACATGACCTTACTCATAATGCCATCTTACCTCTCTCCTTATGCAGTGCGGTAGGGTGTGCAACCTGACGAAATTTACACACAGTGACACATAGTGAAAATGCTGCATTAAGTTAATAAATACTAATGCAGTACATAAACGATGCAATCCAATCTCGTCCGTGTCCTAGAAAATCCGATCACACCACAATCAAGTACTTTCAATCCCTCAAGGATTTACACTGAGCAGTACTTGAAAAAATACTAAGTCAAATATATGTGTTCATAATCAAAAGCAATTCATGCACATGATTGCTCGGGCTATGGATCACAAAACATAAGGTGCGATCGCGAATTATTTTTCTTGAAGACTCATACCAATCCATCTTTATCCAGTTGACTTCCTAGGATTATCTTATATAGCTGCATTAATTCCATGACCCTGGAGGATAAGGCTAAGGAAGTCATCATGAACTCCAACTTCATGATATAGGCTCAAGTCCAAGGACACCACATAGTTGTAGGGCTCACACGGTAACGGAGAGGGCATATCTCGTTACCCCTATTGGGTTGACTTTAGCACATGCAACATAATGCATGTTACGGTAAAGCTCCCACTCAATGGGCTATGTCATACTCAAACAACGTACGAACACAAGTCCAAGCATCATAAAGTTGCCTGACTCGAGCACACACCAATGCTCTCAATTCGGCTACAACAGGCTTTAGCACGGATCTATGGACGTATCATATACATACACCATACACACATGTATGTACTTCGTATTCGACTCTCCTGAGTCTTATCTCAGTCCAAACTGAGGTGACTTGTTATTATAATTTATGCAACCCATTTTACAATTTATGTAATATGCAACTCATACAGTCTGTAACTCATACAATATCTTATACAACCCATGCACTCTGCACAACACATGCATTTACTCAAGCATCTATCATGGCTACTTTAGTCTCATCTTGCTCACTACAAAAGTTTCAGGGTGATCACCCATGTGAGTGGGCTAATCAAAGCCTTTGACATTCATATACATATGTGCCTGCCTGCCAATATGAACTCATCATAATAATAATGAAAACAAGCATTTCATTTTAAAACACAATTGATAATGTTTATACAATCCTTGTCTGTCAGATACAATATAGACCCAGACTTTTCATATGAGCCTGGAAGACATCCCTAGCAATGGGCTTAGTCAACAGATCAGCCAACATCTTACTAGTAGGAATATGTCTAAGGGTAACATCTTCTTGCTTGATCATATCCCAAATGAAGTGATATCTAATGTTAATATGCTTAGTTCTTCTATAGTACTTGGAATCTTTGGCATATTGTAACGCTGCCATACTATCGAAACATATCTGAATAGCCTCATGAGCACTGGCTAATATCTCAAGTCGTCCCAAGAACCTTCTCAGCCAGACGGCCTCCTGGACAGCAGCCGAACAAGCAATATATTCGGCTTCCATAGTGGACAGAGCTGTGTAGTTCTATTTCTTACTGCACCAAGAGACAACTCCACCTCAAAAGATGAAGACATCATGAAGTGGATCTACGCTTGTCTCTATCACTAGCCTAATCAGAGTCACAAAAACCCTTTAATCTCAAGTCCCCTCTCTGATAGTATAGGGTGAGATTAGTAGTACCACGAAGGTAAAGAAAGATTCTCTTCACTGCATTCCAATGAGTAGGTTCTGGATTGCTTTGGTATCGGTTGACCAAGCCTACCGCAAAGCTAATATCAGGACGAGTATACAACATAATGTATATCAAACTTCCTACAGTATTCGCATAGGAAATCCTGCTCATCTTCTCTTTCTCCTCATTCGTTTTAAGGCACTGGTCAATTCTCAAAGTGCAGCCCTTCTTTATTTGGATATCTACAAGTCTTGACTAGTGCATTCGGAATCGTTTCAAGATTTTCTGAAATAAGTTTCTTGAGACAGACCAAGAAACTTCTTAGCATGATTCCTTAGGATTCTCACTCCGAGCATAAAATTTGCCTCACTCATATCCTTCATCTCAAAGACAGAGGACAACCACTCCTTAATGGCATTGATCACCCATATATAACTCTCAGCTATTAGGATATCATTCACATACAGCGCTAAAAATAGAATCTCATCGTCTGTTTTCTTAATGTATACACAGTGGTTCTCCTCAATCATGGTTAAGCCAATCGATGTAATGGCTTCATGAAATTTGAAGTACCACTGCCTGGATGATTGCTTGAGACCATATATGGATCTTTTAAGGCAGCACACTTTGCCCTCCTTTCCTTTAGCCACAAAACCCAAAGGTTGATCCATGTAGATTTCTTTATCCAGGCTTCCATTAAAAAAACGCTGTCTTGACATCCATATGATGTAACTCTAAATCTAAATGAGCTACTATAGCAAGAATCAGGCGAATGAGGCAAATCTCACTACAGGAGAAAATATCTCCTCATAGTCTACACCCTTCATCTGGGTATAGCCTTGCACCACAAGACGAGCTTTGTACTTGTCGATTGACCCATCAGCCTTGCGCTTTATCTTTAGGACCTACTTATTTCCCATAGATTTACGCTCAGGCAGTAAGTCTACTAGGTCCCACACATGGTTCATGCCCATAGACTCCATCTCATCTTCCATAATAGCTAGCCACTCACTACGAACTGGTGAATCAAGTGCCTTATGAACAGAGATTGGCTCATCTGGATCCAACAGAGTGCAGAGAAACAGAAACATATTCTCTTCGACCTTAAAGTATCGCCGTGGAACTATTCCACGTGTACTTTTCCATAATAGTGGATATGGACTTTGAGAACTACTCATTGAAGGTACAATAATCCTCATGGGTGAGCTCCCACTAGGTTCACCCTATGTGCTCCCACTGTCTGGTGCGCCATTCCCACTGGGCCTAGCACTCTCATTATCTGTAGCGATCTCTGGAACAGGCTACAGGGTCAGATCTTTCTTGATCTCATCAATGTTTGACAATTCATTCTCTATGAATTCCAAATCTTTGGACTCCATTTCAGTAAGTCCTCCATCAGGATGTTCACCATACATCACGTAACCTTTAGAATTCTGAGGATATCTGATGAACACCTTTTTGCTGACCTTAGAGCTCAGCTTTTCCAACCTATGGGAGGTGTTATGAACATATCCTGCTGAACCTCATGAGTGCAAATGATCTACATAAGGTCTTGCATCATACCATAACTCATATGGTGTGGAGGACACCGATTTACTGGTTATGCAGTTAAGGATGCATGCAGCAGTCAAAAGTGTATCACCCCATAAATTAATCGGGAGATTTTCCTGTGCCATTATTGACCTAACCATATCCAGTAAAGTCTTGTTTCAATGCTTTACAACACCATTTTGCTACGGCATCCCAAGAATGGTGAGTTGCCTGTGTATTCCTTTCTCCTCACAAAGCTTCTGAAACTGATCAGATAAATATTCGTGACCTTTATCAGTCGGGAGAGACTTCAAAGTCTTCTTCTTTTGATTTTTCACCTTAGCTAAGAAGCGATGGAAACAATCCAGCACTTCATAGCGGTGGAAGATCAAGTACACATACCCAAATCGCAATAATCATCAATGAATGTGAGGAAATAAGATGCGCTATGGCGTGCTCTGACACTCATGGGTCCACAAATGTCTAAGTGTACTAGCTCTAATAGTTGAGAGGCCCTAGAAGCCTTGCCAAAAGGCTTTTTGGATGCCTTTTCTGCCAAACAAGACTCACACATAGGGAGGCTTATTTTGCTGAGGGGGCCCAATAGCCCTTCTCTAGCTTTGCGTGCCATCCTATGTTGGCCCACATGACCAAGTCTGGCATGTCATAGTGAAGAATCATCACATGCAAGAGAAGAAGCATAAGCATATGAAGAGTAAGAGTCAGATATTTTTTTCATCAAATCTGAAAAATTTATACGATAAATATCCACAAAAGGATAACACATCATCCAGATATACAAATATACGATTATCAGAAAAACAAAAACTATAGCCAAGAGCTAATAGGGCAAGTACAGAGCACAGATTACACCAGATAGTTGGGACGTACAAAACATTATGTAAGAGCAATACATGTCCTCCTCGCAATCTAATGTGATATGCTCCTACACCCAATACTTGCTCATGCAGATCGTTCCCAAGAACAACATATTGGGTGTCTTCAGAAATCCGGTGAAAATTCACAAAATCAGCTCGATCTCAAACTCTGTGTTTGTTCGCTTCTGTGTCTACGATCCAATCAGGGAGAGTATTAGCAACTAATGCATATGAACAAATATAGAGAGAGCTTATTGTGGAACATACCAGCTTTGGTTCTGTGCATTGACGAGCGAAGTGGCCTTTTATACCACAGTTGTAGCATTTGATTTTTGCTACATTCTTCTTGCCCTTTGGTTGGCCTTTCTTAGGCTTGGCTACCTTTTTACTCTTGGAACTTTATGAACCTTTCTTATCATTGGATTTACTCCTACGTTTGGAACCTGAAGCTCCAGAGTAAGCCACATAGGCAGAGGAGTGGGAAGTCTCTATGCGCTCAGCCTCCAGCTCAAGATGACGAGATATGTCCTCAAAGTCTTGATGTGCTCACTATGAGTCATCAAGAGCTTCATCTGACTCCACTGAGGGTCAGGCAGTGAACGAATCGCTGCAAGGACCTTCTGTTCCTCAGTGAGATTAACCCTAGCCTCCTTCAGATCCCTAATTATGCCACTCATCATGCGAGATGTTCAGACATTAAATGATTGGGATCTCTGACATGTTGCAAAAACTTTAGGTTCAAGGCCCGCAACCTTGTTGCTGAGGTCTGATCAAACCAAATTTTGAGCTGGTTCCACATATCTTGAACAGTTAGAAATTCCTCAAAATCTCCAATCAGGTCATTGTGCATATAGCTTAACATAGTGAAGCATGTACAATAATCATTCTTTACCCATTTTTCATAGACTTCGTGATCCTGACGGTTTTGCTCAAAGGTACTAGGTTCTGGTGGTGTCATATTGTGTGTTAAGGTTTCCAAGACTTCTTGCTCATTGAGTAGGTATTGGATCTTTCGATGTCACACATTATAATTTTGTCCATCCAAATTTTCACCTCTATCGAGGCCAACTACACCTAATCGGAAGGTCATCATTATATTCGGTCAAGCAAAATATGGACATCGGGCACATAATCAGTGTATATCTCTATTTGAAAAAATATTCAGATTTCAAGTGTTCTTACTTATAAATGAGATTGAAAATTTTGCTATGCTCGTAATCATCACTCATTTAATAAGATAAATACTGAATCTAATAAATTTTCATAACATATATTTATGTTGTCCACAAAACCAACGTTGGAACAAATTTGCACCGCAAATATATGCTACAACAAGCATATATTCCATGTCAACTAAAGACATAGTTCAACATATACATTATTTATGCACCAAGCATAAATAAACATGCTTGCTGAAAACACATAGCAATTGACATAAATACCCTTCATGCACTAAGCATAAATAATTGTCAACATAAATAATATGCAAAAATCATATTTATACACTAAACATAAATAATTATGCATCCAGAAAAATGTTCACAGAAAAAATCAGATAGTAAGGCAATATTAATATGCATTAGAGGTAGGTACTGGGCCGTGTCGCCCATGGCACGGCACGGCCTGGTACTGCTATAGTACCACGTAGTGCCGGCATGGCCCAGTAAACCGTGTCGTGCCAGGCGCGAAAAATTTTTTCTGTTGGCCCAGCACGGCATGGCCCATGACGGGCCTGGGCCATGCACGGCTCAAATAAAAATTTTTATAAATTTTGTTTTGATAAATTAAAAAAATATTAGGAATAAAGAAATTTTATTAATATAAAGCCACCTTAATGGTGGGGGGTTTGGCATAGACCCTACCAGTTTATTAATTTAAAATCAAAATGGTACAGAAGGAAGGGGGCTAGGCTTGACCTCCAGAACATAATATAATAAGTAAGGAGAAAAAAATAGAAAGAAAAAAAATAAAGATGACTTACTTTAAGTTTTTAACAATTTTAAAAATAAAAATATATAATTATAAAAGTAGAAATGACTCACTCATCACTCATCACTCATCAGTAGTATTTGTGTCATCATCATCTTCGCTGGTTAAGTCATGCCCACCTTTATCTTGAAGCCTCGCCTCAGCATCTAACCAGTCTTTGAAGCAGATAAGCATCTCAACTGTTTCTCCAGTCATCCTACTTCTCTTTTCGTCCAAATACGTCAACTTGCATTAAAAGCGGATTTCGATGCTACTGTGGACATCGGTACAACTAAAATATCTCGTGTAATGGCAGACATAACATGATATTGATTTCTAACACTCTTTCACTAAGCTAATACATCTAGACTTTCTATTTGATCTTCATCATATGCAAAATGAAGATCGTTTCGTAAATAAAATTCTAATTCATTACTTAAAGATGAAGAAGATGAAGCATGTGCGTGTCTTCTAATGAATGAAAAATAGATGACGAATAAGATCTAGAAGAAGAAGCAGAGTTTGAGCAGGTATTCTAGATCCATAATTTTATCATTATATAATATAAATATTATTAAGAAGTCGTGTTACCTCATCTTTAGCAGGTTCAGGATTTTGATTCATGTTTTCACAATATTGATCAATTAAAAAAATTACACCATTTAATTTAACTCTAGGATCAAAAACAGCAGCTAAGTTATGCAATGGACATATCCTATTCCAATATTCATTCCATTTAGTTTCCATATTACGTATAATAGGCATTAAAACTTCATGATATCTATATTCTTTAAATTTTTCACTAATTACATATGCTTTTTGTAAAAATGAACAAGAAGTTGGATAATAAATACCTAAAAGAACATTTGTAGCATCATAAAAAGTAACAAAAAAATCTTCTAAAATTTTACCTTGATGTCCAATCAGTTTCAATCAATGTAAATCTTAATCCATGCTCATTAATATAAGCACTTAATAAGTTCTTATATGGATATGCATCATGTATCATGGCATAGGTACTATTCCAACGAGTTATTATATCAAGTTTAAATTTTTTAAAACGTTTACCATGATCTACACATAATTGTTTCAATTCTTGAAGTCTTGACCTTGAAGCATGAATAAAAGAAATTATATTTTTAATTTTTGAAATAACCTTTTGAATTATGTTCATGCCATATTGAGCAGAAAGATTTAATATATGACATGCACACATCTAATATGAAATAATTGTCCATCTAAAATGGGATGCAAAGAGTCGTTTAATAATGCAACAGCAGAATTATTATTAGATGCATTATCAAAAGTAATTGATATTATTTTATTATTAATATTTTATGACCATGCGGTTTGATAAATAATATTTGAAATTTGTTGTCATTAATGCGGAAAATCAAAAGCATGAAAAGCAATAATTTGTTTATTTAATTGCCAATCATTATCAATATAATGAGCAGTAACAGCAATAAAACAATTACTATCTATAGATGCCGACCAAATATCAGAAGTTAAAGAAATTCTAGCATTTAAATTTGAGAGGCTTTCGTTAAAATTTGTTTCATTGCTAAAAAGTTTGTCATAGCCACTCTTCTAAAGGTACCGCTACTAGTTCTTTTATAAGCATGTTGTAGGCTTAATTGAACATATCTTTCAAATTATAAGATTCAAATAAACTAAAAGGTAATTCATCTTGAACTATCCATCTTACCAGTAATTTTCTTTGATTTTCGTGGTTATATGCAAAATTGCCTATAAGTGATCCCTTTGTATATTAAGGACACATTGCTGACGGGAATCATACATCTTATACTTTCTTGATGTTTTCTTAGATGCCTTGTTCCCCCAGTACTAGAACAACTGTAAAGTTTTGCACATTTTTACATTTTGCTTTATAGACTCCATCAACCATAATTCTATCGAAATCAATCCAAACATTACTAGTCCTCTTACGAGAAAGAGGTTTGACACTCACTGACACTAGCTCTAGATGGAACTTGGAGTTGGGATTAGGGTTGGGGTCCTTGGGGATTAGTTTCTTCACCCTCAAAAAAAGGGTGCATGTTAAAATTACTTTCTTTAAAAGATGTCATATCTAAAATTTTTAATTAATAAATGTAAAAAAATAAAAACTAACCCATAAAAAGGAATTGAGAAAAGATCAGAGGTGGAGGCGTGGAGCCGAGATTTGTGAGCTTCCTCTTGCGCTCTCGCTTCTCAACAAGAAGTGACCTTGTAACACTTGACTACTTGCTTGAGCACTTGCCACTTGTAAGAACACTTGCAAATTAAAAATTAAATTGCTAATCTATTAGAACACTTGCTGGAAGAGAGAAATAATAGTAATAGAGGAGTTGGTTTGGTGTGGTAAGAATGAGAGAGTTCATCTATTTATAGAAGTCCCAATTTTTTTTCCAAAACTAACCTTTGATATAGCTGTTGGGAGGGGTAAAATGCTCTAAACCCCTCCCAACAACCTTTAATGGCTATATAGCTGTTAAAAATGGATATAGCCATATAGCCGTTAAAAACGGCACGGCAATTCTTAAGGCACGATGGGCCTGGGCCGTGCCGTGCACTGGGCACGGCACGGCCCAGTGCCTAATATTCATGCACAGAGCATAAACAACCATGCCATATCAAGAAAACTTTCAATAAATTTTCTATGGTATTCATGAATTTTTCTGATTTTTCTACAATTTTATGTGATTTTTTTTCTAATTTTTATGTAATTTTCTGCAATTTTTTTGGATTTTCTATAATTTTTAAATAATTAAAAAATTAAAAATAAATATAAATGCTATGAAGGCACTGACGTTAGCATGACCTGACACGTGGACCACCAATAAGTTGCCATGTCATCCGACAGTTAGCGTCAGTAAGCCATGTCATCACTGACCGTGGATAGACACGTAGACTGTCATGTCGGTGGGACCTGCAGCCATGCCAGCATACCATTTATCTCGGGTTTTTTTTACTTTATTTGTATTATGCAATGACCATAATGCCCCTGGGACTTTGTCGAATTTATGGGTGATGCCGCCCGTAAACTCTCGACTCTGTCTTGCGCCCACTGCACATGCAGCGACTGCGTAGGGCCGGCCCTTCAGTGGCCGAGACGAAGCTCCGGACAGAGCTTGATCGAGGAGAGGGGTTCGCCGGCCGCCGAAGAGGCTCTGGTGTCCCTGCGTCCCTCAAAACGAGGGACAACCGTCGCCCCTCATGGCGGCATACGGGGCTTCCCTGGCCCTCCAGCGGCCGGGGAAGGAAGAGGGATGGCCTTCGGCGATCGACGGAGGCGATGTTGGTCGCCGTTCGGGGTTCGATGGCCCCGATCGGCCATCTCGAAATTTTTTTTTTAAGTTGCGGCGCCCGTGGCCGCAGCTTGAGGGGTAAGCGGTGGCGTGCGGCCGCTGCTACCTGCTCCACCTCTCCTCCCTTGTCGGCCACCGTCCTAAGCGTGGTAATAGCCGGTGAGACTCTGATACCAATTGTTGGTATCATTGATGCTGTGGAACAGGGGACTCATCTCTGATATACTACTGCACAGTGGAAGCTTCTAGAGGATCGTTGGTCGTCGGGGGGCTACAAGAGTCCCTGCAGGTTTCACACCCCTGGGCCGCGGTGCCGGAGAGGGAGAAGGCAGTGGGAGGAACAAAAAGCAGAACTACTTTGTTCTTCTCTTCTTCACCTTGCTTGCAGAAACCAAAGAGCTGTCTCCCTTTTATCTTGCTCGTCCAGAGACATCCCATTTAATGGATATGGGTGGACGTCTCATCTAGTCGGAGGGTGAACACTACATGTTCCACGAGGGCGGCTTCGTTTCAGCCGCAAGGTGAACAGGGGTGTCTCTATTTCATCGCAAAGTAACAAATCAAATAAATGTAAAGGATCTGAATGCAACATTCAGGAAACTACTATCTCCACCCTAGGAACATGGGATTTATTCTTTGCTTGCCCAAAGTAGTTTTCCTTAAGTGGTGCATGGTGATAAGTTTATTCATTATCCTAATTTAACCATTAAAATAAATATTAAATACTTTAAAAGTATTAAGAATTGATACTTTTTATGGATGTTTGCAGAAAAGAAACCTATAGATGAAAAGAGCTCGATTTTTTAAGTCTAACGATGTACGCGCATTCAAATCATGACTTTGTTTGCCCAAATAGGAAGAAAGAGATGATTTTGCATGATCCCCAATGCAAACTAAGGCAGGTGATGTTGAACGGATGGCTAAGAAATTTTCTCACGATATCTAAACGATCTTGAGTTTGATTGACTCTAACTTTGATTAAAGGAAGTCCTAAATAAGCTCTATAAAAGGAGGACCTCGGGCAACAGTCAAGGGGAGGAGAAGTTTTCTCCAAAGTTCTTTTTATTTTTCTTTTATTTAGATCATTGTATTTAGGCACATGAGAGGAAAATTATGGAGGAAATGCTGGCGGTAGCAATGCGTGGCTAGATTTCTTCAACTTGGGATGATGATGAAGCCTGTAACCAGGTTCTATCTTTCTTTTTGTTCTTAATTTCTATGCAATAAAAAATATGTCTTCTTTCATATATCTTTTAAGTTATTTTTCTGATCGAGGTTTTGATCTGGCATACACGGCCTATATCTTGTATCGGCGTATCATGATCTCAAGATACGGTACATGCCTAAGAGAGATAGATCATAATATGGTAGTTTAGACCTCTAATTTTGCAAATAATTAGATAGTTTATACTCTAAGCGGACGTGTCGTGATCTCCTGATACGGCCCATGTCTGATAAGAGATAAATTATTCTAATTCTAAATTTGCAAAAATTATTGTTATTGCAACATAAAGAAAGAAGATAAAACTTGTTTGCATGATGGATTCGGATTCCTGAGTTGCCTTTCCTGCTGTTTTGATTTCATTAATTAATTAGTTGTTATCTTTTAATAACCACTACTCTTGCATTAATCTTTTACAATATATATATATTTTTTGAAATAATTGCTCTTGATCCTCGAGGATATGATTCTGATTCATCACTGGCTATAGTAGTAAGTAGGTTTTATTTTTGACTGCCAACGACAACGATCACATTGATACCTTACCAACAGTCTATTGGAAGATCGGAGGTGTGATATCTGCAAAGGATTCATTGAGTTCTCTTGAATTAGACTGACCTGTCACAAATTTTGTTCTATTAAAAGATGCAATGGTTGCTTTTGAGGACCAATATAAATTTAATGAAGTAATAATTATTAACTAAGTAGGTGAGCAGTTGAACTTGACAAGAATGTGCCTTTTCAAGTGAAGGGCCATCTGATAATCAAGCTTCATTATGAATATATGCCCCTATAGAAATTTTCTAGTTTTGGCTTTCTTTTTCAAGAAACATATCCTTGTTTGACGGATTGGTTTTGTGATGAGATGCATTGCTGGGTATTTTGGTTTTCTCTAAATTGAACTGATACAAGACAATTGATGTGGGAACCCATATTTAATGGTGAATTTGTGGTTGAGCAAAGCTTGGCAATGGACATATTGATTCAAAAGGAAAAGATGGCCTTTATCGAAGAATAGACAAGCTCTTTCAGAAAAGCAGAAAAGTCATTATTGAAGAGAAAAGGGATAGAGAGTTACTACAATTTTGGCAAAAGACATTGCATGGAGGACTACAAAGTGAATACTGAAGCTCATATGACTGGATGTAGATCAACAGAAGAATGCTAAAGAGGTCTTGACCTCATCACCATGAACCTTATGTGACCCAAACATTATGTTCTATCTTTTTTTAAACAGACGCATGTCTCCAAACAAGTTAACCAACAACTTTTATCCTGCCTACATGTGTTTTGCTTTAATGATCAAGGCATGATATGTTATAAGTTGGATGATTATTTTGGATTAAGAGACTGGGTTTCAAGTAAGTTTTAGAAGTCTATAATGAGAATTATAATTATTTCATGCAGTCCATATATTATTCTGTGTTGATTGGCAGGTCTTGTCTTCAGGCTAGCCATATTTAGAGTTGCCTTAAGGATTTAACATGTGCAATGCTTTAAGAAGCTTCAATTTGTGCATGCTGATTTAGCAGAAACTAGAATATTCTTTGGAAATATCAATATAACTCTGCTACGTCTTCTATTGTTTTCTGCTGGCAGATCATGCTTTACCATCCTCTCCTTAAGCCTAATCTGGCAATTATGATAAATTTGGTTCTTTCTCCTCTTATGTCATCTATATAATACTTGAGGTCCTCTGGGACATCTGGCTTTTATGGCCCCCACATGCTTCCTTCATTCTTTATAATGCATTGATTTTTAAAATCTCCTTGTTTCAACATACCGCCTCCCTGTTTAGCCACATGTTGCTCAAACATCACCATAATTTGTTATTATTTCTAGCGTTGTAACGTCCTTCTTGACAATTTCTGTCACCATAAAGGAAGTGATGACATAAATGCCTATATGATAAAAATGTGATTAGGAGCTGTAAAATCATAATTTAAATATGTAAAAGGTGCCTCTTTTATCTTTTTTTTGGGGGTGGGGGGCTGTTTAGGGGGAATTTTTCCTGTGCATGTTGCATAAGTTCTTTCTTGTTTTAACAGTACAAGTTAAATTGAATCCTTGGATTCTGATGAGAGTAACTGACAACTGATTAAATTAATTGAGTCCATATTTTTTCCATTTGTCATCTCAAGTTCAAGTTTAGCGCAGAATATTCTAAGAGATTATGACTGTGCTTATCACCACTATGAATTGGACTGAATATTGATCAATTCAAGTTCTATAAAGCATGATTAGAGGGTATCTGAGGTGAGATTAACCATTCTCTCCACTTGGTTGCTCTACCCCTCCTTGTTAAAATGTGACACATTTTGCTCCAGTGCCGAAGGATATCCATCTGGCAAGGCGGATTGGCGGGAGAAGGCATTGGTGAGATGAACCTTGTTAAAATATACTTTCCATAGGATTGATGAATCCTTGAGCCATTGGCAGTTGTCTTCTTCTGATGTCTAAATTTTTATGTTATGTATCATTTTCACTGCCTAACTAATTTCGGACTTTTTCAGAAATGATAGAACAAAAAATGTCTTTTTAATTTTGCAATGTAGGACAAAGTATTTTACTTCCCTTGGGGCAGCCTTGGGCTTCCATTGATGTCATTAAGATCTGATAGGTTTGCTAACTGATTGCTGTAATGTGATTGTCAGATATCTAATGAAGCTATAGCATTTTTTATGACACCAGCATTTCAGAAATATGATATCTCAAGTTGCGCTTTGAATTTCAATCAGGTCTTTATTGGTATCAATTCGTTACAAATAATATGTTTTTATGACGTCCTTACACCCTCGTCCCGTTGGCTAGATTCATGTAAATTTGTTCTGATGGTCAGCATATGCCGGATGTTTTTGCAATGCATTCTGTGTAGCTTTCATTGCCGCTTGCCGATCTCTGCTGAGGATAATCGAGCATCTCTCTCAAAAGAGAACGTGAAAGACCGCTAGCCCTTATATTTCATGTTTGTGGTGCGATTGAAGTTTCTCGCCAGCGCTCGTTAAGCATGTTACAGGGCTCCAATGGGCTATCGACTCTTCATTTCTTTATTTATGTGTCGATGTGATAAAGATAAGAACCATTGTTGATTGCATTAGTAGGTGATTATTAAATATTTTTGAATCCTGAGTCAATTTAGATGAGTCTCAATGGAAGTGTTGCACGCATCAAGGATACATTGTGTCAGGCATTTGCAAATCATTCTAGCTTCATTCCCGTACTTACTGTCCTCCATTTTTTTTTAAAAAAAATCAAATAATATAATTACCTGCATTCTTATCGAAACATGTGCTGTTGGTTCGTAGATTGTATAAAAAGTAAAAAACTGGTTGAGACTGAAGTCGAACCTGCAAATTTAAAAAGACTTATTTTACAATATTGGAGATGCAGATGCTATAACCATCCGGTGCTCTACCACATGGAATTACTTCTTCGCATAAGCTGTTAAATTGTACTCAGATCACAAAGAATGTGTGTTTACCTGCTTATTAAGTACACTGCACAGCGTATTTTCGAGAGTTAGTTGACGGATGGTTATGGTGATGGTGCCCTCAACGATGCACGTGACATGGTTGGATCCGCGTTAAATACGCACGGAGCATCCAAACTCTTCCCCAATCTTCCGGTGGTATTGGATATCTGACGGGGCCCCAGCGCGAGCGCGCACACAAATCCACTCACAAAACTGTGCCATGCGATAGAAGACAAATATCCATTTACAAGAGGCTTTGGCACATAAATAGTACAGACATCAAGTTTTAAGCTCCCTGCTAGATTCATTTTTGGCATCGATACTAATGTGCCAAATTATTCATCACCCAGCATAATATATAACAATAACTTTCTGGATCGCTTCAATATTAACTTTACTCATATCGTCAATTAAGTTGTTTCTTCTACATATGGATACCTGTAGCTCAATTCTAATATTGTGGTGTAAGAAGGAAGCCAAAAATTTGCAACCCGCAGGTTAAAACCGATGATACGAGAAATCATAACGAAATCTGATCTGCAATCAACAAATGAATAAAGGCATGCTTTCCCACCAGTTACCAAGGATAAAGAGCCAAGGAGAAATCACCTGCCACCAGGACTAGAGATTACATCGGTACCTAGGAGAAAAATGATGCGCACGTCCTGTTCCAATGATGAAATTGCAGGGCAGCTTCAATTAAAGAGTAATAATTTTTTTCATAATCATTGCAATGTGTCTATTTTAGATTCTGTCAATCTCATTGCCACTAATAAATGATACTTTCCGCCCAAAGTCAACATTCCCGTCCCCTCTTTCCGCACACACTGATGGTGATATAGCCTTGCCTTTGTCCCTATCAAATGGCGAGTGCCCACCCATCTATCATCTCATACTGTAGTTGCTGCCGCATTTTCACGAAGCAAATTCAAGACATCCCACGAAGCGGCCATTCATATACACAAATGACTGTTGTCTGTGGATGAAGTCGAAGAAGGAAGGTACCATGGCTTTGAAGACCAGTGGTGCAATAAAATAGTGATGGCTCCTGCTCTTACTGCCTTAGCTTTTTTGATGATGGATCCGCCGGCGGCTCCACCTACCAGGTAAACACGCAATCATATGATCATAGAAGCATATGTCCATGGCCAGGCTGACCACGCTGGTCTACGGTCTAATTTTAGGAGCTTATAAATTGTTGTCGAAGTTTTGCATACATTATATACCCGTTTATTAGGACTTATTAAGACAGTGCTCAGCTCTGAAGTCAAATTGGTGAATGAGACTTCAAGGTCTCTTGGATACATGGTGTTTCCAATAAGAGGTTTCGACAAAAGGAGAACGCCCAACAAGTCCCTGGCATGCGTTAGAGAGTGCTGGAGAGTGAAGTTGACCATAAATAAGGCCATACGCTAGATGTGTTAAAGGTGGGGATGATAAGGAGAGTACGATCTTGGTTCATGTAAATTAAACCTGAGTGTGGTTTTGGCATGGTTAATAAATTAGACCAAATGGATATTTGAAATGATGGAAGATGTGAGGATCAGATTTATAGTTCCAAACTGTTTATCATCAGCTTATGATCAGTTGGGCATGTATTTGGTGTTTCTTCATAATTTTTGTTTAATATGGTTTCTTGTAATTCTGTAGCTATGTTCAAGGGTCAGTAAATGAATGTCCATCTCGAGGACTTTAATGGCTGAATCCTAAAAGAAATCAGTATGCAGTCAAATTTTTGCAAGAAATTAGAGTTAGATTGACTGCTTTTTTGACAAATTAATGCAACCTTTCCAATTTTCCAAAAAAGCGTATTTGGAACTTGTAAGTCCAATTTAGGACAAATTGACATTCATATCTCAATTTGTTGCATTAAACCATATCTCACATTGATCGCCAGAAAAATAAAATATAAACTAAGCCATCCCCAAGTGGTCAATGCAACAAATTGCTTCACAAAATTTAATTTTATTGGTGGGCAGAATGCACAAATGAATATATCACTTCTCCTTATTCTTCCTGATATTTTTCCATGAATGCAGTGGAAGTTTTTGCCTGTGTTCCCCCTGCAACCGTTATGGAACAATATGAATTAAGGACTTGCATTTTCTCAGTGATTTCTTGGTCAAGCCAATATTAATTATTTAACCTGATGATCAATCACAGTGACTAAGATGACCTGCTTCAAATTTGGTATATTTTGCCAACCATTCTAATTTATGTATCTACATTTTCCTATCCCAATATATAAGACAAGTTCCATCAAACTCAGCAGAAACAATGACATAATGCATTTACATGTAGATAAATGTAGTTGCATGTATAATGCAACTGAAGTTTCAAAAAGCAGCCACCATATGCAGGCAGTCAAAGTGCTGCATAGTGCCTAAATGGAATAAGGTCACTTAGACAGGCACCCATGAATTTCATATATGACAGTTTTAAAAATAAATAAATTCATAACAATAGATAAAATAATAGAAAATCTAGTGGTAGCTTATTAATAATTCAGAAAAGTTCAAGAAAAGCATAAAGGACTCAACCTTTGGCTTATGCAGTCACTTGTTGAATTTAGGATCAAAAGTTCATCATGTAGACACAATGTCACGCCCTAGACCCTATATTGGATCTAGGAGTGGCAACCCACCGCATGCCTGGCATGCAAGGCGTCCCAAATATGACATTTAATACAAGGAGGGGTAATAACTATATATCATCCAATTTAAATGGTTCTTAATACAAACCATAATCATATTTTTAGGCTACATGCCAAAATACATAATTCAATGAGTTACAACAAAATATTGGATCTAAGTCACTCTGATAGCTGCTCTAACTACCCCATATCCCCATCTTCAGTTCTGTGGCTCTGAAAAACATTGTGAGATTTAAATGAGCTCACTCAATAAGCCAACTATAATATAATGTAATTACTTCAAGCTTTTATCAACTCAAATTTTCATAATAAACATCTGCCAAGCTTCCATTTTCAAATACATTTTACCATGTTATCAAACATGCATCATATGCTCAAAATAATTTTGGAAGCAATTGCTATATATAGCATTTCAAGAATATACAATTTCAAGATAAAACCACTATACCACTGTAAATAGCATGTAAATATGCATTTTTATACTAATGTCCCATGGCCACATACTATGTACACAGAACACCCCCCTCGGGTGTAACACCCCTTCGGGTGTATCCTCCATAAATATCCCAGGGTCCTGGAACTAGTGTCATGAACTCACATCCTGCCATATCCGGCTACAACACACCCCAAGAGTGTGTTCTCCATATACCCCCCTATGGAGATGGATCCCGATGCCATGTGGCATAATATTGCCATATCCTGTCACAGCACACCTCCTGGGTGTGTGTTCTCCATATACCCCCCTATGGAGTTGGGTCCCGATGCCAAGTGAGTCATGCAACATATCACATCATACCATATCATAGCGGACCATGGTGGAACATATTATCATATACACAGTATCATTTTCATGTCACATTTGCCAAATAGCATGTATCATTACAAAAATGCAATCCATATACTTTCATAATTACAGTGAATTAAATATGTCAAATACACATGTATATTTATAAAACCTTTAACAATTTCAAAGTCATGCCAATTGATCAGTTATCCACATAGATACCCATTATTTGTAAAATAATAAATAATACACTAATCATAGTAAATGCTCATTTGCAAATAATAATACCAATTCATTTTCTCATTTTCAAATAATGCAATATATATTAATATAGCATTTAAATACATAATTTTTATATTTTAATAATTTATGAAATTATAATAAATGACTTACCTTCTGGCGCTAATCCAAAAATAAATCGGCTATTTAAGCACCTGGGTACCTACGGCATCAATTTCTCAATTTTTAGTCCCCAAAAATAGCATATCAAAATAGCTTTTAACTCTACCCAGTTTAATCCGGGGCCAACTTGGGGCTTGAATATATTCCAATACATAAGCCCAAATGAAAAATAAAAATACCCCCAAAACTAGAATCAACACTGATCCGGGCATATTTTATTTTTTCATTTTGGCCCAATACGGGGTTCAAATTGCGGCCCAAAATTTGCTCATGAGCCGGCCAACAGGGCCCAAAAGGAGAGCGGCCCAGTCGGCCCGCTCCCCTTTCAGCCCCGCCTCCCCTGTTTCGTCGAAACAGGGAGATTGTGCCGGCGGCCAGGGCCGCCGCCGGCCACTCCTCGGGAGAGGCCCGCCGC
The DNA here is from genome assembly GCA_900491605.1 of Calamus simplicifolius. NCBI lineage: Eukaryota > Viridiplantae > Streptophyta > Magnoliopsida > Arecales > Arecaceae > Calamus > Calamus simplicifolius. The sequence continues at coordinate 106,071 of UESW01004777.1, forward strand.
CGACGACCGGCCCAGAGCCGATCGTTGCCGCGGCCGCCTCCCATTCCCTCTCTTTCTCCCTCTATTTCTCTCTTTCTCCTGTCACTCGTCGCGGTACGATCGTGCCGATGGCACGGCCGGCCACCACGGCCGGCCGACCCTCACCGGACGGTCGCCCGCCGCCGGTGAGGGCCGCTGGCCGCCGCCCAGGCCCGACGAGGCATCGGGCACTCGCCGGGCCCGAACCAAGCCTTGAACCGTCTCTCCACCCTCTATGTTTCTCTCTCTCTTACCTTGGCCGGCAATGAGGGATCTTGGAGAAGAAGGGGAGCTCCCCCCTCCTTATATCATGGCAAGGGCCTCCCCTGTGCTCGTGTGAAGGGGGGCGCGTCGGCGCCCCCATTCTTGACTGGCTGCGGCGCCCTCTCTGCCCAGCCATCAAGAATGGCGAAGGAAAGGGACGGCGCCCCCCCCTTCCTCCGTCAACAATGGCGGATCCTCACCATGTGAGGATCCGTAGATGAACAGGGGTTCACACACAATGTCCATGTCAACCAAAGAAATTGGTCAAAAATACTTAAAGAGTGATTTTTCTTTTCAATTTGAAACAATAATGGCATGATTTAGTTTGATCGTCATCTGTAATCAAACTTTTGCTGGTTAGGAAGCAGTTCCTACATTGAATTCATAATCCAGGTCAACTGGGGTTACCCAAGCAGAATGGTAGTAAGACATCTGATATTTCAGGTTATCAGAGGTCCATATAGACAACTCATTTAGTAATAAAACTATTGAAACAAAAGAAAAAATGGTGATCTATATACAAAACAACTACAGCAGGATTGAGTCAATATCTTACAGAGTTTGAGAGCTGCTCACTGATGCAGGTCATTGATCTCAACATGGCTTCCAGTGTGTCTTTTGAAAGCTGAAACTTCACCTCTATTTCCCCTGAAGGAGAGTTGGTATAATCTTGCAGCTGCACGCACAAAACAGGGAGAAAAGAGTGAAGAAATATGGATGGCCGCTTCAAAACCTTAACTTCTACCCTGCTTATGATTGCTAACAGGTAAGCAAACTGCTGGAATAAACAAAAAGATAAAAGTGAATGAAAGAGATAATTTACATTTTTACGTATAATGAACATGTCTTGACGCACTTTGCATTGCCAAACTACGCTTGTGCCATATCCAAAAGAACCACTTTTACATTTTGAATAAAAGCAGTACTATGTTGCATTAAGTAGGGCCCATGTGTTGATAGTTCCCTTTATCACAATCTTTGTTGGTTTGTCGTGCTTATCAAAAAAGGTGGAAGAGAAGGGGAGGGGAGGTGGGGCCAGGTGGATATAGAAGTTGTTGCATGGATGAATATCTAATGTTTATTGCTGTTACCAACTGTCCTCCATTAGCCTGACCCTTTCTCTTATCCAAAATAAATAAATACATACATATGTACATGCCTACAATATAATAGTATTAGAACACAGACCTCATACATTGACTACCAGACAGAACATAGACATCACTGACAAGAAGATATGCTTGCATTTTCAATCTTACGAAATTATTTACAGTAAGAATAAGGCCTGATACAAATAAACAGACTAACCTTCAAAGTAATGATAGCCACCCTATTTGCATGTGTTGAATTTCGATTCTCGAAAGTCCATGTCATTGACTTGAGTCGAGGAAGAATTGCCTGCAACATACTCATTCAATTTACTCTAATCTGAGGCGTAATTATGCTAATATTTTTTTCAAGCCTGAAGGGAACCTACATAAGGAAGAAGCAGATAAATCTCTCAGCAGAGTTTAAGACATTCATGTTTTCAGTGTCTAAATGATGGCTATTCAAGTCAAGGTTAGACATCTCCATGACAAACTGTGGCATAGATAAATTGCATATCATGATGTTGAGGTCAATGTACCATTGAATCTCAGATAGAGCAGATGAGAGATCTTAGTGTTCAAAGATATGGGAAGATTGATGCTCTAATATCAAATGAAGCAATGAATAGAACTAGAAAAAGATTCAAAAGATACCAAATAGTAGGAACAAGGATTGATGGTTATGGTTATAGTTACAGTAACCAGAATCTATCATGAAATCAAACCACAATAAAGCAAGGAAAAAAAAAAAGCAAATTCAAAATGCAATCAACAAAAACTGGAAAAAAGGTATCAGCATTTCATAGATATCCAGATCAAAATCACACTCTGGCTATTAATACCACTACTACACAAGAACCGCCATGCATCCCTCTCAGCAAAGAACTGAATAACTCAAGAAGTCTCCAATTAGAGCATGTGTCATACCAGATTATCAAAAGAACCATAATCTCGATGAAGGGAAATGGGGGGGACCCGTGGCAGATTTGGATCAGCATTGCTTGGAACTGAACCACTGAGATTATTTCTGTTAGGATAGTTGGTTGTATCATCTTTCCGTGGCCATAGTGATGATGATAGTTCTGAAGCTGGGAGAGGTGGAAGAGTTGGAGGCATGTTGACTCTAACCTGATGTGACACCCTTGTCTGTTGCCAAAGAGGCTATGATGATGCATTATCACAATGAAAACTGGAGTATCAGTCGCACACACATACAGAGAGAGAGAGAGAGAGAGAGAGAGAGGAAAAATCCACATGAGCATTAAAGTTCACAGCACTAATTCAATATGAACTTTTATAAAATCCATACTTATTACAAATTTCTTGGTGCTTATCAGGATTATATCTGAAATATATTATATCATCTGAAAAATCAAGATCTAAACCTTTCTTAGGTTTGACAGTAAATGTAGAGAAAAGTAGAAATCTGCCGAAAGCTAAACCAGCAACTGAAAGGACAGAAGCCAGATTATATTATTTCAAACTTCCCAGATATTTGTAAACTTAGCTCATAAGATTTCAGAATCCTCCATATCTATGCAGCGACAAAATAAAGCAAAATCTAGCCAATTTAATAGAGCCAGGTTAGCTCAGGGAATTCTCATACTGGTGCAATTTAGGACAAATATGAAATATCAACTTCTAGGAAGAGTGACACACAAACTTCAAGATGAATCTTAAAATATATCTGATATCAGACTGCAGATCTATCTGTCCAAAGTACCGAGGAAGTAAATTGAAAAGTATATGAAACAAAGGCATCTGGAAATTTACCCACTCACAAGAAGATAGTGAGGTTGCCATGATATGCTTGATGTAGAATCTTAAAATATTATTTTTCATCCTAATTTCACATTTCTCTCTTAATATTTTTTCTTAAAAATGCAGAGATCTTTTCCTGTATTTTAGCACCATCTGAATTTTGGAAAGATTAAACTTTAAGCAGTATAAAACGAACAACTACAAAAAGGAAAAGCCAAACAACCTTTCCTTCAGTACACCAATTACGTATACCGGTTGATTGCTGTATCAGAAAGTCCTAATTTGTATACAGATTTTGAGAGAAGATTTGATACCTGGTCTCTAGATGCTTCCTCCATCCACTGGTTCAGATATTTCTGCAGCAGCATTGCAAGAATTTTTTGAAGTTCAGCAGAAAGACCAATAGGAAATAGTTTTTGGATATCTTCACTTGTGAGCTTCTCGTGTACGCACTTCCTGATAACTAAGCGAAGGCATGCCAAAACCTACAATTGGAGTACGTCTTTTAATAAAACCAGAAATATAAGAGCAAGATTTGGCAACAACAGGCTCATTTAATTACAATAATTAATAACTATCTAGAATGTGAGTCCAACAGAAACCAAGACCTGGCAGCTTAAAATACACCAAGAATCTGTGAGGTGAACAATGAAGTCTACAGATCTGAGTAGATTTCTCATAGAAGATTACCAAGCAATCAGAAAGATAAGATATCCAGGACAAAATACATCAACAAGGCTGTGATGATATAGAGATATTAGTTGACATAACTCATAAATATACATAATCAACATCCTCGTGGAAAGGAAGAACAGTTGCAATCTGGAGAACACTCCTCTTGTTAAGTAGAGAGATCATAAGAACAATACCAACTACTGTAAGAAATTAAGATTAAGAAAAGAAGGAAAAAATCAGCACAAAAGCACGATATGTCTGACCATCAAACTTTACCTTTTTTATGCAATGACAACTTCCCTAGAAAATTAAAGAAGCCAGTCATATAAAGCAATTACTGACAACTTCAACTAGCAGAATAAACTATAAAAAAGGAAAAAAGAAAACAAAGGTACAGTATCAAGCAGCAACCAAAAGGAAAAAAAAACAAATGCACTATGGCCAGTGATATCCGTCTAAGATGACAACATATACAAATTTTCCATCAAATTGTGGACAGAAAGAAAAGCAAAGACCTCTCATTGACTAATCTAAGGTAAGTGCTGAGCTTCATGAGCACATTAGATGCACAATCTCAGTAAGTGTGACATATTCAACCATTTGCATGGCATACTTCTACAAGGCATAGACTAAGTAAGGAGATACTTAAATCAAGCCTCGTATGTAGGAAAAGGGATCCAACATGTCTGATAGTGAAATTGAAGTGCCCTAAGATCCTTGAATGGAAAATTTTGTTAACTTCTACAGCAATTTATACGATAGTTATGTCCCATAAGAACATTCCAGAAAACCAATGTGAGGACAATTAGTCATTCAAATAAATACATAATAGAAAAAGTTCCCTCAAAGTCATGAAAACAGAAAACCAATATGGAGACCGAAGAGACTTTTGAAGCCTTATGTAAAAAGACAGATTGTTCCTTCCAACATGTAAATACTAAGCAGATTATAATTGTCAAATAACTCGGGTGACAGACCTACCTATCACTTAGACGGTAACCCAGGTGTCCGGGATATCTTCTGGTTGATTACTAATCTACTATAATTAAAGCCTCTCAATTAATTTTGACTCAACTGCTTTATTTATATATTCAGATTTTGCATAGCCTCCAGAAAAAAAATAATATTCTGATATGCCTCCTGGCATGTCAATACATTGCAGGGAGTACTTATTAACATTAAAAAAAAAACTTTTGAGATATTTCATCACATGTCTTATCATTCAAAAATTACAAATCTTTCCTTGGCCAAAACAATAGAGATTGTTGAAGTAACTTGATTGTCCAAATTGTTGAAGACTGGACCTCAAATGTAGGACTTTAACCACGAGACCTTTTCAGTTCACTGTTTCAACACCACAGTTTGAGCAATTTTTATAATTCTTAATAAAACTTGATTCTTCTTTAGAGTTCAATTTAATACACTTCATTCCCCAGTTGGCATCAACGTGTCCTTTGTAAAATGTTATCAAGAATCCTTCTACAAGCATATGCATTTTTACATATGTTGCATCTGTATATACAAATGTATGCATGTATGCAACATAATACATGTGTATGTGTGTGTCTGTTTTGGCAGCCTGGGCCATATCTAGGCATTTGAAAGGCCCATCTGCTGCAGAGGGAGTGTCCAAATGACTGATAGCAACAACAGTGAGGCATATTGCATATCCAATTATACATAGATAAATAAGGGCCAAAACTTAGGCAAGCATGCCATTGGGAGAGGTTTCAACCCTTCTCCTAATGTCTTTGGAGCATATCTATAGTTCTGAATCTTTTGTCCATCCTTGTACAAACAGAGTTCCATTGTCCACTGTACTTCAGGCAATTATCCACCGTAGATGAGCATGAAGATCAACCATTACATTATTATAGCTAAATTTTAGCTCCTACAAATGTGATTGCATAGAGTACCCTGCCCTAAATTACAAAAACATGTGAAGGTTTTGATAAACATGGCATCAGGTAAACGATCTCATCAAATTAGCTACCTATAGATGAATCCCCCGCAACGATAACTTGATTTATTACAACTTATTCGTCATAATGCGACCGCCCCAGAAATATTCCTCTTTGAGGTATAAAAGCTTGCGCACGACCAGATGTAGTCAAAACATACTAAGATAAACGCTAGAACCAGAAGATCTTTTAAGAAAAAGAGGAAAAAAACAAGGAAAGCAACATTAACTGATTTGTAAATTATTAAAAATTAGAGGAAATAATAGTTTTAAGCGAACTTTGTTCAATTATCGATAGAGAAATGCATAGCCCGATATGAAACATTAGTTGCAACAGAGAAACAAGTCGAGGACAATTAACATTTGATAAAACTGATCAAATTCTCTTCAAAGTTCAAAGGGAAAGAAAGTGGAAGGACATCAAATTAATAAAGTTCAACATAAAATCAGGTTGAAGCCCTATATTTCGCAAGGCGGGAAGGCAGACTTACGGGGTCGAGCTCTTGGAGCGTGGGGAGGCTGAGGAGGGACTGGATGCGAAGCTTCTCCTGTGGAGCGAGGCCGCTCTTTCTGGTTTTCCACAGGGCTTCGAGGACGCGGGCTAGGGTTTCCTCCGACGTCACCGCCGGGATCTTGCCAAGGTGAAGGAAGAGAGGGTCGTCCACCATTCTCGTCCGGCGAGGGCTGCACTCAAGGAGCCTCCGCGGGGTTTTAACAGAGGGAGGGGAGAGGGGTCATTGGCCTAGCGATGGAAGCCGACTCCCCGCCTTTCCAACGTACGTACCCACTAACATAGGGGCGGGGGAAAAGCCTTTGTAGACCGCAGAGGCGAGTAGTTTGTAGTAGTATAGTAAGAAAGAACAAAATATGTAGTGGTATAAGAAAAATAACAAAATATCAATAGGATCCATTTTGATCGGTGTTAATTTAAGTTGGTGTAGATTTTAATCGTCTTGCGTTTTTTTTTTTAACAAAATAGTTTTATAGTCTTAGGGCCTAAGTCATTACAATATGATATCAAAGTCATATATTAATTAAAAATATAAAGCTAAGTACCACACAGAATAAAGTATTAGCTATCTTTTGAACCTGTAGAGGTCATAGAACAAAGTGCTACATGGGAGTCACCTTTTAAACCTATGGGGACCATCTCTAAAATCTTGCATATCTGATAGTTATGATCATGTACCCCTGGCAATAAGACGTCGCCTCTATAAGAGAGTAGATTGTGATGCCCCTCCCAATAGTAAAGTTGGTTCGGTGGTTTATATGTTGTAAAGTAAGAAGGACAAGATACCAATTGGATCTTTTTGGGCCCCAAGTTGGTGTGAACCTTGTCCGTCTTGCTTTCTTATAACGAAACGGGTTCATGGGTGCTGCAGGCACAGGGCTCGAGTCGTTACAGTATGTATCAGAGCCATGCACTAACCGAAAGTGCAGGAGCTAAGTGCACACAGGGCAAAGTGCTACATCATAGGAGCCACCTCTTGAACCTCTGGAGGCCACAGGACAAAGTGCTACATTGATGGGAGCCACCTCTTGAACTGTAGGGGCCATCTCTAGAATCCTGCCTGTCTGATGGTTACGATCATGTGCCGACGAGGATGTTGCCTCTATAAGGGGATAGATTGTGATACTCCTCCCAATAGTCCCACATCGAAAAATTGGGAGTTGGTTGAGTGGTTTATATGTAGTAAAGTAAGAAGGATAAGGTACTAATTGGATCCCTTTTGGGATGTGGTGGCCCAAGTTGGTATGACCTTATCCGTCTTGCTTTCTTATAACGAAACGGGTTCGTAGGTACTGCGGGCCTGGGGCTCGGATCGTTACAATATGGTATCAGAGCCATAATGAATAGCTTGAAGTATTCAAAAGTGAAATCAAGTATTTTATAATGATATTAAAAAATAAAATAAGTGTCATAATGATTAATGATATATTTAACTATTCAAGAGTTAAAAGAGCACTTGAAGAAAACTATCTTATATCTGGTTCAAAAGAATTTAGAATTATCTTATCGAGGAATTAAGAGTAACTGATATGTTATTAACCTTAAGAATGGAAGACATAATACATGTGATAGACTCTATAATATTTATGATGATTGTGAGAAGTTAAGGTATATTATATATCATACTGTAACGACTGGGCCCTGGGCCCGTAGCACCCATGAATCCGTTTCATTATAAGAAAGCAAGACGGATAAGGTCCACACCAACTTGGGCCACCACAGTCCAAAAAGGAATCCAATTGGTACCTTGTCCTTCTTACTTTACAACATATAAACCACCCAACCAACTCCAATTTTTCGATGTGGGACTATTGGAGGGGCATCACAATCTACCCCATTACAGAGGTGACGTCTCATCGCCAGGAGCACATGATCATAACCATCAGGCAGGCAAGATTCTAGAGGTAGCCCTCATAGGTTCAAGAGGTGCCTTCCATCAATGTAGCACTTTGCTCTGTGGCCCCCACCTTTTATGGCTCCACAGGTTTAAGAGGTGGCTCCCATCGATGTAGCACTTTGCCCTGTGTGGCACTTAGTCTTGCACTTTTGGCTAGTATATGGCTCTGATATCATACTATAACGACTCAGGCCTCAGGCCCATAGCACCCACGAACCCGTTTCGTTACAGAAAAGTAAGACGGACAAAGTCTACACCAACTTGGATCATCGCAGTCCAAAATGGATCCTATTGGTATTTTGTCCTTTCTTGCTTTACTATTATTAACCACTCACTTCCTTTCCAAATTCCCGATGTGGGACTTTTCAAGGGCATCACAATATACCCCTTAAAGAGGGGACATCCTCGTCGCCAGAGGCAACCACCAGGTAGGCATGATTCTAGAGGTGGCCCCTAGCAAGTCCTACGTGGGCTGCACCGCACCTCCTTAATAATCCATAGGGATCCAACATGGCCTGACGCTATCGGATGGAAGAGCAAGGATACGATGTAACGTTTTGATTGCGACATCCATTAAAAGTTGTTCAGCCTTATTTTGAAAGTAATGTGCAAACGAAAATGCTCTTTCCCTCAAGCATACTTCTTTTTTAAAGTTTTTGTATGTAAGGCGAAGGACATTTTTGCCCTCCAAAAGTTTTCTTGTAAAAGGTTTTGTATGAAACATGCTACAACACTCAATTAAAATAGTTCGACACCTTAGTTACAAACCTAAGACATCCATTTACGCTTAAGGAAAAAGCTTTATGATATCCCAGCATGAAATCGACTGAAACAAAGCTACGATACCCCAGCTTTACAGTTAAAACACCGTAGGTTCAAACTTACGACACCCATGGCCTTACACCGGATGTTGGAGAAAAGCCTCATGACATCGCAGGAGAAAATCAACCGAAAACCAGTGGTTACATCCCAGCTGAATTATTACACAAAGTTACAAACCTAAGGCACTCGTTCAGGAAATCGGCCGAAACAAAGCTACGACACCCCATCTTTACCGTTAAGACACCGTAGGTTCAAACTTACATACCCGTGGCCTTACACCGGACGCTGGAGAAAAGCCTCACGACATTGCAGGAGAAAATGGCCGAAAACCAGTGACGACACCCCAGCTAAATTATTACGACACCCAAGTTACAAACCTAAGACATCCATTCAGGAAATCAACTGAAACAAAGCTACGACACCCCAGCTTTACCATTAAGACACCATAGGTTCAAACTTACAACACCCGTGGCCTTACATTGGATGCTGGAGAAAAGCCTCGCAACATCGCAGGAGAAAATCGATTGAAATCCAGTTTGGACATCCTAGCTGAATTATTACGACACCTAAGTTACAAACCTAAGACACCCATTCAAAAAATCAGCCAAAACAAAGCTACGACACCCCAGCTTTACCGTTAAGATACCATAGGTTCAAACTTATGACACTCGTGGCCTTACATCGGATGCTAGAGAAAAGCCTCACGACATCGCAGGAGGAAATCGGCCAAAAACCAGTGACGATACCCAACTGAATTATTACGACACCCAAGTTATAAACCTAAGACACTCGTTCAAAAAATCGGCCAAAACAAAGCTACGACACCCCAGTTTTACTGTTAAGACACCGTAGGTTCAAACTTACACACCCGTGGCCTTACACTGGATGCTGGAGAAAAGCCTCGTGTCATCGCAGGAGGAAATTGATCGAAAACCAATTAGGATACCCCAGCTAAATTATTACGACACCCAAGTTACAAACCTAGGATACCCGTTCAAGAAATTGGCTGAAACAAAGCTACGACACCCCAGTTTTATCGTTAAGACACCGTAGGTTCAAACTTACGACACCCGTGGCCTTATACCGGACGCTGAAGAAAAGCCTTGCGACATCGCAAGAGAAAATCGGCCAAAAATCAGTTAGGATACCCCAGCTGAATTATTATAATACTCAAGTTACAAACCTAAGACACCCGTTCATGCTTAGGGGAAATGCTTTACAACATCCTAGGAGAAAATCGATCGTAACAATGCTACGATACCCCAGCTTTACCATTAAGACACTGTAGGTTCAAACTTACGACACCCGTGCCTTACACCAAAAAAACCCCTACGATACCCAGTTTTACTTTACGGCACCCTTGGCATAAATTTATGATATCACTACAATATATTTGAAATAAGAGAAAAATTTTTACGTCACCTTAGTTGTAAACTGATGACACCCTATTAAAACATCTATGCCACCCGTTTGAAAACGTGGGCTTCACGTGGCCAATGGTACGGGATGCGAAAGCGTATCATTGCGGATTCATGATGTGATCGCGCCGCTCCTTCCATCCTTTCGCATAGAAGGATGTCCTTTTATCTTCCTCTGAAGGCGGCATATATAACTTCTGAACCCTAGTTTGAATCTTCACTTTAGAATATTATCTCTTCTTCTGAAGGCGGCATATATTTCTTTTGTTTGGTGGTCGAGTAGCCACTAGCATCCCTGATCTTCTCCACTATTTTTTCTTTTGCCTCCATGGTGAAGAGTGGTTTCATGGTTTAATGCAAACTATGAATACAGCGACCGCAAACACAACGTACATGGAAGCACCGCAATAAGGAAATGGCGAAAGCAAGTAAAAAATGGTTTTGTATTCAAATGAGGATGATGCTCCTTTAAGTGTCGTCCCATATGAAGCTACAGAATCGGAAAGAGGTAAACAGCACGATGTTCCTTGATTTAGATTTTATGACACCCTTTCTTAAAATATCATACATCCTGCATATGACTCCCTAGTTTAGATATTATGGCACCTTGCAAAAAAAATTTTTGTTAATCTGACAAATTTGTTAATCCCATCTGTTTTAGATGACTTAGGAATTATTTCAGTCCCTACGTGAAGGTTTCCCAATTGTTTAAGAATTGTTGCAAACCGATGGTCTATATTCAGAATATTTGGAAGATGGGGCTTAATACACTGCATATAAAAGTTATTCGAAGGACCCCATTTGGTGCCTTCGTCGACATGTAGCCATTCTCAGTCGATGGTCGACTGCTAGCAAACATAATACGATGTCATAATGGAGGTGAGGAGTTTTTTTCTATGGCAAAGTGATCATTTTTAGTATCGATGAAGTCGCACTAATTTTGGGTCTTCCAGCTCATGGAAGGAAGATCTACACGTCCTGCCAATTGTATAATGGAAGGTTATTCAGACGATTTGGCCGGGCATTAGATCTTCACCAAAAGGGGTTGGAGAAGTTAATAAATGGACTTCAATCATCCAAGAAATAAGAGGATGTCGAGGACACTGCTAGACTTTGGATCGCCTACATGTTTGCAATGTTTTTGGCTCCAAAGTCTAATCAAACATGTCCACAATATCTCATCCAGTATTTGGATGATTTAACTCAACTAGGGAGGATCAACTGGGCTTCCGCAATCAAGGAGTTGATCATTTTGGGTCTCCCAGAGGTTGCTGCTTGCTTGCGATCCCAGGAGCCAATCCAGTCAAAGAGAGGGAACAAGATTAGGAGGCAGCCTACTATGTTCGGATGCTCAGCAGCGCTGGTGGTAAGGAATATTGATATGCAGAATGAGTATCATAATTATCTCTTTTTTATAAATCTTTCATTTTTCATATCACAAAATTATTATGTACATGTGTGGTTTCTCGAACATATCTTAATAAGAGCCCCAGCCTATCCCAATAAACTGCCCCGACTATTAAAGTGGTATGATAGCCAATTGAAGGTGTAGTCTGTCTAGGTTGCCAACATGCAGCCTGACGAATTGGTAAGTTTACGATGTAATTTTATGTTTGAGTCTCTTAAGTTTTCAATCGGGATGTCATAATGTTAAAACTAGAGTGTCGTAATGTTAAAATCGTGATGTCATAAAAATTTTCCTCTGATATCAATAATGTTCAGCTACGGTGTTGTTCTATGGGAACTAGGGTGTTGTAATTTTTGTTCTGAGATGTCGTAACTATTTTCCATTGTACTGTTACAATTTCCAAATTAATTTTGTTTTAAATTTTTTAATCTTTTAGTTTATTATCTTGTCTTACAGTTGGAGGGTGCTACTGTACTTATGGCACAAGAGCAAGTGGCTTCTCACTCCATAGACAGTAGTGTCCATTGATCCAACAGAAAGTTGTGCAAGCTGTGCGGAGTTGAGGATTGAACTGGGGTGTGTTAAGAATCAACTCGACGATGTTTCGCACAGGCTTGCCATAGCTGAAGACCTTCTCAAATCATTGCGCAGAAAGAAGAGCACTGTAAGTATGAGAAGGTGAAGAGGGAGGAGGGGCAGTCCTTGGAGGACCAAGAAGAGCCCAGGATTGCAGATAAAGAGAAGGAAAGGAGGGAGGAGAAGAGGAAGGAGGGGCAGTCCTTGGAGGGCCAAGAGGAGCCCAGGATTACAGATAAGGAGGAGGAGAGGAGGGATGAGAAGATGGAGGGGCAGTCATTGAAGGGGCAAGAGGAGCCTAGGATGGCAGATAAACTAGAGGAGAGGAGGGAGGAGAAGATGGGGGAGGGTCATTCTATGGACGGACAAGAGGAGCCTAAGTTCGAGGAAATAATCCTCACTCCTGTGCCCTATGATAATAAAATTATCACCCCTGAGCCTAAGACTGATGAGGAGGACATACGATTCTCTAAAGCAATACCCTTGCTTATTAAGAGGGTTAAAAAAGAGCCCAGAAAATGCAAGGCTTCCAAGTTTAGAGGGGACTCTTATGAGACAGGTCGTCCCAAAAAATCATCGAAGCAAGTGGGCACTAAAAATCTGAAATAAGAATAGAAGAAGACAATATTTTGATCTCACAGTTTTTGAGTGAAAGGTCCAGCGAGTAAATGATTTTCTTGACTTATTTTTATTTCGTATTCTATTTCATATTCCAAGTTGCCTGATATCTTTTATGCTTCAACATTTTAGCGACGATATTGTGTACACAAACTAATCAGATGGTAGCATTAGAAGAAAAATTCTTAACGATCTTCTTGCCAAAGATATAATAATAGATGTACGTATCTTAGTGGATATTTTATATTGATTTTAGAATAACATCACGTTATTTTTTTATTAATTGGCTTACATTGCATTGCCAGATTATTAATGTCGGACAAGAATTTTTGAAGATGAACTGGATAGAACATCCGGAATGATATCATATGCATAATTACATCTGTTATGAAATTCAGTTTGTGTCTAATAATCGAACATCTCCTATTGAAGAACTCGCTGGATCGGCCAGGTCGATGATCTTTGATAGAGTTAGTGATGAAGAAAGTCCTAGTTTTGGTTTCTTTTCTCTATCATTAACTCAGAGAATTTGCACTGGCATCTGGTTGCAATCGACATGGAAAGAAGGGTGTTGATGCATCTTAATTCATTGAAACGCAATGTCAAGTACAAGACCGATGCAAAGAAATTGTAGAAATTTCTTGAGTCGATCTTCCATATCTTCTGCGATATGGAAGAGGTTAAGAAATGGCCGATGAAAGAAATTTTAGATTGCCCAAGTTAACCTCCTGGATTATTGGATTGTGGTCTCTATTGTCTGAAGTACATGGAATACCTTGCTCATCGTGATAATCCTAATTGGAAGATAAATTTCATGGACGATGATATCAGAGATTATCGCCAATAATTAGCAGCAAGGATATTGAGAGAAGGCCTCAACCAAAAGATTATCGATATTGCTTCAAAACCTTCTTGATTTTTTAAGACTTTATTGATTCAAATTTTATGTAATTTTTTCATAAAGATAGTGCTACAAATTTGATGTCATTTGTTCATAATAATAGTGTTTCAAAATTGATGTAATTTTTTCGTTAAGGAATAAATAAATATTTATTTTTTTATATGGATGTCATGGTGCTTTACATGGATATCAGAAATTTTGAGTCCCTTAAGTTTTCAATCGGGATGTCATAACATGAGAACTTGGGTATCATAACAACCTTTTGGGGATGTCATCAGTTCCTGTCGAAAGAGTTTCCGCTCGGGTGTCGTCATTTTAAAGCTCGGGTGTCCTATTTTTTGTTCCCGAATGTCGTAACAGTTTTCCTACATATCATTATTTTAAATCTTGGGTATCGTAGGATGAGAACTAAGGTGTCGTAATAGCAACGACATCCCAAACTATGACATCGCAGGAGGAAATCAATCAAAAACGATGACGACACCCCAGCTTTACATCTAAGACACCATAGTTACAAACCTGTGACACCGTGCTTGAAGGAACGCTAAAGAAGAGACTTACGATACCCAGAAGAAAATCAGCCAAAAAAGAGCTACGATACTCCAGCTTTACATCTAAGACACCCTAGTTATAAACCTACGACACCCGTGCTTGAAAGGAATGCTGAAAAAGAGACTTACAACACCTAGGAGGAAATTAGCCGAAAAAAGAGTTATGACACCCTAGATATAAGCTAAGATACCCTAATTACAAACCTACACACCCATGTTTAAAATGAATGTTGAAGAAGAGACTTACGACACCCATAAGGAAACCGGCCAAGAAAAGAGCTACGACACCCTAGATTTATATCTAAGATATCCTAGTTACAAACCTATGACACCCATGCTTAAAATGAACGTTGGAGAAGAGATTTATGACACCCGAAGAAAACTGGCCAAAAAAGAACTACGACACCCTAGATTTATAGCTAAGATACCCTAGTTATAAACCTACAATACCCGTGCTTAAAATGAATGCTGAAGAAGAGACTTACACACCCAAGAGAAAACTGGCCGAAAAAAGAGCTACGATACCCTAGATTTACAGCTAAGACACCCTACTTACAAACCTATGACACCCATGCTTAAAATAACGCTGGAGAAGAGACTTACGACATCCAGAAGGAAACTGGCCAAAAAAAGAGCTTGGGTAAAGTAAACTATAACTGGGGTATCGTATTCATACAACAAGGGTATCGTAATATGAAAACTTGGGTGTAGTAAACTTTTCTGGGGGTGTCATATTTTTAGAACTACTGTAGTAACATGGAAACTTGTGTAGTCATTTTTTATATATTCTCATGCGTTAATTGACTTAATCCATAAGCATCAAACTCGTCCAACACTGTATTGAAAGATGGTACAATTCTTTCCATATCTTATCCGATTTTAGTTGTCTGCATACAAGTTTGTTTGTTGCTGAACCAGCTCTTATTTCATTTTGCATAGGGAGAGCGTCAACGGATGCCTTTTCCATATTTTTCCTTGATTTCTTTGACTTCTTCTCGACTCCACTCTTTAATCTGCTCTCTCTTAGACGACCTTTCGTCCTAATATGCTTCAGGATCTTGAATTACAAGTTATATACTTGCCTTAGCTGCGCAGTTAGCATCCACAATTTTGAATAAGGTGTTAGACCATCCATCACTAAATTAAATGCATCTTCAAACATGGAGGCTATCTCTGCGAGCTTCATCATCCGATGACTCAGCAAACTATATCTACAATCAATAACATAATTTAAAAAAATAACAAAGACATTTAAATAAAAAATTGACTGCGTACCGTGATTTTCGTGTGCTTTTATCATAACCTTCAGTATTGCAGTCGAATTCGTCGAATTGGTATTTCATGTCCTTGCACCATCTCTTCAAGAAGTATTTATCTGGTAAACGAAATACGTCACTTTGATGAAGAACCAACAAGGCATGCCTACACAGGTACCCCTTGAACTGAAAGGATCGGCACTGGCATTGGACATCCTCAATATTTCTATCGTATGACACGATATAATCTTTGATCATCTCCTTGCCAATTCCATCGACTTCAATCCTTTCATACGACTTTACAAATATACACGTGTTGCCAGCTTCCTTGATCAATTTTGTATTTGATGCAGCCATTTCAAGGATCTCATTCTGAAATTTTTTGAAAATGCGCCTTGTATACCTTCCTGCAGCTTGTCTCTCAAAAGGTGATGATGTCTTTAGGAAAGCATTCGTTTGCAAAGTCCTATTATCTTCCTCATTTTCGGCGTATCTTTTTCCAAGGCATCTTCGTACTTACTATGAACTCCGTTAGTGTAGTCTTCGAATTTATAAACCCATCGAAGAAGTGATTATGCCCTCGCTCCTTTGTGAAGATGACATCCCTGTTAAAATTTTGTCAAAAAAAAATTAAACTTAAATGAAACATGAACAAAACCAAACATTGACATACAAACCTGCGAAGAATGTATCCTTGAGGTAAACTGGGACCCATTTATCCCGACATTCGTAAAGGACATTGAACCAATCTATAGACTTGCATTCTTTATATTTCTCCATAACATGTGCCCACCTTTCCTCGAATGACTGTATGGTCAATGAATCATATATCGCCTCATCGAAATCAACCATAAACTTGGGATTTGCCGTGCAAATGTGGCCAATCTTTTCCGGTATCTTCTTCAATATATGCCAAAGACAAAATCGATGTCGTGTGTTAGGAAAAACTTCTTTGACAGCAGCCTCGATTGCCTTATCTTGAGTAGGCAATAGGTGCTTGACCACCATTGCATCCAGCCAAGTCTGAAAAACCCATTTATATGTCTCAGTACTCTCATCAGACAACAATGCGCATCCAAGCAAGGTTGACTGTCCATGATGGTTGACCCCAACGAATGGACAAAAAGGCATTTGATATCTGTTTGTCAAGTAAGTTGAGTCAAAGCTTAGAACATCACCGAAGTATGTGCATGCCAATCTTGACCTTGGATGAATCCAGAAGACAGACCTCAGATGACCATTATCATTGAGGTCTAAGGATAGAAGAAATTGGGATTTCTGAGTTGCATTTCGGCGAAATGAATTACCATCGACTGAGCATCTCCTTCTTTCAGCTTAGACTGACGTTCGCGACAAATGAAGTTACGAGCATCCTTCTCGGTGAAATCCAATTGTCTTCTGCCCCCTTTTCTCCTTGCTATGGCAGAGTATATCTGAGTCGGAACATTCACGGCATGTAAATTGCTGATCTCTGCCTTCTCTGGTGTGCTGATCCTCCTATGCGACCGTAGATAACCAGTTGATGTTATGGACATCCCATGGTTATGTTCTAGAGAAACCTCATCCAATATCCACTTACCACTTGTAGCATTCAGTCTTGCTTTTATGGATGCCATACAATCAACTTTCCCAGTATCCCTATGATTCATACTCTTCTCTGATTTTCTAGATTTTCCTTGCCTCCAACACGCCAGGTGCTTGAAGCAAAGTTGTTTTTTGTTGTTGGCCCTGCTACACACTGTTGTGATTCCAAAACCAACTCGTTTTGCGTATCCATTGTAGAACGTATATACATCATCTGCTGAATTGAATTCCATTCCAGTTTGAGGAACTACAATATCATCCACTGCATTTGGAGCGATGGGTGAAGGTGCACGGCCGGAGTGTGTTCGATTTCTTTTTGATCTATAATTTCAGCATCATATATGGAAATATAGACACACAGTCATAAACATTGATATCCATAGATTTAGATGTCGATTTATCATGATAAAGCATTACAACACCCAAGTTAAAGAAATACGACACCTCAGTTAAAGAAATACGATACCCCAGTTATGTTCGAACCCCAGATACCAGGAATACATGCCATCTATGGTCTAAATAATGGCTCCTTGGATGTCGTAACATGCCACGAGAGTTATATGGATCGTGTTACAGGCCAAAAAAAATATTACGATACTGTAGTTACAAACCTATGACACTCCAATTAAAGACATATGACACTCAGTTAAAAACTACGACACCCATTAACAAAAAGACATGAACTTATGACACCCAAGTTCAGAAGTCTCGATACTCTAGTTTACAAATTACGACACCCTAGCTGTAAAATGATGACCAATTCATAAGACATTAAGGCAGGGCCTAACGGCACCAAGGTTAACATATTACGACACCCTAGCTAAAACTATTAAGGCAGGATCTTACGACACCCCAGAAAATAATTTACGACATCCGAGCTATCAAATGATGACACCCTAGTAGCAAATAAGTATCGGATGTCAAAGATGATGATTATGGAACTTACATCTCAGAAAAACTGTTACGACACCCTAGCAGCAAATAGAGTATGGAGATGTTGAAGATGATGACAATGGAACTTAGGACATCTCAGTAAAACTGTTATGACATCCTAGCTGAAACTGTTAAAGCAGGACCTTACGATACCCCAGAAAATAACTTATGATACCCCAGAAAATAACTTACGACACCCGAGCTATAAAATGATGTCACCCTAACTGTAACTACTAAGCCGGGAACTTACGACACAAGAAAAAAACTTACGACACCCGAGCTGTAAAATAACGTCACCCTAACTGTAACTGCTAAGCCAGGAATGTATGACACAACAGAAAATAACTGACAACACTCGAGCTATAAAATGATCATCATTACAACACCCCAGAAAAACTGTTATGACACCCCAGTTCCCATATTACAACACCCTAACTGAAGCTGTTAATGTAGGAACTTACGACATCCCAGAAAATAACTTACGACATCCGAGTTGTAAAATGATGACACCGGAGCTATAGGGTCATGGTATAACACCTGATGTAGGCCGAAACACGATGATGACACCCGAATTCAAAAGATATAGCACCTTAGTTAAAAGAGTATGACATTTGTGCATAAAAAAATGAAGGACACGAAACTAAAGGCATTAACCCCTCCTATTATCAATACCCTTCGCTAGTGGACCAAGTTATAACTCTCAGGGTGTTGTAACATGCCACGGAAGCTATAGGGATCATGTTACGAGCCAAAAAAGTATTACGACACCGCAGTTACAACCTACGACACCCTAGTTAAAGAAATATGGCACCCATTCATAAAACGTTAAGGTTTTATGTTTGAACCCCTAATACCAGAAATACCTGCCATCTATGGTCTGAATAATGGCTCTCAAGATATCATAACATGCCACAAAAGCTCCAAGGATCGTGTTATGGGCCGAAAAAATATTATGACACTACAGTCAACAACTTAGGACATCCTAGTTAATAAACTATGCCACCAAAGCTATAGGTTCGTCGTATAACACCTGATGTCGGCAAAATACTATTATGATACCCTAGTTCAGAAGGTATAACACTTTAGTTAAAAGAGTATGACATTCGTGCATAAAAACATAAAACTAAAGGTACACTAGTGGATTGAGTTATAACTCTCAGATTGTCATAACATGCCAGGGATTCTACTTGAGTATTATATGGTTTTCTAATGCATTAACTTCCTCTAATGATCAAAACAGTTGATGTAATAAAGGAACTATAAAAAGATACATAAACAAAGGCTTTTTACTTCCTATAGGGGATGACGTTTTCTCCTGATGTTAATGAAGTCTTCAGTAGCTAGGTATTCTAGCCTTCAAGCAGAAATATTTTCTTTGGCCCAAAAATCAGAACACTTTTTTGAGCACTTTTTTTCTGAGTAATGAAGAAGCTTATATCACCAATGGAAACATGACGAAATCCTTAGACCAGACTCTTAAAGCGAGGGGGGGGAGGATCTTGCTTAAACCTTGAACTGATTTCTTACAACCGAAAGCTATAGTGAGGAAGAAGGGTTTAGAATCGAAAAGAGTTTTTCATCAGATATAATCCAAGCAAACTGACGGGTAGAAGAAGAAAAGTACGCTGGAGGGAAAGAGCATTTTTCTTTGCACACCACTTTCAAAATAAAGCTGAACGGCTTTTAATGAATATCACGATCAAAATGTTACATCGTATCCCTACTTTTCTATTTGATAGCGTCAGGCCACGTTGGATCCATATGGATCAATAAGGAGGGATGGTGCAGCCCATGTAGGACTTGCTGCATTAAAGATGGTGTACAAAACTTTTCCTAGGGGCTAGATATTTAGAGCTTTGATGGTAAAAGAAGGCGCCATAGGCATTGGGCCCTGGCACGACCCGGCCCAACCCTCGAGCTACTAAATAAATGGATTATGTTTGGCATGGCCTGTTATTAAACGGACCATGCCCGGCATGATTCGTTAAAATTTAAAATTAAAAGCGTGTTCAACATGATCCACAGCACATTTTAGGATGAACCATGCTAGGCATGATAATGTTTAGGCCACGGCCCAGCCCGCCACGGTTCTTCCACCGCCAATGGATATCCGCATGCGGCGAGGACGTGGAAGAGAGACAGGGCTCGCAGACTTGCTCTAAAGTGCGGTTCAGACACAAAACCATGGCCTCGCTCTCCTCCTTTGCCCCTTCTTCCTCTCCTCTTCTGCTTTCTTGAGCCACGCTTCTAGTTTCGCAGTTCGCTTTCGGGCGCTTGCCAATTCGGTTTCTTTCTGATTTAGAAGTGAGGAGACGTTCAAGTCGAGGCTCGAGAGAAGGGAGGTCATGTACTGCTTCCTCTGCTGGTGGAGCCCCATTGTCGGTTCGTCTGCCACGGAGCAAAACCGAATAAAAATTCGATCTTTCACCAATCTTTCATCAAAAGGTCGTAACTTTTACTTGAAGAAGAAACGTACCTGGAGGCAAAGGTATCGATCCGTTTCTTCCCTCTCTTTCTCTAACAGATCAGCCAGCGATTGACGCATAGAGAGAGGGCTATTAGCGGGGGTACCAAAAGGCAGAACACCCATCCTCCATGGTGGAGGAGAAGAAAAACAACCCATCATCATCCGCTGCGGTTGCTGGTAGGGTTGATGGAGATGAGGAGACAGCAATCCACCTTCCATCTGCTTCACTCCCGTCGTAGAACAGGGGCAGCGACACTTGCACCGTGGATCCAAAGGATCAAAATAGAGAAGAAGAGAAGCAGAGGACGTAATGGTCGTGGTGCTGACAGAGTTTTTTTTTGATGATATATATCCTGTTATTGCGAATAAATGTAATTGAAGGAATTCGGATGCAGCCGTCGGCCGATGACTTTAAATTGCCTCCTTATGGGCCGTACCAGACTGGCACACGGCCATGCCATGCCTGGTCATCTGAATCGTGCCAGTCTAGACCCTAATGGGTCATGACGGACTTAATTTATGGGCTAAAATTGCTGAGCTCAGCATAATCCTCTTTTATAGATCGTATCTGGCACGGTCCGGTACGATAGCAAGTAGACCATGCCAGACATGGCCTGTTTCGTGCCAGACTAAGCCAGGCCATAGGCAGCCCAGCCCAGTGCCCATCTTAAGCAGTAGATGGTTTGCTAGATCTAAAGGAAAGGAGGGGATTAAATCCGGTGTACCCTTTCCATCTCACGATGAGTATGTCAATCTGATCCACCCAAATGCCTAAAAGTTCTACGAGTTAAATATGAGAATGACCCCCTTGACACCTTATCCATCCATAATTTGCACTGGCTCCATAGTTAACTGTGGATTTAATCAAGTCACCCATAGGATCATGCCTTGAACGAGCACCGACCATGAGAAGGAGCAGCGCTTCGAGAGAAATAAACTTCGAGGCATGCATATTTAATAATTTAATAATAATTATCAATGCGGAATTTTAAAGATTAAATATTAATTTATCTAACATGCATCAAGATCATATCTTTGCCTTATATATAGGATCGTTTGATCTAAAATATGCATATAAATAAAAACATCAAGATCATATCTTGATCTTCAAGATGAGAAGTCATACTACTTATCTTGAAGCCTGCCTTAAGATCCAGGGATCAAATCACTTACCTTAAGAATAGTAGGTAAATCCTTATTGCTCTGCAGTCGTTCAATCGTCCAGCCTCTAGTATCGTCCACGCGAAGTCCCCGAATGATCGGATTCCCGGGAGTGCTAGCTCGCAGAAAAATAACTTTGCTGATCTTGAATCCTACCACTTGAATCTTCTTCCAAGATCCACCAAACTTTCGCTGACACCAGAATTACACCAGGATTTTCTATTCTAACTCTTTAGAAATTCAATCCATAACATTTCGTTGTTGTTCAATGATCTGGTGAAGAATGTCCTCTAATTTATAGGCTTAATGTAGCCTTTAGCCCATTGAATTCTAACACTTAGAATTCTGCCATTTGTTGAAAAACCAAAGAGACGCATCGTTTGGTTAATTCCGACGTTCGGTGAAAACCAAAGAGACGCAGCATTTGGTTAATTCCGACGTTCGGTGAAACCAAAGAGATGTGAATTCTAACACTTAGAATTCCATCGTTGGTTAATTCAAAGAGGTACATGAATTCTAACACTTAGAATTCCGACCGAACCATTTGGAGAAGATTAATGTTATACATTAAATTCTACATGAGAATTTAATCTCTCATGAGATGAGATTTCAGCCATCTCATCATGTGA
Source organism: Calamus simplicifolius (assembly GCA_900491605.1). Taxonomy (NCBI): domain Eukaryota; kingdom Viridiplantae; phylum Streptophyta; class Magnoliopsida; order Arecales; family Arecaceae; genus Calamus; species Calamus simplicifolius. Next base: position 128,569 of record UESW01004777.1, read on the forward strand.
TATCCTTATGCGAGAAAACTCTTTTCACACATGGGGTTTGGGTTTGGGTTTGGGTTTTGGTTTAAGCTGATTTGAATTTATTGGATTGATATAGATCATGGTCCTAGCCCAAATCAAATTTGGCTAGTCCTGAATCTATTTAAATCCAAATCAAGTCTAATTTCAAATCAATATTTGAAATTGATTAGTCCTTCTAATAGACTTAAACCAAATTGAATCTTATTCACTTGTACTTAACCCAATTGAGATAATTCAATCAATCAAATTGATTAATTAAATCATATACGATTCTCAATCGTTGATCAGCAAATAGATCATCCTAGGAAACTTCTATGCGTGTGACTCTCTAGGTTCGAACCTAAGCCGGTAGCATAGAAACAACTTTCTATACTAATCGATGTGCCCATCTAGCAATGGAACCCGACGTCCGGATAGGTCGAAGAGTTGCCGAGCAAACTCCAAGAACCCTAAGAAATAGTTACCGTATAATTCATCCTCTTGACCACAAATGCTAAGGATGGCTTAAGAGCCTGTCAACTCTAAACAGCAAATCCATAAAGTGATTTCAACTTTAGTGATCATGTGACTTTCACATGAAGTGCCTTGGCCAAGGTCTTGCTAAATGAAACACAAGCATTTCTCCTTTTAATGGGATAGGTCAAATTCCATCTTGATCCACAACTGACTACCACAAGTACTTGACTGCACCCAGTAACCTTTCGTAGCTGGATTAGAAATCCAGGTGGTCCGGCACCTAAGTACAATGAGTTGCTTGTAAGCCACTGGTTGTGATCTTCAGGTCTGAAGGATACTTATACCTATATCTTCTCGGATTAACTCTTGACAGCAGAGTATCCAGAAATGAGTCACGTTCGGTGAAATGTACTCCTACACTTTCACCTGTATGTCATACCAGTGTCTCTACACTCCTTGGTTAAGAGGACAACCAACAAATATGATATACAACGTCCTATAATTGATAGTACTATGGCCCTGTCATAGTATATCATTTGGTCGCGAACTCTTTTAGGACCTTCAAAGATAAATCCTCCTTTATCGTGAAGAAGATCCTAAGGGCTTCATTACTATCAGGAGTATTAAGAAGATGTTCTTGTAATGAATAAACTGCCAAATAACTTTTATTAATATATCAATTTATATACAATTTACATTAGCACAATCATCAAATGATTGGCTTTAGGATACAATTCCCAACAAACTCCCACTTAGCCTAAAGCCACTCATTACAGTATCTAATACCCATCTTCAATTTATAGTCGTCAAACTCCTTGATGCTGAGTGCTTTAGTAAATGGGTCACCTAGGTTTTCTTTCCATCAATCTTCTGAAGATTTATGTCACCTCGGTCTACAATCTCTCGAATAAGATGAAACGGCGCAGTATGTGCTTGGTGCGCTGATGTGCTCGTGGTTCCTTTGCTTGAGCTATGGCACCAGTGCTGTCACTGTACAACAGGACTGGTCCATCTATGGAAGGTGCCACTCCAAGCTCGGAGATAAACTTTCGCAGCCACACAGCTTCTTTCGCAGCATCTGATGCAGCGATGTACTCTGCCTCGCACACCGAATCTGCCACTGTATGTTGCTTGGAACTTTTCAGCAAACAGCTCCACCATTCAGGATAAACACAAAACCTGATACACTTTGCTATCATCATGATCTGATTGGAAACTGGAATCAGTATATCCAACAAGTTTCAAATCAGACTCTCCATAGACTAACCACTGGTCCTTAGTATTTCTCAAATACTTAAGGATTGTCTTAACAACTTGCCAGTATTTTTCTCCTGGATCAGATTGGTATCTACTCACTACTCCTAGTGAGTATGCCACATCTGGTCTTGTACATGTCATGGTGTACATAATCGATCCCACTGCCGAAGCATATGGAATTCGACTCATACGTTCTCTTTCATTAGGAGTTGTCGGACAATCCTTCTTAGAAAGATGAATTCCATGGCCTATCGGAAGATAGCCTTTCTTGGAATTCTCCATGCTAAACCTCTTTAGCATGTGTCAATGTACGTAGATTGGGATAAACCAAGCATCCTCTTAGATCTATCTCTATAGATCTTCATCCCTAGGATGTATGATGCTTCTCCAGATCTTTCATGGAGAATTGTGATGATAACCATGTCTTTATTCCTTGTAATGCAGGGACATCATTCCCGATTAAGAGAATATCATCCACATATAATACAAGAAATACAATAACGGAACCGTTAGCCCATTTATAAATGCAAGGTTCTTCTTTATTCTTAATAAAGCCATAAGATTTGATCACATTTATCAAATCGTATGTTCCAACTCCTAGATGCTTGCTTAAGTCCATAAATGGACTTCTGTAGCCTGCACACTTTAGACTCGTCTTCAGATATAAAACCTTCAGGCTGTATCATATACACCTGTTCTTCTAAATTACCATTTAGAAAAGCGTTTTAACATCCATCTGCCAAATCTCATAATCGAAGTGTGCTGCTATAGCTAGCATAATCCGAATGGATTTCAGCATTGCCACAGGAGAAAACGTTTCGTCATAGTCAATACCATAACGTTGACGATACCCCTTGGCAACCAGACGTGCTTTATAGGTCTCTACCTTTCCGTCTGCGCCTCTTTTCCTCTTGAAAACCCACTTACACCCTATGGGTTTTATCCCTTCGGGTGGGTCAACTAATGTCCATACATTATTGTCCTTCATGGAATCAAGTTCGGATTTCATGGCATCAAGCCATTTATCAGAGTCAGTCCTTTGCATAGCATCCATATAGGTGATCGGATCCTCGTTGTTCTCATCGAGTTCAATAGGATCCTCGTTCTGGACCAAGAAACCTAAGTATCTGTCCGGTTGATGTGGTACTCTACCAGATCGCCTTAATGGTGCATCTAAAATGGGTTTTGAGTTTGATCTAATCAACTCAGATTCTAAGGGTTCACTGGTTTGTGTTGTTCCTTCTACTTGATGAACTTCCTCAAGTTCAACATTAGAGCATTTGTTCCTTCACTAAGGAACTCCTTTTCAAGAAAAACTGCTCTATTACTAATGAACAACTTTTGTTCTTCAGTATTGTAGAAGTAATATCCTTTGGTTTCTTTTGGATAGCCGATAAAAAAAAATTATCAGATTTGGGTTCAAGTTTGTCTGATTTTGCACGTTTCACATAAGCCGAACACCCCAGACTCTCAGATAGGTGATAACTGGTTTATGTCCATACCACATCTCATGTGGAGTTTTAGAAACAGACTTACTTGGAACCTTATTGAGAATATGACAAGCTGATTCTAATGCATATCCCCAAAATGATATTGGCAAGCTTGCAAAACCCATCATGGACCGAACCATGTCTAACAGAGTTCGATTCCTTCTTTTCGACACACCGTTATGCTGCGGTGTTCTGGAGGAGTCCATTGGGAGAGAATCCCATTCTCCCTTAAATATGTCACAAATTCATTGAAAGGTATTCTCCTCCTCGATCTGATCGAAGGGTCTTAATACATTTTCCTATTTGTTTTTCTACTTCTTTATGATATAGTTTGAACATTTCAAACGACTCAGATTTATGTCTCATAAGATAGACATAAACCGAACCTAGAAAGGTCGTCTGTAAAAGTAATGAAGTAGTAATATCCACCTTTGGCACAAGTGCTCATTGGTCCACATACATCAGTATGTACTAGACCCAATAGCTCTTTGGCTCTTTCACCTTTTCCAGTAAAAGATGACTTGGTCATTTTACCAAGAAGACATGATTCACAGGTAGTTAATGATTCACAATCATCAACTTGAAGGATGCCCTCTTGAGTTAACCTGTTTAATCTGTTCTTGTTGATATGACCAGCCGATGGTGCCAAAGATAATATATGTGACATCAGTTATTTTAGGGCGCTTACTTGATTTGTACACTACATTTACAGGCTGTGATAATATATAAATGCCATTAGATAAATGCCCAGTCATTACAGTGACTCCATTCATAATGATATTCAAAGTAACATCCTTTATTGAAATTTCATAATGACTTTTGGCCAGAAGGCCTACAGAAATTATGTTCAACAAGAACGTTGGGCAAAAATGATAATCATTTAGTACAATGACATTTATATGAAAACTATTTCAAGAACTCCAATGCGAACTAATATTCCATCGCCGACATTAAGGAATCTTTCATTGTCCTCAAATCTTCTAGTGACCTATAGTCCCTGCAATGAATTGCAAATGTTAAAAGGACTCCCGTATCCAATACCCAGGTCTGATTATCATATACAGAAAAATTACAAGGTGTTATCATATAAATACCTTGTTGAGCAACATCTTGCCCCTTTTTCTTCTTTGGCCTGTTTGGATCAAGTGTGGCAATGTAAAGAGGATAGTTCCTCTTCCAGTGCCCTTGCATCTTGCAATGAAAGCATTCAGCTTGACTTTTATCAACTTTCTTCTTCTGCATCTGACCCCTTATAGATGTCCTAGCATGTTGCACCTTTTTCTTATTCTTTTTCTTCTTCCTTTCCCAAAGGGTTGACGCCCTACCTTAGATCCTTCAACCACATTAACCAAACCCTTAGAGAGCTGGTTATCCTTCTCAAAGTTCTGTAACAACCCCAACAAACCGTGGTAGTTGACTGCAGGCTTTGTCATTCAAAAATGAGTAAGGAAAGGTCGGAAGGATGGAGGCAAGGAATTCAGGATCGCATCTTTTCCTAACTGCTCATGTAGGAAAAAGCCGAGCTTGCTTAGGAGTTCTATCTTCTCGATCATGTACAATACATGATCAGTGACAGGAGATCCATCCCTCATTCGAGCATTAAAAATAGCACAACTAGTCTTGTGCCTTTCAATGTCATCATGGTGTGCCGAAAGATTCATTCAATGCTTGAATGATTTCTTCTGGCTGAGCATTCTCGAACCGATGACCGAATTCATCGTTCATTGCTGCTAGCATGATGCAACGCACGCTAGTTCTATCACTGAACCACTTCTGATAAGTGTCTCTCTCAGAACTTTGGTGTTTGCATTAGTATCTCTGGTGCAGGATTATTCAGAATATATAGAATCCTCTCATGCTCAAGGACGATCTTAAGTTTTCTAAACCAGCTATTGAAATTTAAACCATTCAACTTGTCACTATCCAATAGGGACCTTAATGATAAATTAGTGGTCATTTTCTGCATAAGAAAAAACTAAAGTTTAGTAGTATATAAATTGATTCAGTCTAAAGACTTGGACTTTAGTCTAAAGATTCTTCCACTATTTTGTTCAAATTGGCAGCCTCTACACCCCAATTCGAAGAATTATTCTTAATTCTTTAGTGGGCACTAAGATCTACATAGACTACATACAGGCCCAAGTGAAGCTTGGCCAACCCATATGCATCTAAGAGTAGGTTCAAAACCAATTATTTCCCAAACAATTCTTAGTGTTCAGTTTTGCCCCATGTTCCTCTTCAGCAGGCATGGAGTGCCTCCACTGAAAGTTCTGGTTAGGTCCAACCATTAAATGATATAATCAGTGTAACCTATCAATAGACAACCAAGCCCGAGTGAAGCTCGGCCCACCTGACTGTTTATTTAATAGTTACGCTGACTTATCATATAATGAATGATAATTCCGATGGTTGACAAGCACCAGGCATGGAGTGCCTCCAATGATTATCAAGACATCGGACTCATTATCACCCACCTTAATGGAAGGCTATGATCTAGTTATCATATAACTATTTCATTTTAAGGACCTAATAATTTTAGAGGATTTAATAATTTGAAGATAAATTGACTAATCAAGTTCTCCCACTAAATCTATGAAATCGGTAGAATGAAACAAGATTAAGTCAGGTTAAGTGGCACCTAAATCAGTCAGACTGATTTCCTTACAGGCATGGGTCAACCGAATCAGGTAAATGATCTGAATCATAAATGGTTCACCATATTGACCAGGTAAGTGAGATCGATGGGAGGGATATGCCATTAACTCGTTAAAGACGCATCAATACGAGTAGCTCCCAATTAAAAACCATTCGATCATTGATCCTAGAGCAACTTGCCAACTCACCTTGACATCATATGGTTAACCAATTTTGATTTGACCATCTAAGAGATTCATGCTCAACCACGGAGCCTAATCTACTTCCATTTGGTTTAATCAAAGACAAGGACATGATCAACTACAACTATTGTTTGATTTAGAGCATTCTTAACCTAATCTAATAAATTTAGATTTGATCAAATACTCTTATAGTCCAGTTGATTTAAACCTTAGGGTCTAACCCTTTATGGACCTGATTTAGCTAACCCAAAGGTTAAATATATTTCATGTCATGCATCACTTGCATTATATAACTACTCATAATTCCTATATTTAGATCATATCTAAAAAGATTATGAATAAATTTGATATTCAAATAAGACTCTTAGATTTATGTTTTATACTAAACATGCAATTATCATGCTTTTATACAACATCAATATGTATTAAATATAAAACATCTTGAGAGTGTGATACTGCTATACATCATAGAATACCACGTTTAATGGGGTAATTTGGATTTTTAATCCATCTATGACCTGATAGCCTGGAGATCCGTTTTAGTTATTATTACAAAATTAATAGGAGCATTAATTTATATGTAATAAATTAGATCAGACGAAAATACCATTTGTAGGAAGAAATAAACTCTAAGGCATGCATATTTAATAATTTGATAACAATTATCATGCAAATTTTAAAGATTAAATATTAATCTATCTAACATGCATCAAGATCATATCTTTGCCTTATATAGGATTTGATCTAAAATATGCATATAAATAAAAACACCAAGATCATATCTTGATCTTCAAGATGAGAAGTCATACTACTTATCTTGAAGCCTGCCTTAAGATCTAGGGATCAAATCACTTACCTTAAGAATAGTAGGTAAATCCTTATTGCTCTGCAGCCGTTCAATCGTCCGGCCTCTAGTATCGTCCACGCGAAGTCCCCGAATGATCGGATTCCCGGGAGTGCTAGCTCGCAAAAAAAACTTTGCTGATCTTGAATCCTCCCACTTGAATCTTCTTCCAAGATCCACCAAACTTTCGCTACACCAGAATTACATCAGGATTTTTTATTCTAACTCTTTAGAAATTCAATCTATAATATTTTGTTGTTGTTCAATGATCTGGTAAAGAATATCCTCTAATTTATAGGCTCAATGTAGCCTTTAGCCTATTGAATTCTAACACTTAGAATTCTGCCGTTCGGTAAAAACCAAAGAGACGTAGCATTTGGTTAATTCTGACGTTTGGTGAAAACCAAAGAGACGCAGCGTTTGGTTAATTCTGACATTTGGTGAAAACCAAAGAGATGTGAATTCTAACACTTAGAATTCCATCGTTGGTTAATTCAAAGAGGTACATGAATTCTAACACTTAGAATTCCAACTGAACCATTTGGAGAAGATTAATGTTATACATTAAATTCTACATGAGAATTTAATCTCTCATGAGATGAGATTTCAGCCATCTCATCATGTGAGATCCTTATGCGAGAAAACTCTTTTCCCACATGGGGTTTGGTTTGGGTTTTGGTTTAAGCTGATTTGAATTTATTGGATTGAACCTACATAGATCATGGTTCTAGCCCAAATCAAATTTGGCTAGTCCTGAATCTATTTAAATCCAAATCAAGTCTAATTTCAAATCAATATTTAAAATTGATTAGTCCTTCTAATAGACTTAAACCTAATTGAATCTTATTCACTTGTACTTAACCCAATTGAGATAATTCAATCAATCAAATTGATTAATTAAATCATACACGATTCTCAATCATTGATCAGCAAATAGATCATCCTAGGAAACTTCTATGCGTGTGACTCTTAGGTTCGAACCTAAGCCAGTAGCATAGGAACAACTTTCTATACTAATCGATGTGCCCATCTAGCAATGGAACCAGACGTCCGGATAGGTCGAAGAGTTGCCGAGCAAACTCCAAGAACCCTAAGAAATAGTTACCGTATTATTCATCCTTTTGACCACAAATGCTAAGGATGGCTTAAGAGCTTGCCAACTGTAAACAACAAATCCATAAAGTGATTTCAACTTTAGTGATCATGTGACCTTCACATGAAGTGCCTTGGCCAAGGTCTTGCTAAATTGAAACACAAGCATTTCTCCTTTTAACGGGATAGGTCAAATTCCATCTTGATCCACAACTGACTACCATAAGTATTTGACTGCACCCAGTAACTTTCGTAGCTGGATTAAAAATCTAGGTGGTCCGGCACCTAAGTACAATGAGTTACTTGCAAGTCATCGGTTGTGATCTTCAGGTCTAAAGGATACTTATACCCATATCTTCTCGGATTAACTCTTGATAGTAGAGCATCCGAAAATGAGTCACGTTCGATAAAATGTACTCCTACACTTTTACCTGTATGCCATACTAGTGTCTCTACACTCCTTGGTTAAGAGGACAACCAACAAATATGATATACAACATCCTATAATTGATAGTACTATGACCTTGTCATAGCATATCATTTGGTCGAGAACTCTTTTGAGGACCTTCAAAGATAAATCCTTCTTTATTGTAAAAGAAGATCCTAAGGGCTTCATTACTATCAGGAGTATTAAGAAGATGTTCTTGTAATAATAAACTGCCAAATACCTTTTATTAATATATCAATTTATATGCTATTTACATTAACACAATCATCAAATGAATGGCTTTAAGATACAATTCCCAACACCAACTGGGCTACCGCTTAGGCAGTAGGGTAAAATCTCTTTAAAAAAAAATTTGAATCAATCTTGACCGTTCCATTTCACAATCCTGTTTTACCTCAATCGTAATATACTATATATAATATTAAATTTAAAAAATAATAAAACATAGTTTTTAAAATTAATATATATCATAAAATATTAAAGCTTAATAAATATTAAAAAATATTTTTAATCACATGATGTAAAAAGTTAAAATCCTCCATGTTATAGAATTTACAATCTTAATTTAAATAATTAGAAATATTAAATTTTATTAAAAATTTTATTGGCTCTAAAAAGAATTAAAAATTTCAACTTCCATAGTTATACACTTAATTTTATTTATTTATTATAATAACATATTTGTTTGAAATATATTTATTTATTATGATAATAGATTTGTTTGAAAGATAGGTCGCTAGCTTGCTAGTAAAATTAGATGCATAGAGAAGCTCTTTTAATTTATTTAAAAAAACAAATATGATGGTAGGTTTAGGATGGATCCATTCAAATTAGATCAGACTTACCAAATTAGACTTGGTGATTAAGCTACTAATGTGAAACCCAATCGATCAAGTATTTGATCTCGTCCTTTTTGGCCTCCTCTCATGTACTTTGGGATGAACAACGATATTGAATGAATTTAAGTTAATTAAATTTAAACTCTAAAAATCATTCTTAATTTTGATTTTAAATTTTTTATATTTTAATTAAATTAATTTTAATTTAACTGGATCTAAACCAATTAATATCTTTATCTGTGCATACATACACAAATATAAGCACAAATAAATTCTATTTGAAAGAAATCATGCCCCTTCATTTTTATTGAGTTAATTCTAATCATTTGTATTTGAAAAATGAGTGGCCATTAAAATGTTTAAATTAATAATTTTCTTTGCATTTGTAACTAGATTGCCCTACAATTATTATATATATTAGAAAGGTTTTGTTAACCATCATGCTAAAATATCTTCAATTATTTTATCATAGAATAAGTCGGAATAACTCTTTAATCATGCATTCAAAATCACTTTTTCACTTCTTCCTTGCCCATGACTTTAAATATTTTTTAATATAAAGAAATCTAAGAGATGCTAAATTTATTTTTTAATATAAAGAAATCTAAGAGATGCTAAATTCTACATATATTTAGTAGCTTAATTTATATAAAATTCCCTCTAATCCAAATGTAGTTATTAAATTGATATATTGAAGTTTTGCGCGGATCCTAATCCTGGTCCCATTAATATATATGAAATCACTTGAATGATTAAAATAAGATAAAAATAATTCTAACTATAGATCACCTAAATTCACGTCCCATTAATTTTAGAATGATCATTGATTGAATGCTACGATGTCTTCAAACTTTCCTTAGCAACTTTACCTAATACTTTTCACTCTTGATAAAATTCTTTTCTTAAAAGAATCATTATGTGCTATCCCGGTTTTTAAACCATTAGAGTTTCCTCCAAGTTTTCAACTCTCAACTCTCTCTTATCTCCTAGGTAAGACTATCTTTTAAAGTGAATCAAGTTCCTCTTCTATTTTTATAGTTTCTTTTTCTTTTCTATTATATAATTTTTTAGTCATGATCATGGATGTTTTCGATGCTTCATTACAATTTAATATGATACATGCATTTATGTATATATTTATTTTCTAATAATTGAATATATTAGCCTTAAGTGCAACTTTATTTGCTATTTTCTTTATAAAATATCTTTATCTACATGAAGTAGTGATTTGATGCATGTAAAAGAAAAAAAAGATAGAAATAAAGCAATAAGTACATGATAGGAAATGGTAAAGAAATAATTAGAATCTTTGTATCTTAGAAAAAAAAATTCAAATGAAACTAAATGAAGTAAAAGATTCATATAATTGATTATAATTATTTTGAGATTAAAACTTTATTATTATTGTTGTTGTAATTTTATTTGCTATAAGATTAATTTCTTTTTCATTTAAGCTCAATTTACTTCAACCAGGTATAATCAATAAACAAATTTAGGATTGAATGTATAATGTCCCAAGATCTCTTAGGTAGTGTTTGAAATAGGGGATAAGAGGGGAAATCTCCTGGATATTCTCTCTTATTCCCAAAAAATATAACTATGAGGGATAGCTAGGAATAAAGTTAATCAAAGGGATAATCCATGGTTAACCATGGTTAACCATGGGATATCCCCTCAATTTATTTTCTAGAAAATGCAGGAATAGTTGGTTATCCCTCCAAACAAGAGTAAAAAAAAAGTTATCCTATGGATTTACCTTTTTGCATTTGATATGATCAATGGAATAGCCAAGGAATATCCCTAGGGATAGCTAGAGGATAAATTCTATCCCGCACACTTATCTATGGATAATATTTTTTCTATCAAATACTACCTTAGTTTTTATATTAAATAAATTAACTAATATATTTGTAAATACATGTATATATACTTCTCTCTCACTTTGTGTAGTGACAATGTACTCAAGCTGATGAACATTTTGTCTATCTTTATATGTAAAGTAATTGTAATAATTCTTTCATTTGGGTTAGAAATGAACTATCCATTAGTTGAGAAGCTTAGGTAGTGTTTGAAATAGGGAATAAGAGGGGATATACAGGGGATATCCCCTCTTAGTCCCAAAAGCCATAACTATAAGGGATAGCTGGGAATAAAGTTAACCAAAGAGATAATCCATGGTTAACCATGGGATATTCCCTCAATTTATTCTCTAAAAAATGCAGGAATAGCTGGTTATCCCTCCAAATAAGAGTAAAAAAAGTTATCCTATAGATTTACCTTTTTGCATTTGATATGATCGATGGGATAGCCAAGGGATATCCCTAAGGATAGTCAGGGAATAAACTCTATCACGTACACTTATCTATGGATAATATTTTTTCTATCAAACACTACCTTAGTGATGCAAACAAATAGAAAACACACCATAAATGATACTAGAATGTGCATTATATGACAAAAAAAAAGTTAGAATTGCCAAGCTTCAAGGTGATAAACTCAACATCACAATAAAAAGAGAATTATTAAAAATCGAACCTTTAGCCAAAGTAAAACTTGCTCTTCACACCACATCATACTTTATTTACGGTGAAACATCGTAGCAATATAATTTGATAAGTATAATATTTATTAAATGATGATTTATGCATAAATTTGATAATTATGTAGGTAAGTACTATGAGAGAATTGCAAAGAAAACATTCTATGAGACTCAAGAGATCATGTAGATTAAAATGATTATGCATTGAATGAAGTGAATGTATAATGATAGATAGAAATATATTATACTCAAAAAGGCAATTATTATACATAAAGAATTATATATTTTTTATATATTATACCAATATTTATGGTAAATATTTATGTACGACTTCTATGGCTACATAAGTTGCGGACCTCACATGATGGTTGCATCACAATAAATCAATTATAGCAAGATAAAATGTAACTATTTTAGGGTTGTTTGAGATGAACATTTTTATATAAATATGTTCATGTATCCCCCATACAAGCATAGATAGGTGATCAGACGGACATGGTTTTCAAAGCCCATATGTAATCCAAGTTCTTTTTGCTCTTGAATTAGCATTATTTTGTACAATTAAATTAGTCATTTTAAATTAATTCTTTTTAAGATTTTATTTGATGCCAATAATTAGGATATATTTGGATGGACATTAATAACGAAGGAAAGAATAAGAATGGATGGCTGACTCTTTTTAAGATTTTATGCATGGATAATTAGTGGTATAGTTGGATGAAGGTTAATTTGAAGAAAGAGAAGGAAAGAAGAAAAATAATTTTATGAATAGGTTGGAAAGAAAAGAAAAGAAAAGATTTTTATTTTATTTTTTTATATTAATTTAATATTTTTATAAGATTATATTTATAATTTTTTAAATATAATTTTTTTTTTTTTTCATCCTTTGTTTGTTCAAACTAAATGAATTTAATTAATTAATTAATTTATTTTTGTCGAAACAAGAAGATGATAACAGTCCTCCCTTTCCTTCCCCATCCTTGACCCTCCCCTTCTTCTCCCTCGAAACATCCAAGCAGACCAGCGCAGGCCACAGCGGAGCTCGGCCAAAGGGGTGTCTTGATTGGCCTCCTAAAAAATCCATTCCCTCCTCGCCTTCGGCCTTCTTCGTCTTGAGAAACGAGCGAGTAGGATAGAGGAGGGAACATATTCGCTACTCGCGCCAAAGAGATTCTTGGAGACGCTCGCTTATAGATCGGATAGCAGAAGTCTTCGGAGGAAGCTATTTGGAACGGCGGAGGCTTTGGATTACATCAATTCTTGCTTTTCTTTCTTATGCCCTAAATTTTTTCGCAAAAGGATTGGTATGAATGCTTCCGCTCTTTAGCCTTTTGGTGTTGTAGATTAGGACCCATTACCTGGAATTCTTACATTTTACCGTTTGTTTTCCTTGGGAAAAGAAGGAAATAAAAGGGGCCGTTTTTACCTGCGGTCAATCTTTTGATATTGAAATAGTTAGTTAGGTATGCAGAATCTTGATTCCCTGATCGAGAAATAAATCATCGGCATGGGTTTCTTGAGGTGCTTTCTGTTGAACATTGAAGGGTATTGATGATAACCTCTATCTGGCTACTTGGCTCTGAGTTAGAAAGGCATTTACTTTTGTTGTTTCTGTTTTTGGTCTTATTGTTTCTCTGGTCCTTGGTGGGGTCTGATTGACAGGGCACCTACAATTAATTGTAGGGTATGCTGGCTCTTTTTTTTTTTTTTTTTGAGTTTTTCTAGTTACTGATGTTTTCACCAATGATATATTTTTGCTGTTTCTGCATGATTTTTATGCCACAGAAACCTCTGAGAAGAAATTGTTGTCTCAAGAGTAAATTAGTAACCTTTAATTTCTAGTGCATTCTCCAAATGTTCCGATGAAAAGGGATTTCCATACAGATCCAAATGTTCAATGGTTCTAACTTCTATTGGGTTATAACCGGTTGTATCTCATGTTGTCATGGTCAAATCCTAATTTTTTTTGTACAACTGATGAGCTCCTTGTTTGTCATGAGTAATGGATTGTAGATGTTGACTCATATGAGTATGTTTTGCCTGCAGGCCAGTTCCCTGTTGTCCTGAAGATTTATCTTAACAGGAGGAGGGACCTAAGATGAACATCTTGATTCTAACTGGGTTAACGTTGCATTCACATCTCAAGGTCCTTCATTTGTCTTGTAACTTGACTTTGGAACCAATAATTTTTATGCGATGACCTTGTTTCCTAAACCACTGGAGGAGTTGGAGGCACAAAGATGTTGGTGATTGACTTTGCTGTTGTTACTTAGGTGTGATGGGGAATAATTGTAGTCTGCTTAGGGATATGAAATTATCTTAGGGTGCTATAGATGGGGAAAATGCTTTTTAAGTATTACATAGGCAACCATACATTCATAGGAGTGAATCAACTGAACTAGTTGTTGGACAAGCAAGAAGCAGATTATCTAGGGAAGTATGTGGATGACTCCTAAAAGTTCACTAGGAAATTGGGTAGACGTGATAGAGCATGATTTGTTAGCAGTTCTGAATTAAAAACTTTGGTAGGATGTTGGTAGTTTTTTTGAGCGTGACTAATGCGTTGATAAAACACAGAGGTAATTCATATTGAAGGCTAGTAGAGTTGATGATCATCATGGTTACCATATTGTAAGCAAACCTTGAGTTAAAAGAGAAACGGGTAATTGATCAATGAACTTTGGGCGGTGAACCTGACAATACTAGTAAAATGTTCATGGTGGTTTGGTAACAAAATACAAAGGGGAGGTGGGTACATGAAGAGAGGTAAGTAAAATTAGATGTTTACCATAGGGAGGGTCTGAGCTTTCTACTTATTTGAACTATCACAATTTTCTCATAAAAAATGTGTTTTTTGGAAATATGTGCAATGTTGCCTTTTTGCAATCAGAAGTTGTATATCTTGTTCTTTTACTTATTGCTCTGAAGATAGTTTTTGGTGCAATAGTGCTTTGCACTGAGAAGGGATTGAAGTGGCATGATACCTCTTTTGTATGAAAAAAATTGGGAATGATAGCCATCATAGTTTTGTTTCATTTCTTGACCTTCTTTAGAGTCTACATATGAAAGATCCTTCTACATTTTGAAAGTGGGAGATATACATTTTGTTCCAACGATTAATATTTAACCCATCTCTTTCATTAAAAATACAACATCTTGATTTGTGATTTTGAGGAAGATCCTTACATGTCATGTCTATCCATATAAGGGATCATGTATATTTTATTTTTTAATTCATATACTTCATTCATAATCTTGAAGCTGGAAAAAATTTCTGTTGTTTTAGGAGTCTTGATATAAGACAAAGGCAGTTGCTTTGAATTCATGGGAATTTATTGCCTTGATAAGGAAATTGGATTTAGCTAATCAAATTAAAATGATTGATGGTAAGCTTTTGGGCTGGCCTCTGCAAGATGGCAACCCCCCTTAAAGAGACAAGAAAGAGGAATGTGAGGCTAGATTGAACTCATGTTCGAATCGAAGAAAAGGAAGAAGCAATATAATCCAAGTGATCTCCGTTCTTGCCTTCAAAATTCATCCAAGTTACAATTTAGCTATCATGGATCCACACTAAATTACAACTTAATGTGGTTTTATATTTAGACCAACGATTGCACAAGTTGTAACTAGCTAGATCACCCTGGACAACTATTTGTGCAATCCAACCCCTCCATCTTACTTTTGTTTGAATTGTCTTATGAAATTAAGATGCTTTCATACTTGTAACCATTTCAATCTCGTGGCTATGAAGATCTAGGATAAGACTAGACACTACAACTCAACTCAACTAAACCTTTTCCAACTATATGGGGTTGGCTATATGAATCTGCTTCCTCCACTCTGGCTCTATTTAGGACTAAATCGACACTCAAATTACAAATAGTTATATCTTTTTTTAATTATTTCTGTCCATGTCAGTTTAGGTCTATCTTTACCTCTATCATTATCATGGATTGTTAAAAGATCATTTTTTCTAACTGAAGCATTTAAAAGTCTTCATTGTATATGTCCAAACTATCTTAATCGATTTTCTCTCATTTTATCTTCAATTGGAACTACTCCTATCATTTCTCATATATATTTATTTTTAATTATATTTTTTAAAGTTTTACTGCATATTCATCTTAACATGCGCATTTCTGTTATACTTCATTTATTCACATGTTGCTTTAATATTGCCCAACACTCTGTTCCATATAGCATAGCTGCCCTAATAGCGGTTTTATAGAATTTTTCTTTCAATTTTAATGGGATGCATCAATAATACAATACTTCCGAAGCACTCCTTCACTTAATCCATCCTGCTTTAACTCTATGATTCACATCTTCACCTATTTCACGTTCTTGCTTGATAATTGATCCCGATACCTTCTTGTTGGATAATTGCTGGATAAGACTAGACACTAGCAATACCTAAAATTATTTCTTGTGAAAAATTTGATAAATTAGACATTCAATAAATATTACTATTGTGAAAAACAACACTAACTTAATAAGACTATCTATATCTAGATGCAAGAATTATTTGTTTGGTCATGTCTATCCTAGAATCTAGGTACCTTGGATTTCTCGTTGATCAATGGAATCCCGACTAATAATGAGTTTGATTGATGGAATTAGATCCCAACCAAGGCCCATAGAATCGTGAACTGGTGCCAAACTAGTGCTGGATTGGTTCGGTTCGGTGGCAAACCGAACTGGCAGTGTAACACCCTTTTTTCATTTTTTAAACTTTTTTTATGGTTTTTCAGTGTTGATCCATTTTTTTCATGGCACCGAATCAAACTGGTAGCATGCCATCTTTTTCCATTTTTTAAAACTTTTTTTATGGCTTTTCAATGCTGATCCAGTTTATTCATGGTTTTTTACTGGATACTATGTGGCATGCAACATACTATGATATGAGTGTCAGCATTTTGTACCATTATTGTTGCTGTGTAGTATGTCTTATTTAAATTCCTAAAAAGTGGCTGAAAGAGTCAAAATTAATTGTTTGAGCTCCAATATGGTTGAGTGGTCATCCAAAAGTATTTATATAGTAGAATGTGACTGTGGTGATTCAGCTAACACCTTAAGAATGTATTTTGTGGCATGCTGAATAGACTTTGATCCATTAGAACCTACCCACCAAATCTCCTATCTTGAGTAGAGAAAATTGGAGGAAGATCTACCTCTTATCCATTACTGCCCTTATCTTTTATTATCCTTTCATAATAGCTTATGAGGAGAAAAGCGCTAGCAGTTGGTCATGCCTTCAGATTAAGGGACCACTCGCAAATTGAACACTTGGAATCTACATCTCAATCTTTGATAGTGGTTTCATGAAATGGATTCACCATATCAACCTGCTAGATATTGAATACAACCATGTGTAATGCGATTCTTTGCGTTGCGCCTTGCTCATTTGATGTGAAATCATTCATAACCTCATGATGTATGTGGTGACCATTTAGCAAGTTGATAGCATTTTTATTTCTTTATTTTACTGAAATGCCGATTTTCATCTTATTAATGCTAACTTAGTCTTGCAACTCTTGGAACAGGAATCTGGAAATTATATGAGCATTTAATAGTAAGAAGGGCGAAATGAGCAACACTTTCAACAACCAAGTTTTAGCTGAAAAGCTATCTAAGCTCAACAGTTCTCAACAAAGCATTGAAAGTATCCTTTGTTTGAATTATTTTCATGTGAATTACTGTGAGCAGACCACTTCAATTAGACAATGAAATTGGGCAAATTTTTGAGCAAACTATTGAGTCAACTCTATGTAAAATTTAGAGTTTGCTGCACTTAACTAAAACATGCCAAAAGGAAATTGGTATAATGATTCATTAGGCTTACATGTATCTTCTTAGCATATTTTACCAAAATAATGACATTATTACTTTTAACACATTATGCAGACTTGATGTCATGCATATATTTGTCAAATTGAGATCAAGCTGATTATGGTGTACCATGCCATGTATAGTCATAAATTTAAAAAATGAGTATAAAACCCAATATGGGGTTGGAATCTGCTTGTGAAGTACCATGCACGTGGAAAAACACAAATGAAAACAGAAGTAGGGATTAGGGAAACAAGAATGCAAAATTCAATTTGCTTCATCAAAATAGGGTTCATTCATGTTGTAGGGTGATCAGGGAAACAACAAGAAGAATACCAGCTGCACTGATCAAGTTGCCAGCAATTAATAGAGAAATTATCGCAGACAGGGTAGATATCTGAAGCCCTAAGACATGACTTTTTACATGTCTAATCCAAAGAGTAAGTGGAATCAGCTTCCTTTAGTTTAGAGTCTCCAAGAAAATATCACAGCCATCCAAGATGATACCCTTCCATTGCGTGTGCTGCAGCTTAGCACCTAATTGAAGCTATTTTTTTCCTCTCTCTCTCTCTCTCTCTCTCTCTCTCATTAACCTTGTCCTCTTGGACCGATTGTTTCACATAGTCTTGGACTGGAACAAGACACACAAGGCAAGCACTGTCTCACTTGGCGGTAATTTTTCTCTCTTTTGGGCAACCATTAGTCTTTGATATGCTTTGGCCTTGGTGGCTGTTGTTAGAGATAAATGTACATGTATATGACTATCTTTTAATTAAACATTATTGATACTGCCCTTCGAAGAGATGAGGAGAACCCATACATAAATTTTATTTGGGATAACTTGGCTCTATGATATTTAGATCCTGCAAAATTGTATATATCATATCATAAATGTTAGTATATGCAGCCCAAAGTTGCATTGTTTGTCATGCTAAGATGTGTGTATTGTGTATATCAACTGTTATAATTTTTCCATTAATCTGTATCTCTCTTAGAGCTACGAACTGTTGTTTGACATTTTGGAACTCAACATTATTGAGGTGTTGCATATTATATTCTAGAAGTGATGCTTCATACAAATATTAATAGCTTTTAGCATGTGCCCCCCTTCTTCTGTAAACATGAATGTCATCCAAAAGCTATTTTGTGTTGGGTCACACCAGAATCCTCATTTATTCAAAAACCATCTGAACCGTTGCTAAACTGCTGACCCCAATGGTTTGACTGTTCGAACCTTCTGGATTGGACATCTTGCTTGATCTGCTGACTCGCTTATTAAGATAAAAAAGAAAACACCATCCCCAAATCACATCTGCTTTTTTGTACCTTCCTTTCCTCTCTCTCAGCCAGACTTGAGGAGAGTGCCACTGGTCCCAAGATGAGATCATTGTTGGACTTGAAGGGGAAGCCACTGCCATGGTTGAGAAGATGCAGTGATGGGAGAGAAAGACGCCATTGAAGGAGGGAGACCATCACCATGAGAGAGGAGGTGAACTCTTCTTTGATTCCTCCTTTTCTCTTATGGATCTATAAAATGAGAGATCTAGAAAGGGGATGCATTTTTTTTTGATTAAGAAGGAAGACGTAAATAAGTTGGTCCAGTCTTTGAAAAGAGGGCCTTACGAGGAAATCTTGAAAGGGTGTTATGATTATAGGATTGCCTTGACAAATTAGGGAAAATGTTGACTCAATTCCTTGATTGAAAGGGGGGATAGCGGTTGGTTGGTCCAACTGCAGTTAACCCACAATCAGAGTGGTAACCTATGACTTCGCCACAACAAGAAGGCAGCCGAGCTAGTGGGGTTCACTTTTCATGCAATGACAACTACAATCCTTTTATGGTTGGACCTAATAGTTTTCTTGTACCATTCAGCCAATTTCTTTTGTCCATGCATCAAAATTGTTTTGGTTAGTTCTACTTGTTTTGTTTTTCTTATTGTGTTAGTTAGTTCTGCTTGTTTTTGTTTTCTTAACTCTGGACCAGCATTGTCACGTTGGTGTATTTTTCACCGGAAAAAAGCCAAACAGGTTGTTGAGACATGGGAGAAACTGCTTAATGGCTCCGCAAAAGAACAAAAGGTCTCTTTTTTGTATCTGGCGAATGATATTCTACAGAACAGCAAGCGCAAGGGGAGTGAGTTTGTAAATGAGTTTTGGAAGGTCCTCCCTGGATGTTTGAAAAATGTATACGAGATTGGAGAAGAAAATGGAAAGAAAGCGGTTGTGAGATTAGTAAGCTCTCAACCTTTTCATTTCTTTAAGGCATTGGCATCATGTTCTCTATTGATCGTGTTTGCAGCTGTAGATTGTATTTTTTAGGGCATTGACTTATTATTGTAATAATTTTGCTTGCAGCCTTTCCTATGCAAATTTGCTTTTTTTACAGTTATATGGTGCTTTATTTTATGCCATTTTTCATTCTTTTATGATTAGCAAATATTTTCGGTTGAGTTTCTAAATGTCTGATAACTTTACTTTTTTTGCCAATAAAGGTTACTTCCTGTAAATATAAGTGTTATTTTGCTGAAGATTGCACTAACACATATATCATTTCCTAGACGATGTTGGAAAGTTGGTGTAAAGATAGCTGAAAATTTATTAGTTTTCAATGGAAAGTGCTCGCTTATCCTTGAATTCAAATTATAATTTTTTCTGAAGACTTGGATGTTGATTCAGGTGCATGATATATAATAGCTTCTGCCCTTAAACTGGACAAATTTAGAGAATAATCTGCAAGCCTGCTTCTGTCTGTCATTGCTATGACATTTTCTGTTTATCAGACTTGGTGTTGGTTCTTTTTTTTCTAAATATGTAAGTAAAGTGAAGTGGCTATCTTGATGTAACAGCACACTAGACGTAGTGTATGAATAAGATAGCCACTTATTTGATTACATTTAATTTTCTTTTCCCCCCTTATTTATAATTCTGATATGCTGTAGTCCCTTGCATAGCATACTTATTCATAATGGATATTGGATATGTTGCTTCTGTGTGCAATTTACCCCAAGATTTTTATGGACAAAGCCTTTTTAGGGAATGGATAGACTGAAGATGGTATGCAGAAACACTGGAAAGATTGTGATGAAAGAATCCAGTGCCCTGATTTTTTTTTTTTTGTGTTCTTTAAATTCAAAATATTCACACAATTTAGTTTACTTGATCTTTATGCCAGAACATTTCCTAGTTTAATTCCTTATAATCTTTGTTGAAATTGAAATCCATTTTTGACTTAATGAGGTTTCCCTATTACATTGACTTCTACTTCATCATTTAATATCAGTAACTTAACTCAACTCATCTAAGCCTTTTCCCAACTACATGGGGTTGGCTACATGAATATGCTTCATCCACTCTGCTCTATTTAGGACCAAGTCAACATTCAAATTATAAATAGTTATATCTTTTTTAATTATTTTTGTTCATGTTAGTCTAGGTCTACCTCTACCTCTATTCTTATCATGGATTGTTAAAAGATCACCCTTTCTAACTGGAGCATCTAAAGGTCTATGTTGTATATGTTAAAACTATTGCAATCGATTTTCTCTCATTTTATCTTTAATTGGGGCTACTCCTATCATTTCTCTTATATGTTTATTTTTAATTTTATCTTTTAAAGTTTTACTACATCCATCTTAACATACGCATTTCTGTCATACTTAATTTATTCACATGTTTCAATATTGTCCAACACTCTGTTCCATATAGCATAGCTGGCCTAATAGTGGTTTTATAGAATTTTCTTTTCAATTTTAATGGGATGCATCGATCATACAATACTCCCGAAACACTCTACTTAATCCATCCTGTTTTAACTCTATGATTTACATCTTCACCTATTTCACCTTCTTGCTAGATAATTGATTTAAAATACCTAAATTTTTTACTCCTTGATATCTCTTGGCTTGCAATCTTCACTGTTTCTTCATTTGTATTTCTACTCTCACTAAAATTACATTTCATGCATTCAGTTTTAGTTCTACTAATCTTAAAATATTTAGATTTTAAAACCTTTCTTCAAATCTCTAGCTTAGCATTTACTCTAGATTTAGATTCATTAATCAACATTATATCATCTGCAAATAACATACACCATGAGATATCATTTTGAATATGTTTGGTTAATTCATCCATAACTAATACAAAAAGATACGAACTTAAGGCAGATTCTTGATGTAAACATACAATAATTGGAAACTCACTAGTTTCTCCTATTGTTGTTTTAACAATAGTTATAGCTCTATTATACATATCTTTTATCAATTTTATGTACCTTTTGGTAACTCCTTTTTTTCTTCTAAAATTCACCATATTATTTCTTTAGGTACTTTATCATATGCTTTCTCTAAATTAATAAAGACTATATGAAGGTCTTTTTTTTTTTTTCCCTATACCTCTTTATTAATCTTCTTAATAAATAAATAGCTTCCATGGTCGATCTTTCAGGCATAAATCCAAATTGATTATTTGACACCAAAGTCTCAGCTCTTATTCGATTGTCTATTACTCTCTTCCATAATTTCATTGTATGACTCATTAGTTTAATCCCTCTATAATTTGCACAGTTTTGAATATCTCCTTTATTTTTGTATATGGGTATTACTATACTTTTTCTCCAATCATCCGACATTCTTTTAGTTGCTACAATCATGTGAAATAAATTGGTTAACCACATGACCATTTAATATCAGTAATGGTGATTTATTTAGTATATTTATTTATTTTCTTTGAAGGATTTCAATAAACAATGATATTTTGACTCTGTAGAAGAATGTGGAAAGAGACCATCATCCTTCCTAGGCAGCCTGATCTTTCTGCTAACTTCTAGTGAAATCATATGTTGAAATCTTGATTATTTTTTTCATTCCATGATAATTCAGATAGAAATATGGGATGAAAGGAAAGTCTTTGGCTCGCGTGGACAAAGCCTTAAAGATGATGTTCTTGGTAACATTCCTCCTCCTTTCTTGGACAGCAATGGAAAGAGTTCAAATCCCATAAAAGTAGTCAAGAAAGACGCGAGTTCAATAAGAATAGTGAGTTACTAAAATTTTCTTTCTATATGGGTCTTTTTTTCTATTCCTTTTTATGGGTTTTCATTCAGATAAGGTTTTAAACGCATAATTTATCATGATTGTTTTTTCAACATTTAGAAACTGGCTGTGGGAGGAATGCCTGAGAAGATAGTAACTGCATATCAAGCTGTACTTGATGAACATTTCAATGAAGATACTGCCTTAAATAAAGGCAAAGCTGCTGCTCGTCTTGCTGAGAAGATGGAGAAGGATATTGATGATGCTTGTGCTCTAGGTATGAATAATTTTTTAGACCATTTTTTGAAATCTTATGAATGTTTATGAATTTGGTTAAAACTTGGGTGTTAGTACTTTGCAGTTGGCATTGCATACGATACATACACATAGATCATTTTGAGATTTTCATCAAAATTTTATCATCATTGCGTAAGCTTCTTATGGCGTCTTATGCCATAACTTCATAAACAAAGCTATATGTGTAGACACACACACACACACACACACACACACACGAGAGCTTGACTTGGCCGTACTTGAGAGGATCTCCACCTTGATCTGATCAGGTCTAGATTTGGATGATCAGGTCTAGAGCGCTTACACAACAAATATCATATGATCTAGAGATCCCTAACCAAGCATCAAATAGTCAAAATATTGGACAGTCTAAATAATACAAAATAATACATATTTTTTAATCCCTTGATGTAAAGATTAAAGGTCTTTAGATCGCATGATTTTTGGTGTGTAAGTATTTTAGATATAATGGATCACTTTCAATTATTTGGATCACCATCATCCAAATCTAAACTTGTTTAAATCTGAGTGAAAATTCACTTATGTGTAGCTAAGTCAAGCTCATATGTGTGTGTGTGTGTGTGTTATATATATCATATCCACTTGCACACATTTAAGCTCCTATCGGCTATGGTTTAATACATTCTTCAGTTCTTTTGCCTTTTCTTGGACGGTTGGAACCAATCAAAATAACATCTGCTGCTGGTAAGATATCATTCTGTTTGCAAAGATTTTGTATGTAAGCCTAGCTAGTTAACACCCTACTTCTATTCCATTTGACTAGATACATGTAGAGAGAGAAAAAGAGATAGAGATAGATCGAAAATCATATGGAAAGAAATGATAAAGAAAGATTTAGAATTTTTGTATCTTATAAAAAATATGATTTAGAACATAGTTGAACGAAGAAAAAGGATTCATATGGCCGATCCCAACTATAGCTTGGGATCAAGGCTTTGTTGTTGTTGTATTAGAACCATACTTTGCATTAGAATTATATGACTTTACTGATTTATACTTTACTGATTTACTTCTAGTCAAGCACAAAAAACTCATCTTTCTTTTAACTATAGACCTTTGTAGTGCAAAACATCATTTTCAATGTCAAGTGTTTTGAAACACATCACTTTCTTTCCAGTAATTGAACCTGCTCCCTCTTGGAGTTAATTAGGATCTACATCCATGTCTCCTGCTCGTGAATCTTACTGATATGGACCAGCACAAGCCAACGTACAGGATATACAGGCACATATCCCATGTATGGTGCCCCTTCTTGGCCAGCATGGTGTGCATAACATGGTTTGTCATGGCAGGATACTTAAATCCATGGTTTATACACACATGTACATATGTGTATATGTGTATGCATATATGTATGTATGTATGTATATGTGTGCATTTGTATGCACATATAGCATAGTTTGTCTCCTTATGATTGTAAGCAATTTTCTTTTGAAAGTCAATATTGTTGAATGAAACCTATAACTTTCTCACGAAACGGTTTCCGTAGTCGAAAGGCTTTTTGGGATGTGGAGTGTTGTTAGTGCAGCACTATTTGTTGAATTCTTAGGGATATGCATGTAATATCTTTATTGAATTTTGTTGAGTATTCCTTAGCCTCATTTCTATTAGATTCATATTCATCGAGTGTTATTATAGTTTTATACTGGCCCTTGACCTACCACAGCCCTCATCCTTTCTCTGGGTTTGGGACCGGCTATATAAAAAACTTTGTTGTTGTTGTTGTAATGTTCATCCCAGCCTCATTGCAAAGATCCTTAAATTATTAAAGAGTACTTGATTTATTCTGAACATTTTGTGAAAGTCTTTTTTTCTCTTATTTTATATTGTCAATCAAATAATTGTTTATTTTAAATTTATGATAAGAGTTATATTATTGTTAAAGAATTATATTTGAAAAATTTTATAAAAAGCTCTTAATATTTCTTTGAATTCTAGCTCATCCATCTTTTTCTTTTTCTTTTTTTTTTAATTTTTAAGATTTAATTTGTTATTTTCCTAAAGTTGGGAGGATGATTTTTTTTTGGTCCTGTCAAGCTAAACCTTATTGTTGAGTATGTATTTGTATACACGTTGCCAAGACAATGAGATATGAACCCATGGTCGACTGTACATATGTACTTTTGACTGTCTTGATTCTTTTGCTTGCTCTCCTTTTATACATCCTTTTTTAACATCATATGGAATCATTTCCATTTTTCCCTCTTGATCCTGATCTCTCCTTATTTAAGCGTTTTTCTAGTTCAGGTAACCAGCAAGGATCGCCATTGATAAATGACCTTCAGGAGCAGGAAACCATTCTAAAGCAATGCATTGAGCAACTGAAAAGTGTTGAATTGATTAGATTGTCCCTGGTCGCTCAGCTAAAGGAAGCACTGAAAGAACAGGTTTTGATTCTGTGTTAAATGGAACAGCATCTATATTTAAATCTTGAGATTTCATGATTTTTTATACATTCGTGTTGGGCTTAAATATTTCAGGAATCAAAGCTGGAGTTTATCCATGCTCAAATGCAAGTAAGAATATGTTTTGTCCCACTAAAACTGCTTTGAAGTTGTACTGTTTCCATGGAATCCCGCTCCAATGGGTGATATCAAAATCATACTTCTTATTTTTTTTTTTTAAAAATTGATACCAAGTAAGAAGTATAGCTTTCTGAATCTTTTTTTAAATTTTGTTGTAGTGTTACATTGTATTTTTTAATGTGATTAAACTTCTGATTATCTAATATATGTTAGGTTTGGAGGTTTTAACATGCTAAACAGGGTTGAGAACTGATGAGATGTGGATTGGTATTAGCACTGGATATCCATACCCATTTTTGTTCAATGATACCTGTTCAAAACCCTGATATTTAATGGACATTAAAGTGTTTGTATCCATATTTTAATAACTAGATACTGGTATAAATAGGACATTAGTCATTTCCATTTTTGTTGAAAATAAATAAAGATACGAGTTGGATATTAGTTTTGCATATCCATATAAATGGGCATGAATGTGAATCAGATATCAGACTGGATACAAAATATAAGTTAATGTGCATTGATGACGCTCGATCACCCCTCCTGAACGTCGGGAACGGAGGCTCTTCTTCTTCAACGGGTTGCCTGCAAAGAAGTCTTAGGACCGGAGAGGGTTCTCCGGTGGGACCCTCGACGCCCAAGTTAGTGACAGAGGTCACAGTAGAGAAGGAGCTCGAGAGAGCTCTTGAGGAGGGAGAGGTCTCAGAAGGATCAGGTAGTTCCTTGAGAGTTAGGGCATTGAGTGCTTAAAATGTCCGTTACCTGGTTCTCGACGTAATTTACCCTTTTATAGGGGTTGGCGCTGGCACCATCACGTGGGTTTTCGTGAAGTCAGAAAGTCTGCTGGGCCATTGCGTGAATCTGGGCTGGTTGGTGGGTTACGTCCCATCAGCAGCTGGGCTGTTGGGCGGCGCATGTCGTGCGTCTGACATTGTCGGGTGGCGCGCATCAGAGAGGTGGTTTTTTGAACCGCTGGGGCTGATCTGGCGGGAACCGGGGGGTCCCGTCTTGTCAGGGCCGAGCTGAGTCGACCTGAGATGGCCGGGGCCCATCCAACCGGCAAGGCAGTGCCGGGGCGGGGCCGACTCGGCGGGACTGGAGACGCTGGGGCCGAGTCGGGCCGGCCGGGGACGGCCTTGGCCGACTCGGCGGGACTGGAGACGCCGGGCCGAGTCGGGCCGGCCGGGGATGGCCTTGGCCGACTCGGCGGGACTGGAGACGCCGGGGTCGGGTCGGACCGGCCGGGGACGGCCTTGGCCGACTCGGCGGGACTGGAGACGCCGGGGCCAGTGGGGAATGCGCTGGGGCCGCCTTGCTTGGAGACACCGTGGCCGGCTAGGAATGTGCCGGGGCCGGCTAGCTTGGAGACGCCAGGGCCGAGTCGGGCCGGCCGGGGGCGCTTTGGCCGACTCGGCGGGACTGGAGACGTCGGGGCCGACGGGGAATGCGCCGGGGCCGCCTTGCTTGGAGACACCGTGGCCGGCTAGGAATGTGCCGGGGCCGGCTAGCTTGGAGACGCCGGGCCGAGTCGGGCCGGCCGGGGGCGGCTTTGGCCGACTCGGCGGGACTGGAGACATTGGGGCCGGCGAGGAATGTGCCGGGGCCGCCTGGCTTGGAGACACCGTGGCCGGCTAGGAATGTGCCGGGGCCGGCTAGCTTGGAGACGCCAGGGCCGAGTCGGGCCGGCCGGGGGCGGCTGGGAGGTGCCGGGGGCTATCAGCCTTTAGGGCCGTCGGGTGTCGGTCTTGGAGGTGTCGGCCTTTGGGGCCGTCGGGTGTCGGTTGATAAATGCATAAATAATTATCATTACACCTATTAATTAATAATTTAACGTACTTATTATTATTTAATATTTTAATATTTATATAATATTTTAGATAAAATCTTATCAACTTAAAGAGCTTGATTTTAGGGATTTAATGACGCAAACGGCACTCAAATCGGATTTAAGATGAGCTCGAAATTGATTTTTCATTGATTTATCTGTTTTAGCACGGATTTTAAAGTGAAGTCGGCAAACCAAGTGCCGACTTCATCGTTTTCTCAGCCTGTTCTCTGTTTTCCGCCGATTTTTCTATATTCAATTTCTAACCGTTTCCACCAATTAAGGAATAGATTAGATTGGAAGTTATCAAATTGGGAGAATTAAATTTCTTTAGAGGGAATTTGAATTTTATAAAGGATTTATCCAGATTTTTTTTGTGGTTTCCGCGTCCTCTGCTTCCGCTGCATCGTCTCTATTTTAAAACGGATTCTTCTCCGCGTCCTCTCCGCGTCAAGCCGCATATGGAATTCTATAAATAGCAGAGGAGGGAGCAATCGGGAGAGAGTTTTGGGGGCGGTGTTCATCCGTGGATTGGAGTCCTAGGTGCTCTGTTCCAGCCGTTTGAAGCTTTGTTCCAGTCGTTTGAAAAGCTGCATCCGTGGGTGTGTTCGTGGGTCCTCTGTTCGTGGGTCCAGGCGTTGGGGAGACGATCGTGGCTTGGTTCCGCTCGTGAGGTGCCCGTCCGAGGATCTGCATATCAGAATCGTGGTTTGGTTCATCCAGTTTATTTTATTGCTTTTTGTTGCTTTCTTCATGTTACAAATTAAAACTCTTTTATTTTAGATTTTAATATGCACTTTTGGATGTTATTGAAATAAAATTTCTATTCATGATTAATTATTATTAAATTATATTTAAGTGGAAATAATTTTAGACTGATCTATTCTTTAAAGGGACGGACCGTGATCTACGGGTACGGACCGTGCTCTTATAAGATAGACCATATCTTGATTATTTTGCACTACTAATTATTTAATTAATTAAATTTATAAGTTTATTTCAAGATAATCGCTAAAGTCCCTGTGGAATCGATCCCTTACTCTCGCTATTCTAATAGTGAAATTAAGGTGTTTAAATCGTTGCGCTACGACACGCAACAGATTTTTGGCGCCATTGCCGGGGACTTAAGTGTGTTATTTTGAAAAAAAAATTAAAAAAATAAAAAAATAAAAATAATAAAATATATAAAAAAAATTTAGATTAATTTTCTTTAATTTTTGAATAGTTAATGCTGCTTTATTTTATTTCCTTAATTATTAGAATTGCATATTTTCTTTTTAACATAAAAACATAAAAAAATTATTACTTTCCTTTTTGTCATAAATCCAATTTTAACCTAATCAAATTTTTTTAATTAACTTAAAAAAAACCTAAAAGAAACCCTAAGACATCTTCCATAAAACATAATTAATTTAAGGAAATAAAAAAATTATAAAAATAAAAAAAAATATATAAAAAAATAATTATTTATTTTCTATGCTATAGATTGACTTAGGTGAATTTATTTTCTGCAAAACTTAAATTTTTTTCATTGACATCTCATAATTTATTAGGAAATTAGAAACTTAATTACAAAATTAAAGAAAAAAATTAAATAAATAAATAAATAACTATTTGCTTTAGAGGTATTGGTAGGGTGTATGCTCGGTCGCCGATCGTTGCAGCCCAACCTTATACCCTTAGATCCTGAGATAGAAAGAACTATTAGAGCAAACAGACTCAGAATTATGGATCCTAATAACGAAAATAATCAACCACGGCAGTTGAAAGAGTATTTCACTCCTTCAAGGTATACCTACTCTCCCTGCATTCAAGTGCCTCCAGTAGAGGCTGCCCAATATGAAATTAAGTCAAGTGTAATCCAAATGTTACCATCTTTCTATGGACTTACAAATGAGGATCCCTACAAACACTTAGATGAATTCTTAGAAATTTGCTCAACTGTCAAAATTCAAAATTTCTCTGATGATGCACTTAGGCTTAAGTTATTCCCTTTTTCCCTAAAAGATAAAGCCAAGTATTGGTTAAATTCATTAGACACTGTTATAATTTCAACTTGGGATCATCTTCAGAGAGAATTTCTTAAGAAATATTTTCTATAGGAAAAACGAATCAAATTAGAAAAGCTATAACAAGTTTTTCCCAGATAGATGGAGAAATGTTCCATGAGACATGGGAGAGATTCAAAGAACTAATTAGAAAATGTCCACATCATGCTATACCCAAATGGCAACTGGTTCAGTGCTTTTATGATGGATTATCAGAAAAGCATAGGCAAATGGTTGATGCTCATGTGGTGGGACATTTATGTTAAAAAATGAACATGAGGCTTGGCAACTCTTTGAGACATTGAGTGAGAATTCATTACATCATATGTCAGTTGCTCGTCGAGACCCTCCGTAGAACCTAAAAGAGGTGGAATATATGAAATAGGTCATTCTACAGATATCTATACTAAGGTAGATGAATTATCCCATAAACTTGATCGGATTCTACAAGTTGGAAACATCTCTTCCCCATCTACTCAATTACATGAGGTCTGCATAATTTGTTCGAGTCCAACCCATTCTATAGGTGAATGTCCAGCTGCATACCAATTTCCTGAACTTGTTCAAGAGCAAGCCCACCAAGCCCAAACCCGATTAGCTCCTAGAACAGGAAATGATCCATTTTCAAATACTTACAATCCTGGCTGGCGAAATCACCCAAATTTTTCTTGGAAACCTCAACCTGTAGTCAATTCATCGATCAGACCTAATTACCAAGAAACCAATTTTAGAAGCATGCCATATTCACAATATCCAAACATCCCACAACCTCCACCGAATAATCAGCCTACTTTTGAAGACAAAGTGTTACAAGCATTGAAAGGGCTAGAAATGAATACTCAAATCCTTCACTCACACACACAATCTATTGCAAAACTAGAAACTCAGATAGGTCAATTAGCCACAGCATTCAGTAGAAGGGAGGAGGGTAAGTTACCTAGTCAGCCTATCGATAACCCGAAAGGACAATTCATGGCTGAGAGTTCCAATAGTCCTGACAAATTCCCAGAACATGCTAAATCAGTCATGACTCTCAGAAGTGGAAAACATTGAACCCACCTGAACCAACCCAGAAATTAGAAGTGGCTAAACCAGAAGAGAGAAGAAATGAAAAAGAAAAGGAATTCAATGATCAAGCAATCATACCTAAAGCCCCATTCCCTAGTGCTTTAGAATCTCCTTTGCCTTCAGATAAGAAGAATATAAAAATGAATGAGATGCTTGAGTTATTTAAGCAAGTCCAAATAAACTTACCTCTTCTCGATGCTATCAAGCAAGTTCCAGCTTATGCCAAATTTTTGAAGGATCTATGCACACAAAAACGGAAAGCCAAGATACAAATACCAAAAAAGATACATTTGACTGAGCAAGTCAGCTCAGTTGTTCAGCAAATAACCCCACCCAAACTAAAAGATCCTGGTACCCCGATTATATCATGTGTCATAGGAAACTTCACAATCAAGAAAGCATTATTAGATTTGGGTGCGAGTGTAAACCTTCTCCCAAGTTCAGTGTATGAATTATTCGGATTTGGAGAGTTGAAACCCACGACAGTAACACTACAATTGGCAGATAGATCAGTCAAAGAACCTCGTGGAATATTGGAAGATGTATTAGTAAAGGTGGATGAATTCTATTTTCCTGTCGACTTCCTTGTGTTAGATATGGAATCTAGTAGTAATCCTAACCAAATTCCCATCATCCTTGGAAGACCTTTTCTAGCTACTGCTAATGCATGCATAAATTGTAGAACAGGTGTGATGGATGTATCTTTTGGAAACAAGAAGATGAGATTAAATATTTTTAATGCTTCCCAAGGACCACCTGTGTATGATTTAAATGAAGTAAATATGATAGAGGAAGTAGTAGATAAGAAATTCCAAAGTTTGATTGATTCGGATCCTTTACAAACATGTCTTACACATTTTGGAATAGATGACTTTGATATTGATGAGTATACCAAAGAGATAAACATGTTATTAGAACCACCTAAGATACCATCCCTCCATGGACTATAAAATATGAACCACTTCCAACTAAACCAAGTCCTTTAATACCATCCTTGGAAGAACCACCCCAACTAGAATTGAAACCTCTTCCAGATAACTTAAAATATTCATTCCTTGGACCCAATGATACCCTTCCAGTAATCATTGCATCTACCCTAACCTCTGAGCAAGAAGATAAATTGGTAGATGTACTTAAAGAACATAAAGAGGCATTGGATGGACAATAGCTGATATTAAGGGAATTGACCCTTCCGTTTGCATGCACCATATTCATAGTGAAATTGAAGCCAAACCACATAGAGACATGCAACGAAGGCTAAATCCAAACATGAGGGATGTTGTTAAGAAGGAAGTAGTAAAATGGCTTGATGCTGGTATCATTTATCCAATTTCAGATAGCCAATGGGTCAGTCCAATCCAAGTAGTACCTAAAAAATCGGTATTACCGTGATTAAAAATGAAAAGGGCGAATCAATTCCTACTCGCACATCAACTAGTTGGAGAGTGTGTATAGATTATCGAAAGTTGAATGCCGTGACTAGGAAAGACCACTTTCCTTTGCCTTTTATCGATCAAATTCTAGAACGGCTAGCGGGACAAAGTTTCTTTTGTTTCTTAGATGGATATTCAGGATACAATCAAGTCCCAGTATTTCCTGCAGATCAAGAAAAGACCACCTTCACTTGTCCCTTTGGAACATTTGCCTTTAGACGTATGCCGTTTGGTCTTTGTAATGCACCAGCCACGTTTCAACGATGTATGATGGCCATATTTTCTGATATGATTGGTCAATTTTTGGAAGTATTTATGGATGATTTTTCAGTCTTTGGTGCATCATTTGATAGCTGCCTCGAGAACTTGACTAAGGTACTGAAACGATGTATGGAAATGAATTTAGTCCTAAGTTGGGAGAAGAGCCATTTTATGGTTCGTGAGGGAATTGTGCTTGGACACATTGTTTCAGAGAGAGGTATTGAGGTTGATAAAGCCAAGGTTGAATTGATCTCAAATCTACCACCCCCAACCTCAGTTAAACAAGTACGATCTTTCCTTGGTCATGCTGGTTTTTATAGACGTTTCATCAAAGATTTCAGTAAAATTTCTCGACCATTGTGTAATTTATTGACCAAGGATAGTTCTTTTAATTTTGATAAGATTGTCTAACAGCCTATAACATCCTTCGAACTGCTTTGACCACTGCACCATTATCAAGCCCCCAGATTGGACCATACCTTTTGAAATCATGTGTGATGCTTCTGATTATGCTGTAGGGCAGTTCTAGGACAGAAACTCAATCGAGAACCCCATGTAATTTATTATGCTAGCAAAACTCTTTCAGATGCACAAATGAACTATACTACCACTGAAAAAGAATTACTAGCAGTTGTGTTTGCCCTAGAAAAGTTTAGATCATATCTGTTAGGGTCTAAAGTTTTAGTTTATTCAGATCATGCAGCGTTGAGGCATCTTATATCAAAAAAGGATACAAAACCCAGACTGATTAGATGGATCCTACTACTACAAGAATTTGATCTAGAAATCTTAGATAAGAAGGTTCTGAAAATATGGTAGCAGATCATATCTCTAGGATCTCAGTGGAATACAATAAAGAAATAATCAGAGATAAGTTCCCTGATGAGCAACTATTCTCAATTTCCCATAGCAGTCTTCCCTGGTTTGCCCACATTGTGAATTATTTGGCAACAGGAAAAGTACCTTCCCACTGGACAAAACAAGAAAAAGATAGATTTTTCTCACAAATCAAATATTACTTTTGGGAAGACCCTGAATTATTTAAGTACTGTTCAGATCAGGTGATTAGGCGATGTGTTCCCGAAAGTGAATTCAAAAGTATACTTAACTTCTGTCATTCTCTTGCCTGTGGAGGACATTTTAGTGGAAAGAAAACTGCAGCAAAGGTACTGCAAAGTGGGTTTTATTGGCCAACTCTTTTTAAAGATGCACATGAATTTAGCCGTAATTGTCTCCAATGTCAACAAACAGGAAATATATCTCGAAAAGACATGATGCCCCTAAACCCTATCTTGGTTGTAGAAATTTTTGATGTATGGGGTATTGATTTTATGGGCCCATTTCCTTCCTCTTTTGGATTTGAATACATTCTAGTGGCAGTTGATTATGTGTCAAAATGGATTGAAGCCATGGCAACTCGAACCAATGATCATAAAGTTGTAATCAAGTTTATTCAGCATAATATCCTTAGTCGTTTTGGATGCCCAAGGGCTATAATTAGTGATGGGGGTACACATTTCACGAATAGACACTTTGAAGGATTAATGAACAAATATGGAATTACTCATAAGGTAGCTACACCTTATCATCCCCAAACTAGTGGCCAAGTTGAAATATCAAATAGAGAAATTAAAAATATCCTTGAGAAAACGTGAGACCTGATAGGAAAGATTGGTCAGAACGTTTGGATGATGCATTATGGGCTTATCGTACTGCATTTAAAACTCCCATAGGAATGTCTCCTTACAGGCTCGTATTTGGAAAAGCCTGTCATTTACCTGTAGAATTAGAACACCGTGCATTTTGGGCTATCAAGCAATTTAATTATGATATGAAAAATGCAGGTGTCAATAGAAAACTCCAATTGAATGAGTTAGAAGAGCTACGAAATGAGGCATATGAGAGCTCAAAAATTTATAAAGAACGAACCAAAGCATATCATGACAAATTTATTAGTAGAAAAATTTTTGAACCAAATCAAAAAGTATGGCTTTACAATTCAAGATTACACTTT
The DNA here is from genome assembly GCA_900491605.1 of Calamus simplicifolius. NCBI lineage: Eukaryota > Viridiplantae > Streptophyta > Magnoliopsida > Arecales > Arecaceae > Calamus > Calamus simplicifolius. The sequence continues at coordinate 162,740 of UESW01004777.1, forward strand.
TCCCTGGAAAACTTCGTTCACGATGGAATGGACCTTTTATAGTAACTCAAGTATTTCCCCATGGAGCTGTAGAGCTTAAAGACCCCAAGCAAGGAAATACATTCAAAGTAAATGGCCAACGTTTGAAACCATATATAGAAGAAATTAATGATGGAGAAATTGTTGAATCAATTGATCTTGTGAACCCAACACTATCATAATAGTAGCACAGTCTGGCTGAAGACTTTAAACTTAGCGCTCTTGGGAGGCAACCCAGTTTATTAGTTATTTTTAACTTTCTATTCTTTTAGTGTGTTCTTTTAGTATGACCAGAGAAGAGCAACAGAAGCAGATTGAAAGAAGATGGCAACAATGAAACTTCCAACCTTCAAATACTCTACCAGGTAGTATCTTTCCTTGAAATTAATTAATTTTCTTCCATTAGGGACAATGGAAATTAAGTTGGGGGGAGGAAAAAGAAAATAAATCCTCGAGTAAAACTACAATCAGATGTGTTACCAAATTCTGTCTCGATTTGAAGTTAATCAAGCAGTCTATTAATGAATTAATGGTTAGATTATTTTTGAGATACTAGGAATAAAGAAAACCTAATAAAAGGTAGGGTTTAGCCCAGAAAAATTTTTAGAATAATTTCAGACCCTCCTGACCACTGATCTTAATAGTACAATCTACTTATAAGGGTATGGGTGAAAATGTTATTTAAAAAAAAAAAAAAAAAGAAAGAAAAAAGAAAAAAAAATCTCTCTTAAAGTTAATAGATTAGGTTCTTAGCATTTTTCACTGAGTAACCGGGCCCCGTCACCTAAGAAAGTGATGTTGTTCGCGTAAAAAGGTGGGAATGTAAAAGAACCTAAATAGAGTCAGTCCTACCTAAAGCCTTTTTAACTCGAGTAAGTAAGTCCGAGGGGTGTTTTACACCTAATGCCCTAAAACCAACTGGTTTGGGAGCCATTGGCCTAAAGCTCGCTACAAGGGTTAATTAGAAAGCAAGGGGTTAGGACATTGCACTGACTTTACATATAAATAAATAAATAAATAAATAACCAAATTACAAAAGACATTACACCCAACCCAAATTAAGTTAGAAGACTTAATCAGAGAAGTGGAAAGTTGGTGAAGAAAGACTTCTATAAATTCTTATGGACTACACTTTATCACTAAAAAAAAAACTTAATAATCCAATGAAGTACTCCCTTATGATTTAATTTAAAAAGAACTATAAGATAACTATCAATTCTTGGAATAGCTTGGTACATATTTCTAAATTTCTTTTTCTCGAGGACGAGTAAGATTCAAGTTGGGGGGAGTGATAAATGCATAAATAATTATCATTAAACCTATTAATTAATAATTTAACGTACCTATTATTATTTAATATTTTAATATTTTATAATATTTTAGATAAAATCTTATCAACTTAAAGAGCTCGATTTTAGGGATTTAATGACGCAAACGGCACTCAAATCGGATTTAAGATGAGCTCGAAATTGATTTTATTGATTTATCTGTTTTAGCACGGATTTTAAAGTGAAGTCGGCAAACCAAGTGCCGACTTCATCGTTTTCTCAGCCTGTTCTCTGTTTTCCGCCGATTCTTCTCTATTCAATTTCTAACCGTTTCCTCCATCAATTAAGGAATAGATTAGATTGGAAGTTATCAAATTGGAGAATTAAATTCCTTTAGAGGGAATTTGAATTTTATAAAGGATTTATCCAGATTTTTTTGTGGCTTCCGCGTCCTCTGCTTCCGCTGCGTCGTCTCTATTTTAAAACGGATTTTTCTCCGCGTCCTCTCCGCGTCAAGTCGCATATGGAATTCTATAAATAGCAGAGCAGGGAGAGCAATCGAAAGAGAGTTTTGGGGGCGGTGTTCATCCGTGGATTGGAGTCCTAGGTGCTCTGTTCCAGCCGTTTGAAGCTTTGTTCCAGTCGTTTGAAAAGCTGCATCCGTGGGTGTGTTCGTGGGTCCTCTATTCGTGGGTCCAGGCGTTGGGGAGACGATCGTGCTTGGTTCCGCTCGTGAGGCGCCCGTCCGAGGATCTGCATATCAGAATCGTGGTTTGGTTCATCCAGTTTATTTTATTGCTTTTTGTTGCTTTCTTCATGTTACAAATTAAAACTCTTTTATTTTAGATTTTAATATGCACTTTTGGATGTTATTGAAATAAAATTTCTATTCATGATTAATTATTATTAAATTATATTTAAGTGGAAATAATTTTAGACTGATCTATTCTTTAAAGGGACGGACCGTGATCTACGGGTACGGACCGTGCTCTTATAAGATAGACCATATCTTGATTATTTTGCACTACTAATTATTTAATTAATTAAATTTATAAGTTTATTTCAAGATAATCGCTAAAGTCCCTGTGGAATCGATCCCTTACTCTCGCTATTCTAATAGTGAAATTAAGGTGTTTAAATCGTTGCGCTACGTTGGAAATGTCGGCCTTTGGGGCCGTCGCTGGAGATGGCGCTAGAGTCTGTCGGCCTTTGGCCAGTGCGGGAGGCTGGCGCTGGGGGCTGATGCTGGTGGCCGGCGCTGTCGGCCTTTGGCTAGCGCTGGAGGCTGGCGTTTGAGGCCGTCGGGTGTCGGCCTTTGGGGCCGTCGGGTGTCGGCCTTGGAGATGTCGGCCTTTGGGGCCGTCGCTGGAGATGGCGCTAGAGTCTGTCGGCCTTTGGCCAGCGCAGGAGGCTGGCACTGGGGGCCGACGCTAGAGGCCGACGCTGGTGGCCGGCGCTGGAGATGGCACTAGAGTCTGTCGGCCTTTGGCCAGCGCGGGAGGCTGGCGCTGGGGGCCGACGCTGGAGGCCACGCTGGTGGCCGGCGCTGGAGATGGCGCTAGAGTCTGTCGGCCTTTGGCCAGCGCGGGAGGCTGGCGCTGAGGGCCGACGCTGGAGGCCGACGCTGGTGGCCGGTGCTGTCGGCCTTTGGCTAGCGCTGGAGGCTATCGGTCTTTGGGGCCGTCTAAAAAATTTTATTTTTCATGAGATCAACTGGCCCCATCAAATGCCCCCCACACTCCTTGAGCTTGCGTGCCTCGCATCGGCTAAGCGAAAGGAGTGTAGAACTTTTACCTTGGTACCTTGCGTTGCCTTGGATGGACGTCTGCGTGCCTTCTTTGGCTAGCTGAGGGCGGCCAGTAATCCTTTCCCGACGCGGGGTCCGGAAGTAAACCCCGGAGGGTGACCTGACAGCTAGGCGTCGTCAGGTTCCTTTTGAACCGCCTCGGGGGTGCGGAACCTCTGCGAGGGGCGACTCAGCCAGGTGCGGAGCCTTTAGGGACTTAACCGACTCGGGGGCACCGCCGTGCCGGGGCCGAGTGGTGTCCCGTGGGCCGCGATGCCAGTGAGCTCCTTTTGAACCAGCCTGGGGGTTTGTGTTCCGCCCAAGTGGCGACTCAGCCGGGTACGGAGCCTTTAGGGATTTAACCGACTCGGGGGCACCGCCATGCCGGGGCCGAGTGGTGTCCCGTGGGCCGCGATGCCAGTGAGCTCCTTTTGAACCAGCCTGGGGGTTTGTATTCCGCCCAAGTGGCGACTCAGCCGGGTACGGAGCCTTTAGGGACTTAATCGACTCGGGGGCACCGTCGTGCCGGGGCCGAGTGGTGTCCCGTGGGCCGCGATGCCAGTGAGCTCCTTTTGAACCAGCCTGGGGGTTTGTGTTCCGCCCAAGTGGCGACTCAGCCGGGTACGGAGCCTTTAGGGACTTAACCAACTCGGGGGCACCGCCGTGCCGGGGCCGAGAGGTGTCCCGTGGGCCGCGATGCCAGTGAGCTCCTTTTGAACCAGCCTGGAGGTTTGTGTTCCGCCCAAGTGGCGACTCAGCCGGGTACAGAGCCTTTAGGGACTTAACCAACTCGGAGGCACCGCCGTGCCGGGGCCGAGAGGTGTCCCGTGGGCCGCGATGCTAGTGAGCTCCTTTTGAACCAGCCTGGGGGTTTGTGTTCCGCCCAAGTCGCGACTCAGTCGGGTACGGAGCCTTTAGGGTCTTAACCAACTCGGAGGCACCGCCGTGCCGGGGCCGAGTGGTGTCCCGTGGGCCGCGATGCCAGTGAGCTCCTTTTGAGAGACTTGCGCAAGGGAGGACAAACCGTGTCGCCAGAAAGGACCTTTTTCTTTATTGCTTATGCCTCTGGGAGTACATCATTGATAATATCGGCGGAGGTTGTCCGCATTCCAGGTACGTGGAATGGGCTTCCCGTCAAGCTCTTCTAGTTTGTATGCCCCCCGGTGGAATGCCTCGGTGACACGGTAGGGACCTTCCCAGTTGGGGGATAGCTTGCCCCCCTCGGTAGGCTTTGATACCTCGGCCTTTCGTAGCACCAAGTCTCCGCGGCGAAAAACCTTGGGACGAACCCGGGCGTTGTAGTACTTGGCCGCTCGCTGGCGAAAGGTCGCCATGCGCAGTCTCGCTCTGTCATGCGCCTCGTCGATGAAGTCTAGGTTGGCCCGGATCAGTGCGGAGTTGCCCTCCTCACTGAAGGACTCCACACGTGGACTGGGCAATCCGATCTCGACGGGATGACGCCTCGGATCCGAAGGAGAGGCTGAAAGGAGTTTCGCCCGTCGGGGCTCTGGGCGTTGTGTGGTAAGCCCATATCACACTGGGGAGCTCTTCTACCCAGCGTCCTTTGGAGCCGTCTAGGCGAGTCCGGAGCCCTCTAAGGATGGTGCGGTTCATGACCTCAGCCTCCCCGTTGGTCTGGGGGTGGCCGACGGAGGTGAATCGGTGGTGAATGCCTAGCTCCTCGCAGAAGGTTTTGAATGCCTCGTTGTTGAACTGGCGACCGTTGTCCGTGACGAGGGTGTGAGGCAAGCCAAAGCGGCATATGATCGACTTCCAGAAGAAAGCCTTAACTTTGCCTTCCGTGATTTTGGCCAACGCCTCGACCTCGACCCACTTGGTGAAGTAGTCGATGGCGACGAGCAAGAATCTCCGCTGTCCTGAAGCTGGGGGGAATGGATGTCCATTCCCCACTGGGCGAAGGGCCACGGAGCCGAGAGTGGGCTCAGCGGGGCAGGCGGCTGACGCTGGATGTGCGCGTGGCGCTGGCAGCCGTCGCACCTTTGAACTAGCTTGGCCGCGTCCTCCTTCATAGTGAGCCAGAAGTACCCCTGACGGAGAGCCTTCTGGGCCAAGGATCTGCCCCCCAGATGATTCCCGCAAATGCCCTCGTGGATTTCTCTGAGGATGTAGTCGGCGTCGGCGGGGCCTACGCACTTAAGCAACGGGTAGGAGAATGACCTTCTGTATAGGCGCCCGTCGAGGAGGATGAACTTGGAGGCCTCCACTTGAGCAATCTGGCTTCGTTGCGGTCGTCAGGGAGGGTGCCGTCGGTGAGGTAGCGGACATAGGCATCCATCCATGTAGGTTCCGGGGTGAGCGGGAGGACTTCCTCCCCGCCCTCTATACTGGGCCTTTCTAGATATTCGATGTAGGCGTCCCTTGTCAGGCCGTCGGCGGAGGTAGCCAGTCGAGAGAGGACGTCGGCCTTTGCGTTTTCGCTCCGGGGATGTAACTGATGCTGAAGTAAGGCAGTGAGGAGGTCAAGAGTTGAACCTTTTTCAGATATTGCGCCATAACGGGGTCGCGCGCCTCATACTCTCCGTTGATTTGCCCGGAGACGAGTTGCGAGTCCGTGTAGGCTCTGAGGTGCTTTGCTCCAACCTCCTGGGCTAATCTTAACCCGGCCAGCAGGGCTTCGTACTCCGCCTGGTTGTTGGTGGCTTCAAAAAGAAATCTCAGGGCGCACTCGGTTCTTTCTCCTTCCGGCCCGGCAAGAATGAGGCCGGCGCCACTCCCTTGAGAATTTGATGCGCCGTCCACGTGGAGGATCCAGGTCTCTCCATCACCTCTCGGCTCGGGCCTGGGCTGCTCCCCAGGGACCTCCTTGAGATTTTCTTCCGCCCAAGTGCACTCGACCAGGAAGTCGGCCAGGACTTGGGACTTCAAGGCCGGTCGTGCTTGGAAAGAGATGTCGAATTCCCCAGCTTGATGGCCCATTTGGCGAGTCGACCCGAAGTATCCGGACGGGCCAGGATGGCTCGGAGAGGTTGGTCCGTCAGCACCACGATAGGATGGGCTTGGAAATACGGGCGAAGACGCCGGGCAGAAACTATCAAGGCGAAAATGACCTTTTCTGTTTTGGAATACCTGACCTCGGCGTCGTGCAGGACCTTGCTCACGTAGTAGACTGGCCTTTGGGTTCCGTCAGCGTCAGGCGCACCAGGACTGAGCTGACGGCTTCTGAGGAGGCGGCTAAGTAAAGGAAAAGACTCTCCCCGTCTCTCGGCTTGGAGAGGAGCGGTGGGGAGGACAGGAACGCCTTCAAGCCGTCGAAAGCTTCCTGGCAGTCGTCCGTCCATGCAAAACCGTTCACCTTCCGCAGGGCCTTGAAGAAAGGCAAGCACCTCTCTGCCGATCTGGAGAGGAAACGACTCAGCGCCGCTATCCTTCCCGTTAGCCGTTGCACTTCCTTCTTGTTGGACGGCGGCCTCATGTCAAGTATGGCACTGATCTTCTCTGGGTTCGCCTCGATTCCGCGCTGGGTCACCATAAAGCCCAGAAATTTACCTGCCGTGACCCCAAAAGCGCACTTCTTAGGGTTCAGCTTGACTTGGAAGCGACGGAGGTTGTTAAAAGTTTCTTCCAGGTCAGAGATGTGGTCGGCAGCATGGGTGCTCTTCGTCAGCATGTCGTCCACATAGACTTCCATGTTCCGGCCGAGCTGGTCCTGGAACACCTTGTTCATCAGCCGTTGATAGGTCGCTCCCGCATTCTTGAGGCCGAAAGGCATCACCTTGTAACAGTAAATGCCTTTCTCTGTCACGAAGGAGGTGTGCTCCTCGTCGCTGGGGTCCATCCTTATCTGGTTATATCCGGAGAAGGCGTCCATGAAGCTGAGAAGCTCGTGACCAGAGGTGGAATCGACCAGCTGGTCAATTCTTGGCAAGGGAAAGCTGTCTTTTGGGCACGCCTTGTTGAGGTCGGTGAAGTCTATACAGATCCTCCAGCTCCCGTTTGCCTTACGCACCATGACTACGTTGGCCAGCCAGCTTGGGTAGTGCGCCTCCCGGATGTGGCCGGCGCTGATCAGCTTGTTGACTTCTTCATCAATCGCCCTTTGTCGGTCGGGGGCAAAGCTCCTCTTCTTTTGACGGATTGGACGGTGGCGCGGTCGATGTTGAGCTTGTGGGTGATGACCTCCGGAGGGATGCCGGGCATGTCAGACGCTGACCAGGCGAAGACGTCCGAGTTAGCCCGCAGGAAAGCTAAGAGGCGCTCCCGGTCCTCCAAAGGGAAGGAGTCCGCCCACACGGACGGTCCTTGCTGGGTCATCATTGAGGGGGAAAGTCAGGAGGTGCTCGGCGGGCTCCCCTCCTTTGGCGGAATCTCTAGGGTCAGACGCCTCCAGGGCCGGGTCGGCCTCCAGAGGGCTCAACGCCGCATGATAGCAAGGTAAGACCGGGCTTATCTCCCGCGCATTTCTCCAACTCCCTCGCTGGTGGGGAACTGCACCAGTAGACGTCGGGTGGAGATAACCGCGTCCAAAAGATTCAGGCCGGGACGCCCAAGAATGGCGTTGTATGCCAAAGGGACCCTCACGACTAGGAATTTCATGATCACGGTGCTTTGGCATGGCGGGTTCCGGCCGTCACAGGCAAGGATATTTCGCCCTCGACCCTCACAGAATCTCCGGTGAATCCGACTAGCGGGGTCGCCACGGGCTGGAGGGAGTCAACAGATAAACCCATCCGAACAAAGGCGTCGTAAGTAAGGATGTCAGCTGAGCTGCCACTATCAACTAAAATCCTTTTTACAGGGTGTTGGCGATCGTCATAGCGACGACTACGCCTTCATTGTTTACATTCTCCATTACAGCCGTCCCCCCGGGGCATTACATTGTTTGGAGCATCCTCCCCCTCGGCCGCTTGGACACAGAGGCTGACCCCAGGACACCATCCCGACAGTCCGCTCCGTGGGGGTGTTGTCGACGGCGGCTTGAGCTGGTGGAGGCCCCATGATGGCCGGCAGCGGCTGTGGCGTCTTCTGTACGTACTTGCCGAGGTAGCCCCGTTGGATGAGCTCCTCGATAGCCCGTTTCAAACTGTAGCAGCTGTCGGTGTCGTGGCCGTAGTCCCGGTGGAATCGACAGTAGCGGCTTCTGTCGCGGGATACACCTTTCTTCATGGAGGAGGACGTTGAAGGTAGGGCTCGCCCTCGATCTCCATCAGGATGTGGGATCGAGGGGCAGGAGAGGAGTGAGCTTACCCTCGTCGGGGACAGGGCTCCGGCGCCTGTTGTCGGACCGGCGAGGTGGGTCGGATCGGCGATGGTGAGGAGGTCCGCTCGGCTCAGGGCGAGCGGATTTGTGGCTGGAGCCCTTCGAAGACTCCCGGCGAGTGAGGTGGCTTCATCTGCCCGGATGTACTTCTGGGCCCGGAGGTCGGAGTAAGAGCTCGGGGGCTTCTTGTCCAGGGAGAAGGTGAAGCGGGACGGAAGGAGTCCCCGCTTCAGCGCCAGGTGGCCACCGCATCATCGAGATGGTAGACCTCGAGGGCGGCGGTTTTGAATCGGGACACAAAGTCCCGCAGGGACTCTCCTTCCTTCTGGCGGACGGAGAAGAGGCTGTCCGCCACCCTTGGGATCCGGCGGCAGGCGTCAAAGTGGGCCAGGAATGCCCTCTCCAGCTCCCGGAAGGAGTCTATGCTGTGGGGGGACAGGCGTGAATGCCACGCACGGGCGGCCTTCCGCAAGGTCGCAGGGAAGGCCTTGCAGAGAAGGGCATCTGAGGCGCCCTGGACTTGCATCATGGCCTTGTAGCTCTCGAGGTGGTCGAGGGGGTCGGTCGTACCGTCGTACGGGTCCACCTGGGGGAAGCGGAACCTGGAGGGAACCGGTTCCTCCAGTATGCGGCGGGTGTAAGGAGGACGAGTGTCAAACTCTTCCTCCGGCTGGTGGTTTATTTTTCTGGCGAGCTCGTCGAGGCACCGGTTGTACTCCTCCAGGCGTTCCTCCGCCTGGCGGTTGATCGTCGGAGCCCTCCGGGATGGCTCGGAGGAAGAAGAAGAAGAGGAAGCAGAAGATGGAGACGGAAGTCGGGACTTCCGCCTGGGTTCCTCGTGATGATGTGGCTTGGGAGGAAGCTCGCTGGGGCCGTGGCCAGGGACCGTGGCCGCTTGGAGGGCTCGCGGCGAGGCTTCCTGGGGGAAGCTTGACGTCGGCCGGTCCCCCGGCGGGGGGAGCCTCCCCTCGCCGACTGCTGGCTGGCGGGGGGAGCAGTCTGGTGCTGGGTGGCCACGGACTGCTGCTGCTGGAGTCCGTGGACCATGGCAGTGAGATTCTGAACTTGCTGGGAGAGGGTTGCCAGCTGCTCCGCCGTTTGGAGGGCGGCGTCCGGCGGCGGGCCAGCGACCAGGGGGTTGGTAGCAGGGGGATTGGCCTCCTGCCTAGTTGGCGGGGGGAGCCCCGTCGGGCAGCTGACGGAGGCATCTGGGCTCGTGTTACCACCATGGCTTCTAGGAGAAGAGAGGGGATGGAAGACGTAGCTCAGGGAAGACGTTCGCTACTTTTTCTTATGCACCCCCCCTACCTGGCGCGCCAATCTGATGACGCTCGATCACCCCTCCTGGACGTCGGGAACGGAGGTTCTTCTTCTTCACGGGTTGCCTGCAAAGAAGTCCCAGGACCGGAGAGGGTTCTTCGGTGGGACCCTCCGACGCCCAAGTTAGTGACAGAGGTCACAGTAGAGAAGGAGCTCGAGAAAGCTCTTGAGGAGGGAGATGTCTCAGAAGGATCAGGTAGTTCCCTTGAGAGTTAGGGCATTGAGTGCTTAAAATATCCGTTACCTGGTTCTCAACGTAATTTATCCTTTTATAGGGGTTGGTGCTGGCACCATCACGTGGGTTTTCGTGAAGTCAGAAGGTCTGCTCGGTCGTTGCGTGAATCTGGGCTGGTTGGTGGGTTACGTCCCATCAGCAGCTGGGCTGTTGGGCGGCGCACGTCGTGCGTCTGACATTGTCGGGTGGCATGCGTCAGAGAGGTGGTTTTTTGAACCGCTGGGGCTGATCTGCGGGAACCGGGGGTCCCGTCTTGTCAGGGCCAAGCTGAGTCGACCTGAGATGGCCGGGGCTCATCCAACCGGCAAGGCAGTGCCGGGGCGGGGCCGACTCGGCGGGACTGGAGACGCCGGGGCCGGATCGGACCGGTCGGGGACGGCCTTGGCCGACTCGGCGGGACTGGAGACGCCGGGGCCGGCGGGGAATGCGCCGGGGCCGCCTTGCTTGGAGACACCGTGGCCGGCTAGGAATGTGCTGGGGTCGGCTAGCTTGGAGACGCCAGGGCCGAGTCGGGCCGACCGGGGGCGGCTTTGGCCGACTCGGCAGGACTGGAGACGTCGGGGCCGGCGGGGAATGCGCCGGGGCCGCCTTGCTTGGAGACACCGTGGCCGGCTAGGAATGTGCCGGGGCCGGCTAGCTTGGAGACGCCAGGGCCGAGTCGGGCCGGCCGGGGCGGCTTTGGCCGACTCGGCGGGACTGGAGACGTCGGGGCCGACGAGGAATGTGCCGGGGCCGCTGGCTTGGAGACACCGTGGCCGGCTAGCTTGGAGACGCCAGGGCCGAGTCGGGCCGGCCGGGGGCGGCTGGGAGGTGCCGGGGGCTATCGGCCTTTGGGGCCGTCGGGTGTCGGCTTTTGGGGCCGTCGGGTGTCGGTCTTGGAGATGTCGGCCTTTGGGGCCGTCGCTGGAGATGGTGCTAGAGTCTGTCGGCCTTTGGCCAGCGCGGGAGGTTGGCGCTGGGGGCCAACGCTGAAGGCTGACGCTGGTGGCCGGCGCTGTCGGTTTGGCTAGCGCTGGAGGCTAGCGTTTCAGGCCGTCGGGTGTCGGCCTTTGGGGCCGTCGGGTGTCGGCCTTGGAGATGTCGGCCTTTGGGGCCGTCGCTGAGCGCGGGAGGCTGGCGCTGGGGGCCGACGCTGGAGGCCGACGCTGGTGGCCGGCGCTGTCGGCCTTTGGCTAGCGCTGGAGGCTATTGGTCTTTGGGGCCATCCAAAAAATTTTATTTTTCATGGGGTCAACTGGCCCCATCATGCATAATACAGAAGAGATGCATCAAATAAATTATAGAATTTGAAACATGTGAAAATTTTGGAAAAATGGAAAAAAAACTGAGTTTCTATTTCAACTTTTGATCTTCAATGTTGTCTTTTTCTTGTTATAGACAAATTATTTATAGCCACTTGTATGATCCATTCTATACCCAGGAGATCTGTCATGTAAAAAGGATACTAAAGCTCAGTGAACCTAGATCATTCCACACGCTGTTAGTACTGCACCCCGTTTGATCTTCAATACCACTTCAATTGGACTACTGAATTTAATCAATGCTCTTAAAGCGATGCCTATGATTTATTTCTAATCCCCACCTGAGTACAGCATATTTTCTATGATGGTTTTAATATATTAAGTGGATTACAGGTGCTTAAGGGAACGAAGGGACCTATGAAACTAAAACATAAATGTTTTCTAAGATGATATTTAATACATTAGGTGGATTATAGGTACTTATGGGAAAGAAGGGAACTATAAAACTAAAACATACATCAAGTTTTAGCGAAAACAACTTAATGGTTCATCCCGTTTATTAAAGAAGAAATACAAAAGCCATCCTCATAACAGCTACCATCATTAATTTGCTCTAGTGACTAAGTGAGAAACATGACAAACGCATCTCCCAAATTGTGAGTATTATTACGTTACCTGAATAATAGTAATAAAATAACCTTTAATTAGAGTGTAGGACGGTAATAATTCATACTATCTCATGTTAGGATTGGAGCTATCCATGATGCTTTTCGTGTTGGAATTGCAGCCATCCTTCAACCTCTTATGTGCATTTTACATGAAAGACTCTAGCCAATACAAAAGTTAAAAGTTATAAATTTCAAACTTCTAAAGGCCTTGGAAAGGCTTGGAGCCCCTGTTGAGGAGACTTGGTCAATGAAACACCTAAAACACCCTAATGCTTGAGGTTTCCAACCCCTTTGCCACATGGATGTTGTTGGTATGATCAGCTCCTTCATTGTTGTCAGCCACCTCATTAGCAGCATCGTCCTTTAATGTGAGAACCAGGAGTGGTCATTTGAAGGGAAAGCCAAGAGGTGAGATTCATGGTTAGAAGGGGCAGTAGTTGATGAGATCCTTGAACCAAATGATAAAGCAAATCATGTGGTTGATGGCGGTGGTGGTGCTGTTATTGTCACAAGACATGGTGTCAGGGTTGTTAGGGTTGAGATTAAGGTGACTTTTAGAGATAGCAAGTTTTCATTCGGACTTGACAACCTTCCTGAGCCACTCGAAATAAATGTTTGGGGTGAGGGGTTTTTTATATTGGGTGAGGTATGGCCGTATGGGTTGGCCTATATCAATTCAATCATTAATGGTTGAGATATTCGTTTTCCCTTTTAAACCCAATGGGGCACCATGAACTGAACAAATCTTTAAAATACATCCCCAAACCCCTATAATAGTTGTAATCGTGTAATGGGATTGGCTACTGCAGAATTGGTTAAGGTTTTTAGGGGATTTGCTTAATTAATGATCAATAAAATATATTGAAAAGAAAGTGAAGGGAATGACATATTTAAGTTTATAATTTTTTCTTTTTGGTTTCAATTTTTCTTCATGTTTTGTCACTTTATTTGGATGACAATCCTAAATGGCCTATTATTGGCCATATTTTTCATTTATTAAGGCATTAATTTGACAAAGTGCTAGTTGGGTAGGTGAGTTGACTATGGGTTTAAGTAAAATAAATAGGTAGGCTATAATTTGACTTTTTAATGATAAATTGGTTGGATATGAGTTGATGTTTTTTTTTTTTTTTTTTTGACTTGACTTGAATTTGACTCGATAGCTTGATCCATGACCATCCTTAGTGGTGTGATGGATAGAGAGAGGAAAAGACAACTTTTCCTTGAATTGCCTAGTACTTAAGCTCGTGTTTGGGTTGGTTTGGGGCCATGACTATGGATGTGTGTCGGTGTGGTGTTTGAGCCATTGGAGGAGGGTGAGAAAGTGATAGGAGGGAAGGGAGCTAGAGTGAGCATGAGAAAATTTGAGAATTTTTTTTTAAAGTTAAGATTTATTTAATTTGTATGGTATCTAATTTCAAATCTCAATGAAGAAAATATTGTAAGATCTATATCTGAATTTGAGATTTTTTTTTTCTTAAGTGCTATTCAAATCAATATGAGAGTTTGGCATTGACATGTAAATTGTTTGGATTTGACTAAATTTGGATGTGAAATGAATCTAAGAAATATTTGTAGGCTCATTGTGATGCAACTTGAGTTGCAAGCGCTCTGCTTGTAGGGGCTCCGACTCCCTCGTTTGGTGGGTGAGGGGGAGAGGAGAGACGGGAGGCTGGGTTGAGTGGTGTCCTTCATCATGGGGTGGGTAAGTGGAGAAGAAAGGCAAGGAGGAGAGATGGGGGAGAGGGGGAGTGGCAGTGGAGGCCTCTTTTGGCACTGACAAAGGGTGCATGTCAGGGCTTGGGGGTGGGAGCAGCCTAGGGGTGGTTTGGGGAGAGGCAAAGCAAGAGGCCTAGCTTCTAGCATCGACGAGAGGCCGCATGGTGGGTGGGCAAGGGACATTGGGGATGGTTTCGAGGATGGCTTGAAGAATGGAAGCCAAAGGAGTTCCAATGGACTTAGGGTGGCATAGAGCATGGAGGTTAGGGGAAGATGATGTGGGATGTACAATGTAAGAGATTAATGTAGAGCAATGATTTAGATTTAAGGTGCTTTACTTTCTGAAACGAGTAAGAATGAACTAAGAAAGAATATGCGAAGAGTAAAGTAACTATCCGAAGAACACGATTCACTAAGTAATAAAGAAAACAAGATCCTAGGTTGAGAAACCGCTACTTAGAACATGCTTTTTCTTCAACAAAATAGAACTTATGAGAAGGGATGGGTCTGATTACCAGGCAATGATGGTCTTCATACTAAAAGATTAGATCATACAACTTTCGGGATGGGTGCCTGGAAGAAGCAGCTATGCTTCCGCGGATGTTTCGGCTTTCCTTCAGATGGTTCTGGAGGCAAGGAGGACTTCATCTAAGGATCATAGCCCTCTCCCTCACGGAGTGTCAATGCTCAAGAGCATAGGAAAATAGAAGAAGACTCTTTTTCATTAATCATCAATTATTTTTTTACAAGTAGGAAGGGATTTTTATAATAAACCCTAACCCTTGAATTACATGAAAAAAAATAAGAGCGCCATATTGTTTCCAAATAAGGAGATAGGCGGCATCTTAAAACAAGAGAAAGAGATAAGGGAATAGCTTTTCCAAATAAGAAGATAGATAACATCTTGAAACAAGGGAAAGAGATCAAGGGATGGTGCCATATCCTGCTTTCCATAAGGAGTGAGCGATAAGTCACCTTCCATAGGGGGCTTATTTGCTTTCTTTTATGCTGAGATGACTTCATAAAAATCTTGGAATGCTCTAATTGAGTAAATGACACCTACTTTGACTGGGATTCCATGTGGGGCTTATTTGTTTCCTTTTATGATCTTAGGTCTTCAACTTCTTGCACTTTGACTCAATAAATCTTAACTTGACTCAAATAAAATTAAATAAATCTTGACTTGACTCAAATAAAATTATTGGACTCATACTGACAAAACTTGATTATAGGACTTAAAGTCAAACCAACATAAAGTAAGAAATTCATAATGACTTTGGACTCAAATGAAATGACAGGAATCAAAAGTCTAACTATATCAATCAGAAATCCATAATGAGCTCAGTAACCTCTGTTTGATCCTGGTGCCCGCATCAATTCTCTTAGGATGGGAGGAATTCGACCTCGTCGAATAAGGGTCAATCCGACTCTGGTATCGCTCCAGTAGGTCTTAGTCGAGGCGCTGCATATCCTCTCGAGTGATCCACGAATCCGTAGATTCTGGTCGTCCTTGCCAACGAACTAAATAACATTGGTAGCCTTTATTCCGGATAGTAATAGCTTTGTCATCCAGGATACACTCAATCCTTTCTACGCTTCTAGGTAAATTTATTGGTGGACACTCAGGTATGGGTTCGCTCTCAAGAACAGGATCGGGTCCAAACAGCTCACTAGGATCATTGCTGGTTCCCGATACTTAATTAGGTCTGAGATATTGAAGGTTGAGCTAATGCCAAATTCGGATGGTAACTCGAGCACATAGACATTAGGTCTAACTTTCTTTATTACTTTGAAGGGTCCAGCTCCATGGGCATGTAACTTTTTCACGATCCCCGAAGGAAACCGCTGAGGTCTAAGCCTAATCATTACATAATCTTCTTCAGCAAATTCTTTAACTCTCTTTCGGGAATTAGCCATTTTTCATAAATATCATTGCTTAAATTAATCTTATTGTTAATTTCTTTATGCAAATCTCTAACATATTATGCAAATGATTCAGCTAATTCAGAGACTCATGCATGTATGGGCAAAGGGATTAGGTCTATGGGTCTATTAGGCTTATAACCATGGACAATCTCAAATGGACTCTTGCTTGTGGTCCTATTAACTGAACTGTTGTAGGCGAATTCGGCCCTAGGTAATAAAATGTCCTAATTTCTAGTGTTTTCACCTACAAGACATCTCAATAAGTTTTTAAGGATTTAGTTCACTACTTTAGTCTGGCCATCGGTTTGAGAGTGGCAGGAAGTAGAAAATTTGAGCTTAGTCCCTAATATGTGCCAGAGGGTTTTTCAAAAGTAACTAGTGAATTGGACATCCCTATCAGATACAATGGTTTTTTGGTAGGCCATGTAACCTAACCACTTCATCTAAGAAAAGTTTGGCCACCTTGGAGGAATTAAAGGCTTTGGAACAGGGTATGAAACGAGCCATCTTGGAGAATTTATCGACCACAACATAGATTGAATCACGTCTCCTCTGGATCTTAGGCAATCATAACACAAAATCCATACTAAGGTCTTGCCAAGGACAATCGAGCATAGGTAATGGGGTATAAAGGCCAGCATTTTGCTTTTGCTGTTTGGTAACAGCACAAATTTGACATCTAGCCACAATCTGGGCAATGTTCCTTTTTATACTTGAACAATAGAACTGGTCCTCAATTGCTAGAATGGTCTTATTCCTACCGAAATGACCAGCTAGACCTTCTGCATAGGTTTCCCAAAATAAAAATTTTCTAAGGGAAGTCTTTGGAATACATAACTTGTTGTCCTTAAAAAGGTAGCCATCCTGAAGGGTATACTCACTATGCGAACTAGATGGTCCTTGTTTCACAGATTGATAGATTTCACTAAAGTTGGGACATGTCTCATATTCCTCTTTCAGTTTGTCAAATCCTACGACTTCAGTCCTAACAGAATTCAAGAGCATGGATCGACGGCTAAGAGCATCATCGACTTTATTTTCAGTACTAGCACGGTGTTTCAACACAAAAGTGTAAGCTTGAATGTATTCTATCCACTTACCGTGCCTAGGATTTAGTTTCTTCTGGGAATTAAGGAATCGGAGTGCCTCATGATCAGAGTATAAAACAAATTCCTGCGGTAGTAAATAATGTCTCCAATATCTTAGGGCTTGAACTACCGCGTAAAATTTCTTATCATAAGCTGAGTACCTAAGCTTAGCCTCATTCAATTTTTTACTAAAGAAGGCTATGGGATGATTTTCTTGACTTAGGACTCCTATACCCACTCCAAAAGTATCACAAGCAACCTCAAAGACCTTTGAAAAATTGGGTAACCTCAAAATGGGTGCTTGAGTCATCTTTTTCTTAATGTCTAGAAAGGCTTTATCTGCGGCTTTAGTCCATTCAAAGGTTCCCTTCCTAATGCAATCAGTGATGGGTGCAACTATAGAGATAAATCCATGAATAAATCATTTATAGAAGGTAGCAAGGCCATGGAAGCTACGCACATCATGTATACTAGTAGGTACTGGCCACTCAACTATGGACTTAATCTTTTTGGATCAGCTAATACTTCTTCGGAGGTCACTACAAATCCTAGGAAGTTGACTCTATGGGTCAAGAACTCGCATTTATTCAAATTGGCATTGAGGCTATCTTTTCTCAGGGCTTGACAGACTTGTCGGACATGGCTTAGGTGGTCTTCTTTAGTCCTACTGTAGATCAAAATGTCATCAAAATAAATCACAACAAATCTTTCAATGAATGTTCTTAGAACTTGAGTCATGATCCTCATGAAAGTACTAGGAGCATTGGACAATCCAAAAGGCATCACTACCCAGTCATAAAGACTCTCCTTAGTCTTAAAAGATGTTTTCCACTCATCCCCATGTTGATCCTCATTAGGTGATAACCACTCCTAAGGTCAATCTTAGAGAAAATAGTTGCTCCAGCCATCATATCTAGCATGTCATCAAAACGAAGAATGAAAAAATGATACTTAACTGTTATTTTATTAATGGCTCGACTATCAACGCATATCCTCCAAGTGCCATCTTTCTTGGAGGTTAAAAGGGTAGGTACTGCACATGAACTTAGACTTTCCTTAATAAATCCCTTTTTGAGAAGTTCTCTAACCTATTTTTGTAATTCTAAGTGCTCAGTGATTCATCTTATAATGTGGAAAATTAGGCAAAGTGGCTTCTAGGACTAGATCTATAGTATGTTGTATGTCCCTTAAAGATGGTCATTGATAAGGAAGTTCTTCAGAAAATACATCCTGGAACTCTTTAAAAATTATATTATCTCTTGAGGCTGTTCTTTTTGGGTTTGATCATGAATTTTCCTAGTAGTTAAGACCCAAACGGGTGAACCCTCAGTGATCTCACGCTCTAGTTTTTTAGCGTTGATTAGATTTAATCCCGGTTTTTTCTCTTTCAGGTTACTAGATTTCCTCTTAATGTGATCCTTAGGTGGAGTTGGGTTTATCACAAATTTCTTTCCATGGTGGTTAAAGGAGCAAGAGTTGGATCGATTATACAGGGTAGCATCATGGTCATATAACCAAGGTCGAACTAAGATGATACCGCTAACTCCCATGGGAAGGACATCACACCACACCTTTTCTTGATAGGATTGTAGTTAGATCATGACTTGGCATCTCAGTTTAATAAGGATAGAAGTTGAATCTATCCAGGATACCTTATAGGGATTGGGATGGAGAACCGTAGATAAATCTAAGGTTTTGATAGTACTGGTTGAGATGGCATTAACACAACTCCTGCTATTTATGATGATCTTACATATCTTTTTTCCTAATTCACAAATGTCTGTAGGATATGGGTCCTATGCCAATTCTTTTGTTCTTTGGTTTGAGTTAAGATACATCTAACAACTCCCAATAAATCAGATGATTCAATGACTTCCTCATCTCCTTATATTCATCTACTAAGTGTATTCCAGCTTTATATACTTCTCCTTTATGCTCATCAGTGGGTTCAGGATCTTCTTCCTGCAGTTCTCCTATGTGTAGGGATCGGGTTGGGTATTGACTAGCATAGTGTCCCAATTTATGACATCTAAAACAAGGAGCATTAAGATTAGGATTTCTCTGAACTTCAGGTAACTTATCCTTATCTTCCTTGCGGATTAATTGGGTGCTAGGAGCAAGTCGGTTTGGGTGCACTTGACTAGACCCTGGTTTTTTATTAGGGGTACCATTCCTAGTGGGTTCAGGTCAATGGATTATGGGTCCCCTTTGGAATCTCTCATAGTCTCTAGTTATCTGATAAGCTTGTTCAAGATCATGGATTTCTCTTAAAAATAATTCTCTCTGAATGTCCTCACGTAGTCCAGCCCTAAATCTAGATAGGGTCACAGCTTCAGATTCATTTATGCTACACCTTATGACATATTCATCAAATTTGGCTATGTATTTAGATACGGTCTTGCTTCCCTGACTCAGCCTCTGCCATTGATCTAAAAGTCTCTGGTGATAGGATAAGGGAAGATACTTTTCCCTAAGCTTAAGTTTCATGGCTCTCCAATTAGCTATGGGTATGTCTTTCCTTTGCCTAGTTATCCTTTCAACATTTTCCCAGTATAGTCTAGCCTGGCGAACTAACATGAGTTTAGCAAACTTAAACTTTCTCTTTAGACATTTCATACCACTCAAAGTACTGGTCCATATCTCCTTCTCAATGAGTGTATACCTTAGGGTCAAGACTGCCATCAAATGTAGGTGCTTCTAACCTGATGTTCCTAATGGCTCTTTCCTCCAAATCCATAAAGTCTTGGTGTGGGCGTCTAGGATTATGTTCAGGGGTGAGATCATGACGATGGGCTCTTGGACCAAGGAGAGTTGGTCTAAGTGATTCAGGTTCAGTGTGGTTTAATCGGTTCTCTTCAAGGGTCCCGATTCGCTCTTCCATTTGGTCAAACCTATTATTTAGTTGTCTAAATTGTTCAGTCATAGTTCTCATTAAAGTTTTAAGATTGGGATCCATGGTGTAACTTGGTTGTGTTTGGGGATGTTGGTAATGGGCTCCTGACCTGGTGGTCATGCAACATACAAATTCGCTTTAAGATTTCTAGACCTAGAAGCTCAAGTAGAATGAATCAACTCAAATTACAATCAACTCAATAATTATCCTTTCCACTGGCCAAATAAGAGGTGGGGTTGTGGAAGGCTCCCTCTGCTCTCGCAGGGACCTAATTAGAGAATCACAAGTCTGCTTAAGGCGTTTGTCGTTTGATCTCTAGCCCTAGACACTACTTTCAAGAAATAACTGAAGGATTGAGTGCAACAGTTTCATCACAATACTTGGAACTCAACCATGTAGGTGTTCCTAGCTTTGCTTTAGGTTTCTACTCAATTTTAATTAGGCTTGGGATCGAGATGAGGGTGGTTGTTTTGGGCCAAGAAAAAGTGATGAAATCCTTTCCTTACCTGAGATAGAGAAATTGCCCTTAAGTGAATTTAGTGATGCATGCACATACATATGAAAACCTAAAGTAAAATATGCAGATATATATATATATATTTTTTTTATTTTTATTTTTTTAGATCTGAAAATAAGAAAAAAATTATAGATTTAATGAAGATTAATTAGATGATTAAAAATTTCAGCACTATGCATGAACATGTCCTAGCCTGCTCTAATACCAAACTAATGCGGGATGTACCATGTAAGAGATTAAGAGCAATGATTTAGATTTAAGGTGCTTTACTTTCCGAAACAAGTAAGAATAAACTAAGGAAGAATATGCGAAGAGTAAAGTAACTATCCGCAGAACACGATTCACTAAGTAATAAAGAAAATAGGATCCTAGGGTTGAGAAACTACTATTTAGAACTTGCTCTTTCTTCAACAAAACATAACTTATGAGAAGGGATGGGTTTGATTACCAAGCAATGATGGTCTTCGTCTTAAAAGATTAGATTACACAACTCCCGGGATGGGCGCCTGGAAGAAGCTATGCTCTCGTGGATATTTCGGCTTTCCTTCAGATGGTTCTGGAGGCAATGAGGACTTTATTTAAGGATCGTAGCACCTTGGCGTCTTGGGGCTGGAATGCTTGGAACAGATGTTGGAACAGGTATTGTTGGGTCTCTCACCCTCTCCCTCATGGAGTATCAATGCTCAAGAGCACAGCAAAATAGAATAAAAAAACTCTTTCATTAATAATCAATTGTTTTCTTACAAGAAGGGAGTGATTTTTATAATAAACCTTAACCCTTGAATTACATGGAAAAAAATAAGGGCGCCATATTGTTTTCAAATAAGGAAAAGGTGGCATCTTGAAACAAGAGAAAGAGATTAGGGGATAGCTTTCTCAAATAAGGAGATAAACGACATCTTGAAACAAGAGAAAGAGATCGAGAGATAGCTTTCCCAAATAAGAAGATAGGCAGCATCTTGAAACAAGAAAAAGAAATCAGAGGATGGTGCCATATCCTGCTTTCCATAAGGAGTGGACGATAAGTCACCTTCCATAGGGGGCTTATTTGCTTTCTTTTATGCTGAGACGACTTCATGAAAATCTTAGGATGCTCTAATTGAGTAGATGGTGCCTACTTTGACTATGATTCCATGTGGGGCTTATTTGCTTCCTTTTATGGTCTTAGATCTTCAACTTCTTACACTTTGACTCAATAAATCTTAACTTGACTCAAATAAAATTAAATAAATCTTGACTTGACTCAAATAAAATTACTGGACTCATACTTGACTAAAATTATTGGACTCATATTGGCAAAACTTGATTACATGACTTAAAGTCAAACCAACATAAAGTAAGAAATTCATAATGACTCCGGACTCAAATGAAATGACAAAAATAAGAAATTCATAATGACTCTGGACTCAAATGAAATAACAGGAATATAAAGTCTAACTACATCAATCAGAAATCCATAATGAGCTCAGTAACCTTTGTCTGATCCTGGTGTCCACACCAGAAGATCTAATAGCGATGAGCAAAGGGGAGATTGAGCAATGACTGTGAGGAGAATATTTGATATTGAGTAGTCAGCCTCCTTCCACTGTAGGTGTTCTTTCAGTGGTTGTAGGAGGCATTGGTAGGAGGGGAGAGGTTTGAGAGTTTCATTGTTTCAGCCCTAATACTGTACCCTTGTGTATCACTGAACATATGCCTTCATATGACTCGTCCTAAAAGTTGTAAGAAATAATTATGCATTTGGTTGTAACCTTTTCTTAACTTTCTTTGTTATGTTGTCCTGTTGAATGCGAGTGTTATTAATGATTCTTATAGGTAGTTGTGACATTTATTACAAAATACCATGGCTACCGCACTTAGCTGCTTCAGACATGTCTGCTGGGTATTAATTTGACATTATATATGCATCATCCAAATCTTCAATTACATTTATAATGATCGTAATATCACAAGCATCATTATGCATTTATGTGAAATATACAAGTGCATTTATTTTATGTTCTTTTCTATGTTACATAATGTTGGATTTAGTTGTCAAAAGATAGCTTTGCATAGAACTATTTTTATAGAAACAATAATAGTTGCTAACGCTTTTATAATTATATGCATTTTTTATATTATCCTTAGTTGTATCCAAGTATGTGATAACAAGGAAGGGGAATTGATAGAACATTAGCATTTGCCAACTCTTTTCCAACAAATTTTGGAGTTCCTATAGAAATGTTTGCCGTATTAGGCAACAAATGGTTCACCGTTGTAGGTCACCTCCATAAGTAACACATACCTATTACATGAAATTTATTTGTTTATTGTTGTAGGAACTGTAGACTTAACCTAAACTAGTTGAGGTTTGCTACTACAGGAATCCTTTTTCTTCAATCTACTCGATTTTGAGTCATATTTTTAATAAGATACACAAATTTTAAATTTTTCTTCATCACTTCCTTCTAAGTAACTTTTGGTCTATCTTCACTTCTTTTTTCTACATGTGTTAAATTACACATTTGCATTGGTGTATCCCTTGCGCTGTGTTACAAATGTCCCAATCATGTCATTTTTCTCCCAGTTTATTTATCAATTGACATTACCTTCATCTTTTAATGACTAACTTTATTTCTCATTCAATCTTCTATTGTATTACCACACATTCTTCTCAATATTCTCATATCCACCATATTCATTTTCTATACATGTAAATTTTTAATTACCTAATATTTCGTACCATAAAGCATAGCCAATCTTATGGTTGTTTTATAATTTTTTTTGTTCAAATTGGCAGGTATTTTATGACCATACAATATTCCTGTTGCACTTTTTCATTTTATCTAACTTGCTTTAATAACATGGACAACATCTTCCTCAATCTCTCTTAATGAATGATCGATCTTAAATATAAAAAATAATCACTTTTGAAAGATTTATAGTTTTTAATTTTTACTCTATTCATCGCTATTTTTAATTGTACTAAAATTGTATTCCATGTATTCTATCTTTGTCATGCTTAATCTAGAACTATTAAATTTTAATGCATTTCTCCATAATTTCAGCTTACGATCAACCGTAATCTTAGTTACATCTATCATTATTATATCATCTGCAAATAATATGCATAATGAAATATCATTTTGAATATATTTAGTAAGTTTATCTATAACTAATGTAAAAATATAAGAAGTAAAAGTAAATTCTTGATGTAAACCTACTGTAATTAAAAGTTCATCGGTATTACTTTTAGTAGTTCTTATGCAAGTAATCACTTCATCGTATATATCTTTTATTATATTAATATATTTAATGGGCACTTTTTTCTTTTAAACACCCACCATAAGATTTTTTTAGGAATTGTGTCATATATTTTCTTGAAATCAATTAAAACCACATGAAGATCTTGTCTATTTTTTCTATACTTCATTAATCTTCTACGGAGAAAAATGACTTCTATAGTTGATCTTTTTGGTATAAAACTAAATTAATTTTATGATAGTTTTGTAGTACATCTCAATATATGCTTAATTATCCATTTTCAATGTTTCATAGTATGACTCATGAGTTTAATATCATAATAATTAGAGCAGTTTTGGATATCTTCTTTATTCTTGTACATTGATACTATAGCGCTCTTTCTTCATTCATCAAACATCTTTTTAGTCTCTAAGATCATATTAAATAAATTTATCATTCAAGTTACTCTTATGTCACCTAAACATTTTTAACCCTCGATGAAAATTTTATTAGGTTCCACTACTCTTCTTATTTCCATCTTTTTCATAGCATATTTTTATCCCAGATGTCCTAATTTTACAAACATACACTATATTCTTTCCTTAATGAAACTAATAAAGTATCCTAAATTATGTATATGATTTTGTTTAATAATTTATTAAAATGGCTTTATTTATTTTTATCTTATCCTTCTCAACCAAAACTTTTTGATCTTTTTTTTTTATTTAATGCAAATCATATCTCTAGTTTTTTAAAATCATATCTTTAGTTTCTCTCTTTTAGTCTTACAATTGTATATATAACACTCTTCATATACTTCATATACTTATAATTTTCATATAGTCTTACAATTGCATTCAATTTAGCCTTCTTTCTTAGTTATCTTATAGTTTCTATATACTTCTTTATTCTTACATTTAGATAGTTTTTATGGCTTTTTTTTGTTTCTTAATTAGTAATTGAATTTTCTCATTTACCATCAAGTTTTCTTATCATATGGTTATTTTTCTTTGAACTTTCTTAACACTTTTATAGTTATTTTACAATACTATTAGCCATCTTTTCACATATGGTATCAATTTTTCTATCTAAACTCAATTTTTCTTCCTTCATTTTATCCTGAAAGTTTGATTTTGATTTTGGATGCAAATAGCTAACATAATTGATCCTCATGTGGTTTTCATTTAATGGTCACTATCTCTACTTCTATCCATATGATGGTAGTCTGTTATTCCTATGCTCATCCCTATGAACCTACTTAAGATGGATGAGGGAGAGATATCTCTTATTCTTCATCTGGTATTACTGCATGACTTCTGATATTGATCACCTCATCCTCTTCAATAAGGTCACTTTGGGTTCTTGCTTTCTGTTTCTGTGCAATTGCCTTCTTGTTGTTCATATCTTCGCATCAGCTCTTCTTTGTCTCTAGCTATTGTTCTTGCTCAATTTTGCCTGTGCAATGCCTTTCACCCCATTTGCACTCCATCAGGTGGCACATGGTACATCTCTTCTACATGAAGGCGAAGGTGTTAGCATTCTCATCCTCTTGCATCTCTTAATCACAGGCTAACAGTCAAGATGGCAGTGCGTGACTTAAATATTGCATCACACTGTAGAGTGTTCAGGTCTTTTCAGGCATTAAGGAAAACTTGACAAAGCTTTTTCAAAAGAATCATCTTGCAATTCTCCATTTCTATGCTGTAGGTATGTGGGTGCATCTTAACTGACAATTTCAACTTGTTGATCACCCTATCACATACCAGATTCATTTTAACCTATCATAATACCCTGTGAAAGCTTAACATCTGAGAATCAGTGAATATAACCGGAAATGGATTTTGTGATTTTCTTTTCTTTTGGAAGTTTTCCTTTAATATATTGGTTCAACTTTTAAAGTCCATCAAAATTTCCTTCTTGGCATATGTGAGAGCAGTAGGAGTAGGTTAGCTCCCTGACAATCCACCACTCTGAAACAGGTATTGCCAAGAGGCTTTTTGTAGCCAATAGACATGCTAGTCTAAAAGCAACAATCTCCTTGGAATTCAGTGGTAAGGTTTCTTCTTGAAGAGTTATTTCATTGCGCACAAATGAACTAGCATCTTTAGTGAGTCAGTTGTTCTTGCTTCACTCTGTAAACTTGGCCCTCTAAAATTCAGACTGGCTAAGTGGACTATCTCTCATTGGACATCACATTAAGTTGAAATAATTCTTTAATACAGTGGTCAACTCTAGAAAGCATGTGGCTCAACATTCGCTGTGGAGTCATCATCAGCGATCAGAATTCATGTGGCTGAGTGGACTTGCCTCTCACCAATGATGCCATATCTGTTGAAATAATCTTTCAATCTGGTGATCCAATCTAGGAAAACATATTGCTTGGCATTCACCCTAAGATCATCATCAATGATGTTAACCTTCTAATTATATGTACAACACCAATTAATTAATTAACTAGATCTTTCTTCCTGGTTCCAAGGACAAGAGGAACTTGGGACTATAGCTCTCACTGTGATTTACACTCACGTACCATGGATGGCGTGTGCTTGTCATTGGTGGGGAACTAGGTTTTTCCAGAGACGCTGATGATGGGTTGATCCAGGAGGGGGAAAGATGGATGGTTCTAGAACTTCAGAGGCTTTGGCCATCAAAAAATGAGTGCTCAGGAAGCAGAGGAGCATCTAAAGGCAAAGGTATGGTCCCACCCTTGGGTGAAGGCCATTTGTTGGAGTTACTACTCCTTATGAGCAGTTCCAATTGATCATATATAGGGACTTCGAAGGATCATATATGTGTATCAGTTTGAGATTGCAATGGTTATGCCTCTTCTCAGAATGATGTCATATTGGCTGCTTTAATATTGGTAGAAACCTTTCGGCTCAAAGTATCGGACCTGATGCTTGTATGATCAAGTTTACTCACACCATTAGATTGGATAAGTTGATCTGTCTCCATGATTTTTTTCCAGAATATCAGGACTTTTTCATTCCTTATGATGACGAGTCATGGCTTTTGCTCCTTCCATCTTTCTTAGCAAAGGGGAACAAACTAAATATTCTAGCTTTAAGTATCGTCTACATTATGTATGCTGATATATACTTGGACATAATTTTTTTATGAAACCATTGTTGCTGGCATTTACACTGATCGGGACGTTCGTACCTCATTTACAGTTTGCTCAAGCGGAGATTGAACATGTTCGTAGCATGAGGCAGAGACTTGGTTCAGCCACCCCCGGCAATGGTCCCAGCCCTAGCCCCACCCCTCCAAATATGACCCAGCCTATCATGACTCTTCCACCAGAAACAACCACTATAACAGAACCCAAGCCATCCCCCACGAAAGCACTCACCGCGCAAGTTCAACCACCGCAGCCTGTGACAACTTTTGCAAATGCCTTAAGCAGTGCAGAAGAGGAGCACAAGAAAGCAGCAGCAGCTGTTGCAGCCAAGCTCACTGCTTCATCTTCCTCGGCACAAGTGCTGACCTCTATTCTATCGTCTTTGGCTGCCGAAGAAGCTGCTTCCAAGAATGGTGGTCTATGTACTGGAGTCTTTGCAAGCAGCCGACCCAGTTTCCCAGTGGATAAAAGGCCTAGACTCGAGAAGCCCATGACTGTCTCTGATATGGGTGGTACCTCCTATTTCGGGCAGGTTCAGCATCAGTCACAACAGCAAATGGCGTCCATTCCTCTTGCACTGCCCCAAGGCTCAGCCACAACCATACAGCCATTGTCCCAGGCTACTCAGGTAACTCAACCTTTCACACCACCTCTACCACCACTGCTGCCACCACCAGTGCAGCAGCAGTATGTACAGACCAGTGGAATGATGGTAGGGGTGGCACCTTTTGGGTACGTGGGTAATCCTCTTCCCCCGCCACCTCCTCTGCCAACCCATGCATCAATGGGGTTGACAAGACCTGGTGCTCCGCCACCTCCACCCCAGCAGCAGCAGCAGCTTCAATCAGCTACAACGGGGTTTTACCAGTCTCCAGGAATTGGTTTTTATGGGCAAGTGCAGACAACCCCGCCTGTCCAACGACAATGAAAATTATCATAATAGCTATAGGTCTTCCACATGACCCCGTGTCTTAATATGTATATTAAAGAGCCCTTTATTCGGGAATGTGTCATATTTCATGGAATATAGGTACATGTAGTCTGAGGTGAAGCAGGATCAGCACTGATGGAAATGTCTGTTTACAGAAGCATGGGTTTGTTATCTGCTAACTGTGGTCATAGATGAAAATTCTGAGATTTCCAGTCTCCTATTCTCTGCGGACGTGCATGTCTCCATCCTTTTTTAAGTTGGACAGTCATGGTGCTTTTTGTTCTTACTGGGGGATGAGCCAGTTTCTGTTGAGGGCATTAAGATCAAAGGTGAACTTTAATGCCACAATATTAGCCTTTTTGCTTCTCATTAATAATGCTGTTTTTGGACCGATGCAAACATAGCGTCGATGATTATTCGGCCATCATAGATGTTTGAAGAAAATCTGCTTATAAGTTTTGCGAAACCTTGACATGGTTGTGGTTTTGGAGGGCTCTTGGTTTGTCCCTCGCTGGGTTGTTTACGCCAGGGATGTCCGGGCCTGGATGTCATAATTATTATCTATTTGCTGTCGCTGTGACACCACGACACCTAGCACCCAGAAAGTCTAGTAATCGTCGGAGAGTTTTGGTGCTCAAGAAGGAAAGGGTAGCAACCATTGCAACGAAAAGGAGTGGAGCATTATTGCTGCTGGATTTATCCAGAGAGTACCAGGAGGAGGCTATACTTTGGTTGAGTAAGGCTTGACCTTACAAGCACTCCAATCTTGCACATTAGTTTGGAGTCGCATCTGATGCCGGCTGATAATTTAGGAATTTGAATATCAAAATCTTTATAAATAAAGTGAATTAGAAATCAATTATTATGATAAAAAAATAATTTAAATATTTGGCAACTAAAACATATTTTAATATAATGACAAACTGATTAGGAATTATTTGTAGATTTTGACAACATGTTGGCTGGTAGACAACAATAATATCATCTGTAGCTCTACTTGGAAAGCATCTGTATTTGAAAGGTTAAAAGTTTTTCTTTATCTGGTATTTAGTAATACATTGCCCACTAGGATGGTTTTGGCGAAGAAAGAAGTAATGATAAGCTCGGGATATATGTTATGTGGGCCTAATTAAGAGTTCGTGAAAGCTTTTTGTGCACCATGCATGGTAAATGTCCACAAGTGCATGTGGTCGTACATGCTCGAAAATATTTTTATCCCTTTCCGCACTACATTCATGGCCACATGTACGCATGGTCAATCACTGGGCATGGTGCAGGAGAACTTTTCCTAAAGAGAATGCTATATAGGACAGGGCATAAGATTTTAGGATATGGAGTTGCTTTTTTGAGCTAGTATATTTTAAAAACTTTTTTTTGTTTGCTTTATCATTAACTAAATTATGACTATCATATATCCTAAATTGCTATTGTGGTTATGATGATACATTCAAGGTCCAGTTTGATAGCACTAATTGTGATATTTGCATACCATGTTTGGGACTCTTTTAACAGGAATCCAACTTGATTTCATAAAAAGCCATCTCAAAATAATCCATTGCCACCCTTAAGTGAGACAGAGGTATGTGTTTGATTCAATGTTATTTTAGCTATCAATTTACATTATAGCTGCATGGATTTTAAAACTTGGGGATGTACCATCCAGGATTCCAACCTGAGACCTCTATACCTAGAGATTTCTATAGTCAATGCCAATTCATAACTTATTATTAAAAGTATTTTGGTTATGGTGCAACAAGGATCTCAGTCAAAAAGATTAATAAAAAGTATTTTTTGGATTCCTTGGTTTTATATAATTATCCAAGTTCTCCTTTATATATAATTGATTTGGGACTAATTAAATCTATAGTTACACAAGTTCTCATATATTTTTTGTTTAACTCTTGGCATCTCTATCAGATTAAGAATTTAATCTTAAACATGATCATGGAGATTGTGATGGGCTAACGGTTAACTTTCAAAGATCTTCTGTTGTAGTGTCCCTTAATCATGCATGAGTTATGTGTTATATCCACTCCGATATGGCTTTGTAATAACTCAATGTCTTATCCAAAATTACTATGTCAGGTTTTTGTGTTTACAAGCACCTAAAGTCTTCTTAACATGCAACTAATACATGCCCACAAAAATCTACATATGGGCCAATCATAGTGGTTTTCATGATTGAATTTGTACTCTTGGGCTGGACTTACATTAAGATTTAAATAGAAACAATTTGTAGGTTCACTTCGACATTAATTACATGGCCAAAAGATCTTGGATTCTCAGCAGGGGACTAAGATATCCAACAATTTCTGGCTAATCTTCTATTTATTTATTTTGTGACACGTGGTATGGATATGGATTTGGGATCGTAGCCACAAGCTTTCAGGAAGAAAGACAAATGGCATGTGCATCAATTGTACGAAAGAAAAAGGGAGGTGGCCAAGTTGCCTTAACGTTAGATCTTAGAAGAGATGCCTTTCTTTTGCCTTTAAAGGCTGGATCTGCGATTCCCTGTTCTTTTAAAGCACACAGACCTGCCCTTAAACCTGTGTCCCCGAACTTGTGGGTGGGGATGTGAATTAAACTAATCACCTCCAGCACCCTTTGCAAATCATTAGCCAACTCAAAAAGAGAGAACAACAAAAATTCTGCTTTTAATTTTTATTAACCAAGCATTTCCATTCATCTATTAACTTAATTTCTGGATATTAAGCTTGACTGGGCATTGCCAACCTATTTCCTCCTCTTTTTGCCATAATATGCACCTAAAATCTCATCCAGTGTCCATCCATACCTAACCATCCCAATGTTAGCTCAAGAGATCCATTAAACCATCCACAAGTCCAGTGCAATCTAAAAAGGCGCACACAAAAAAAAAAAACAAAAATCCTAACCATATAACCTCCACCAAGTTTACTTTCCTGGACTCAAACCAAATCAGCATGCCTGTGACCCTAACAAGCATTAACTGTCTAAGCTATAACCAACACCATTACCAAAACATGTTAACAACCATTTGAGGTTCTTGATCAATTTCTTAGAATGCTCATATAATGGCCTAGCCTGTCCCGTGGATCTAAACATCATTTACGTTTCCAAGTGTTTGGTTTATATAACTGCTCTGTACACTGACAAAATATATGGTCTACAGCAAAACAAAAATATTGTAAGCTGAGAGCAGAGAAAAAGAAGCTCTCTTCAAACAGTTACTTCTTTTAAATCTAATCAAGAAGCTCTTCCAAAAAATACTGTGAAAGAACATATAATTTATAACAAGAAAAACTTTAGCAGCATTTGGCACTACCCAATAGTGAAACAAGAAAGATAAGTTAAAATGAAAGGCAAAGGAAACAATAAAAAAAAAAATTAAGAACAGACTTAATTACATTCATCAGCCTTCATCTCAGTTTATCTCCAAGAAAAATTCTTTCACCGTTCTTGGACTGCAGATGATGTCAAATGGCTTTTCACCAAGGCTGTCTTTCAAGATAGCGATCTGCCCCTCTTTGATGAGAACTTCTTCATCAAGTTATTCAAATTTCTTTTTAAGAGAAACGACCTTATGATTCAGAAGCATATCAGTCTCTCTTGAATGCTTCACCTCCTCCCACATATGGTCCCTCTCCTCAGCAGTTATCAAAAGTTTATTGCAGGTTGCAGTCAGTTCCTTTGTGTCCTTGTGGAGATAATGCTGGAGATGCTTGATGCTCTCATCTTTCTTCAACATCTATTATTATTCAGATAGACTCTTAGCGGAGATATAACAAATAACAAGGGTAAAGGCCATAATTTAAATGGGTAATTAGTGGATAACGCATACCGCTATAACTTTGCTTAATTATGTTTTAAGTAAAAGAAAAAAATAAAAAAAACATAATAAACAGATCATGGTGACTGGTTCTGACTGTAGATTTAAATAATTAAATTTTTTCATCGAGACTAATAAACTGACACTAAATGTCATATGGATGCGTAGATGGAGAGGTGCCATCCATCTGTCTACTTTCTGATCATGTCATAGCTGCAGCCCCTTGCCCATAAATGAGAGGTTGGCAGTGATGGCATGAAGAAAGAAGCAGACAATGGATCTCCCATCCACACATATGCCACCAAACGTCATAGACTAATGCCTAGTATTTCATGCAGTAAACACATATTCTTCCATAGACACATGCAAGGTTTAAATATCTATTTTCCAGACAGAGATACTCGCTTATAAAGTTCTTAAGATAATATTAAAACCGGGGTTGGATCTAAAGAAATCAAAATTTCGCTATAAAATTCTAAGATAGTAAGCAATGGATCATACCTCAGAATGCTTTGACCTCAGAATGTTTTGCTCTCTAATTTCTTCATGAAAGCCCCGTCTCAAACCAACGATTGTCTTATCCTGTTCACTGCACACCCTTTGTAGCCGTGCAACCACTTTTTGCAATTCCTTGTTCTCCCTCTCCTTGTAGCTTCTTCTGAAGCACTCCCGTTCCACTTCAAGTCTTTAACCGAAACTATTTTCCTCTGAAGAGATATATTTTTCTCTGCAAGATCTCTCGCCTGTTCCCGAAGCCTCTGCTCCTCCCATCGAAGCTTTTCATACCTCATGGCCCAGTCGTTGTTCATTCTGTCCATTTCTTGCTTAGCCCATTTCGCACACTCTTTGGCTGAGGACCTAGAGAGAGATAATAAAACAACTAGAGATAAAGTGTACTTGCATGAATTTAACTCAACAAAATAATTCTTATCCATAAAAGAAATAATAAAACAACTTACGCAGGTCAATAAATCCTCGGGCATTTGAGAGCCATCCTGAATCATTTCCCCTATATTTTTTCTATCGTTCTGCGATGATGCCTTCCAAAAGCTTCTCCCCTTGCTAGAGGATTGAGGAGCTCTAGATGTTGGGTTACTGCTCGTGTTGGTGGATGCTGAATATATAAATAAATTAAAGAACCACTTAAAGAACCACCTCATATCTGAAACTGTTATGAGGCACATAAATATCTTCCAAAAGATGAAATAAACCGATTGGCTTGAGTCGGTGGAATAAATTTTTCTCGTTTTTAACGTCGTCGAGAGGGAGGAGAAGGTGGGATTACAAAGGAAAGCAAAGCAGCGGCGCTAGAGTTAAGGCGGATGATTTGCTGGTGTTGACTCATATTTACAATTATAACCCTACTATAAGTAGTCATCCTTCCTAAAGAAAAAGCGTGAGGTTTAGTGGTTCCGTGACTTTGACCAAGTTCATGCATTGCATCAATTTTTTTGAAAAGTTATCCATTATGAAAAATTTATCCATTATAGAAGTTCTTTTTTTATCAAAATTTAAAATACTATATAATTAAAATTAAAATTTATTAAAAATTAAGTAACAATTTACTTAAAATTTATATGTGATTGATTTCTTCACTATTTTTTGTAAGCCTATCTTGAATTAGAAAAATATTTTTTTGAGAAAAAAAGATATTGTTAAGTTAGGATGGAAAAGTTTAAAGAATATTTAATTCAACTTTTTTTCATCATAATAAAGCACCTATTACACAATTTAACACATAAACTATATAATTTGTAATTCTAAATTATTGATCTCGATTAAAAAATTTTAAAATTTAAATTCATTTTCACCTTCGTAAATTCTAAATATTGGTCCGCAACACATGTGCGCCAAGAAAGGATATTTTTATTCTCGACACATACGGTGTAGACCAATAAGGAAGGACGGTATGTCTTTCCTCATCATGCATGGTGCACAAACACTTTTCCTAATGTATAAAGATTGCTCATCAACCCATCACTCCTTGATTGACTAGCTAGTAGCCGTCTTCATTAGGAAATTATTTTGATTTTAAACTTTGATGATGGTATCGACATCATATTTCTCTAAAATGATATTTAATAAAATTACTAAAAAAACCTCTAATCAGCAATTTAAGAAATCTCTCGTGGCCAAGTGTACGAGGCCTTTAACTTTCTACACATGATGAAAGCATATTATAAAAATACTTTTGGATTCATAATTGGTAAGTTCGCTGGTTGATTCAAAAATTTAAATTCATTTTCACCTCTGTAAATTCTATTTACAGGCACACAAGTTGCTCTTAATTTTTTTTAGAATTATATAACAAATTTCTACCACATTAAATAATAGAAAGTCAATACAAGGATCTCATTTATTTATTTAAAATATTATGAATGTAAAATTATTTCTAATAAAACTAGGAGGGACCGTGCAATTATGAATAAAACTTGAAGCGATCAAAACAAATTTAAACCTATTTTAGAATATGATATTAAGTCATTGAAATATTCAAATTAAAATATAATATTGAATTATAATTTTGATTTCTAGTATTTCAAATAACATAAATAACAATTAACAATGATGATTTTCATTTTAAATGATCTTTCATTGATAGTGGTTAAGAAGTATTTAGAGAAAATGTCTCAAAAACATTCCAACCTAATTCATATGATCAATTGTCAGCAAAAAAACATATAATATAATATAAATATATGGCGTAGTATGAAAATACTTAATTTTTTATCTTGATAATAGCCACAGCTGTAAGCAAAAGAATTCTGGCTACTACACTTAGTTTTCTATGATTATTTTTTTGTTTATTAAAAATAAATGGAAACCTTGCTTGAATGGAAATGAGAGAACAATTGATTGATTGAAAGGTAATGGGGACCTTGCTTGAATGGAAAGTTACTCCCATCATGGCCATATGACATTGTTTATCAAATATGGTACATAAAATATAGATAACCTTTTTTTTCTTTTGCTTGTGTCACTCAAAAATCAAATTATGTAAATAATTTTGAATACCTCTAACAATCTAGTTAGATAACATATGTTTATAAGAATTTGCATGGATCAATAAAACTTGATGCATATGATTGGGCGATCATATTTTTTATATATAGACACATATACTGTTGCCGCCGGGATCCATCCTCCAACTCGGACGCAGTCGATCTCCAAGGGTGGACCTGCACACAAGTCCTCGCACGAGAGGCGTTGGGGGTGGCCCTCCGCGGAAGACCCTCCGATGCTCAAGTCAGTGGGAGGAAATCGGCGATCAATCAAAAAATGGGGAGGTGGATCTCTCCGGGGAGTCTCTCTGAGGGCGGCCAATCGAAAGCTCTAGGGGGTGAGAGCACCGACGAGCAGCTGGCGAGAGCGGGAGAGTGAGGGTGTGAGGGCGCGCGCCTACCTGAGGGAATCTGTGAGCGTGATACTTATAAGCTATCACCTGGATCTTGAGCGCCTTCTGGAAGGTTCAGAGGTTGTTAGGATACGGGGATGGATCGAATCGGGCCGTTGTGGGGCTGTTGGGATCCATATCTTGTCTGTTAGGGGATCGACAGCTAGGAGAGCTCCTTGATGGCTTGAGATCTGGTAGGTGTGTAGGTCTCGGGTAGCCTTGATAGGTTCTAGACCACTTCTCAACATAATTCTTTGCCTAGGATGTTGTTACAGTAGGTTTAGGCTCTCCCGCGTCAAGTTCCGCGGAGGTGAGTATTGGATCGTGGGTCGCTCAGTGAAGCCGTGCCATGGAGGCTCGGGGGAAACGAGCTACAGGAAGCTCGGGAGAGCCGAGATATGGAAGCTCGGGAGAGCCGAGCTATGGAAGCTCGGGGAAGACGAGCCATGGAAGCTCGGGAGAGCCGAGCCATAGAAGCTCGGGGGAGCCGAGCTACGGAAGCTCGGGGAGGACGAGCTATGGAAGCTCGGGAGAGCCGAGCCATGGAAGCTCGGGGAAGATGAGCTATGGAAGCTCGGGAGAGTCGAGCAATGGAAGCTCGGGAGAGACGAAGGGAGGAGGTCAGTCTTAGCCTCCTTGCACGGATATTAATGCAATGACGGTTTTACCCCCCAACACATGCCCTCCACTCCCTAGTTCGAAGCATAGGTTCGGGCATAGGGAGTACAAGTTCAGGTGGCACGCTTTGGATGGGGAGATTTGGTTTAGACAGCCCGTGCAATGATGCTCTAATTAATGCGGCAGGGTCATCATGCCTTCGTGGGTAAGGCTCCTCCAAGAGTGACGGTTGGGAATATACCACGTTGCGAATCCCGATTAATACGGCGTTTGTTGAGGCGGTTCCGGATGCCTTGGGCGAGGCACCTCGTCTTCTCAAGATGGCTTCCTTAGTGGGGAAGCAAAGTGGTAGCCGCGCTATATATATATATATATATATGTTTGCAGTATTCTCTCGTTTTGTTTCTTGAAGAGTCTCGCCCTCCGCAACGCTCGCCGTTTCGCCTGGTGCTTTTCTCGGCTAAGATGACGATGAGCCCCGACGACATAGCTTCGGAGATCGTTGCTGAGGATGTGGGAAGGATTCGTCAGAGGTATGGAATACCCCAAGATGTCGTTCTGCGAGTGCCGGAGCCTGGACATAGGGTCTCGCGAGATCTGGAGCGCGGGGTCTTCGTTTATGAAGATAGCTTGAAAGCAGGCTTCCATTTTCCTCTCCACCCCTTGGTGAAGGAAATCATGACCCACTATAACATCTGTTCGGCGATGGTGGCCCCAAACAGCTGGCGGAGCATCATCGGATTTATCTCAATGTGCCACCAAATTCGGATTGCCGCCACTCTCCCTCTTTTCCGTGCTTGTTATCATCTGATACCCGGGAGGAAATCAGAGTGGCCCTACATCGGTCCTCGGAGGTCCTTTAACGTGATTGTGGATAAGCCGTCCTCTATAAAGGGATGGAAGAGTCGGTTCATCATCGCCGAGGGGAACATTGGTTCCGACTTCCCTCGAAAATCGGGAAACTTTGTTAGGGATGCGGAAATGCATCCAGTTTTGTCAGAGCAGGAGGAGAGAGATTTGGATGTCCTTCGTAATGGCCGAGTGTTCTCGGCCAACGATCTATTATCAGAGGGGGCCCTCTTCACCGCCGGGCTTAGCCCCCTGGACCCACAAGGTGAGTCCTCCCTTTTATTTCTCTGCTGTGTGTTGCCCCGATGAGCGTGTTTGGATTTAATCACATATGTTCCGTTCTTATAGCCAAGAGGTCGGCATTGTCGAGCCTCGCCAAGAGGAAGAGAGGCAAGCGCCCAGGGGAGAGCAGCGGCATGGATAGTGGTAGGCCCGAGAAAAGGGCTCACACCTCCGTAAGGAGCTCACCGGACGCCGGAGCGGCCATGATAGGAGCGCTGGGGGCGAAGGAGGATCCAGGGAGGATAGCTGCGATCCCTGTCCTCCCATAGTGGAAATAACGGATAGTTCAGATGAGACTCCGTTAGCTCGTCCGGCCGCGTCCCCTGTGAAAGAGGAGCCGGCGACGGGTTTGGCGGAAGCGGTCGTTTATGGGGGGCCTTTCGCCTCCGCGGGTTACTACCGACTCCAGTGGGGGAACAAGGGAGAGAGGCCACTGGTGGAGAGGTTCGGG
This sequence comes from Calamus simplicifolius, assembly GCA_900491605.1. Taxonomy (NCBI): domain Eukaryota; kingdom Viridiplantae; phylum Streptophyta; class Magnoliopsida; order Arecales; family Arecaceae; genus Calamus; species Calamus simplicifolius. The sequence goes on from UESW01004777.1 coordinate 199,316, forward strand.
AGGAGTCCGAGAGTAGTGATGCCGGACCGCCCGTAGCGGGTTAAGAAGCAGGCCAGACAGAGGCCTCGGGGGAGCCTACGGAGGAGACGCAGGTGATGTGACCGAAAAGATGGGTCAGAAGAAGAAGCGCAGCAAGGTGAGAGTCCCGCAATGGGGACCCCTTCGAGAAGGATTCTGGGGAGGCTGGCGCTTGGGTTGGCCGAACTGTCCGAAGAAGCCCAAGCTAGGGCTCTGATAGAAGAGGCTGGGAGGTTGAAGGCCTCTCAGACGGAGGTCGCCCAGGTTGGTTCCTCGGGCGGAGATGGCCAGCCCAGTAGCTCGAACGCTGGTGTTGAGGAGGCGTTTTCTGCCTTGATGAGGTCGGCCTTGTACCCGGGTGTGGATCCTTTGGCGGACAGGTTTGCGGATCTGGAGTTGGTCGATGCCGCGTTTGGGCAACAGGGAGTGGCCGAAAGTATCCACCTTCTCCCCGATATTGACAATCCGACCCTTATGAAGATGACGCGGGCCTATGCCTCTCGGGTGAGTTACCACTCTTGGGTGGCGGGTGCTTTTTGATTGACTTAATCGCGAGTTTTTACTCATCTTCTGTCCCACAAAGTGCCCTGCTTTCTCGGGCGATGTGCTGGCGTCTGAGTTTGGCGACGAAGGCCAGCGTTCAGGCCAGGAGAGACAATGCCGAACTTCGATCGCGAGTAAAGGTGTCCGAGAAGTTCGAGGAGCTTCTGGCCATTAGCAACAGAAGTTTGGAGGGGATGAAGACGGCATATCAGGCCGCTCTAGCCGAAGCGTCTAAGCAAAAATGCAAAGTGGAGGAGTTGCAGGGATTCCTGGCGAAGAATGACGACGCGTGCTTGGAGCTGGCTAGAGTTGAGTCAAAACATTCCGAGGTGACGGTGATGCGACGGGAACATAATGAGAGTTTGGGCCGGCTGGAAAGGGAGGCTGCCGACGAGAGGAAGCGCCTGACCAGAATGCTCAATGAAGTAGAGGAGAAACTGAAGCGGCGCGATGACGAAATCGCCGACTTGAGGGCCGGCGCTAAATGGCACCAAGGGATGATAGCTCGGGTGAGCAACGAGCTATCCCAAGCCCGGGGAGAGGTCGAAGCCAAGCAGTCGAGGATTAATGCTCTCCAGGAGAGGGTCGAGCTGGTCGGAGCTGATAGAACAAGGGCCAGGGGTGAGGCCGAGGAGCTGACCAAAAGGTTGGCCAGACGAGAGGAGGAGGTACGATCTCATCCCCCCTTCTTAGCTTCTTTTGTTGGTCTCTTGTGATGCCGACTGATTTTGGTTTTGCAGATGGCAAAGTTAAGGTTGGAGAATCGGGCTTTCCAAGGCGAGCTCGTGTCTAGCCGCAGTAGGAGCTCAGAGCTCGAGGCGCGGGCTGGCGAGTTCGAGGAGCAAATCGTTATTTGTGGGCTCAAGCTGCGGAGGCTGAGAGGCAAGTTGCCGAGGCTAAGGTGCAACTCGCCATACTCAAGGGGGAACAGGACGTGATCGGCTGACGCCTTCCAACTTGGAATGGAAGAGTGCAAAGACAAGATATCCAGTGAGCACCCAGAATGGGATCTCTCTTTTCTGGATACTGAAGCTCCTGATGCCGGTGAGTCCGAAGGAGAAGAGGAGGATGAGTACGTCGATGCCTCTGATACCGATCCTGGTGCCACCCCGGGTCTCAGCGAGGCTGCAGCTTCTGAAGGACGATCGCAGACTGCCGCTGAGGGGGCGAAGGTATTAGAGAAAGGCGAGTCAAGTCACACCTCTGCGGACGTAACCAAGGGTTCCTCTGGAACTGATGTGGTTCCCGGCCTTTAAGAGCCACCCCTATTTTCACTTTTTGAAAATCTGCTTGATGTCTTTCAATGAATGAACTCTCTATTTCTATTTAAGTGTTTTTCCTTGGATGGCCCTTTGCTCAAATCTCGCCTCGAATCGCGAGCGACTTATGGCTTGTTGATGCTCTTTGGTCATCTTTATTCCGGGATCGAGGGAATGCATTGGCCCAAGGCGGGGCGATAGCCTTGACTGGAAACCGAAAGACGGTCTGACCCGGTTCACATTCGTTCGATGCAACAAATTGATAAAAGTTTGAGGAACGAAGTTGGTCGGTTGAGGCCGACTGGTAGGGTAGGTCGGCTAGGACCGATAGAAAATAAGTTGGCTAGGGCCGATAGACGAAATAAGTCGACTAGGGCCGATAGGTGAGATAGGTCGACTAGGGCCGACGACGAAGTAGGTCGGCTAGGGCCGACGACAAGATAGGTCGGCCGACAAGATAGGTCGGCTAGGGCCGACGCAGGGGTGGTTGCCGAAGTATTCTGCGTTTCCTTTGCCACTTCCTTTTTCGTCAATGAAAGAAGTTTGCGTAGCCTTCGCGCTCATTTCTCTTTTGAGACGCAACTTTGTCGCTCAAGTTCTTCGAGCGATTAACTTCATTGAGAAGCAGTCGACGAACAATCGGTTTTCGTGCTTTTTGCTATCCTGCCAGCGCCCTGCCGTTCTGCAGGTAAACCGATTTTTATTTCACCGAAATTGATGATACGGCACTGTGGGAATATAAAGCTGTTCTGGTGCTTTCCGGAAGGTGTTCTTTTCCCATGCGGGTCATTTTGACATACGGCGCACCCAGCCGTTCACCATTGGAGGATATACTTTCGTAGGACGATCTCATGAACCTACCAGTTTCCGTAATGCAGTGGACGATTCTCTGCGTTTAATGATCGCGATTCGGGATCAAGAGGAAATCTTCGCATGCGTCATATAGTTCAGGTGGTGGGCTCGGCGCGCAATAGGGCGCCGCTTTCATCCTGGGAGGCCACGTGGAGGTATGGCCCAGGTGTTTGAATCTCGGGGCTTATAGCCTTGGTAATTGTTCCCGGTCCATTTTTGGCCTATAAAAAGGGGAAGAGGGGTTGTGTTAAGTCGTCCCAAAGTTTCTTTCCCATTAGAGTTTCCATATGCTCGTTTCTCTGCTGTTGCGAGTGGGAGGACCGAGCTTTCCTCTCATAAGCCCTTCGCCACCGGATAGCTGGGGCGATGAAGGAGCTGCCGAAGAATGGCTCGCCCTTAGGGGATGAGTCCCGGAGATCATATGGAGAGCGCACAGGGAGGGCGCAGAGATCACACGGAGAGCGCACATATGCTCTTCCAGTGTGACCTTTGTGGTTCCCCTTCGGGGACGTATGGTAGGAGGTGCACGCGGGCTCCCCATGGTTTGAGTGAATTTCGCCTCCTCCCTGGTTTGGATTCCTGGGCTTGCCCGCCTGGGGAATCTTTTGCCACATGGGGAGGGGTGAAAGCGTGCCGCCCGCCGACACCTTGTCCTTGAGAATTTGGGCAAGTTGGGGCGGTACACACACTCGGTTTGGGAGAGCGTTCGGCGCCAGGGTCCGCTGGCTTCCTACCTGCTCGCCGGGGGTCCCTTGGTTGGGTGGTCTGGGGTAGTATCCCGTCCACCCATTCCAATCACCCTGATATCTCGGTTGGGTCACCGAGATATCATTATTGACTGAAGCTGGCCGCAATTATTGGTCCATGTCGCCCGGCCATTATCGGCTCGAGCTGACTGGATGCGGCTTATCTGGTTCGGCAGTCCGGACGCCGGAGCATCACAGTTGCCCAGATCTGCTTTGGAGCAGTTGCCCGAGTTTGTACTTGTCTTTATTTTACGCATTTCAATGCTCTTGTAACGCCTTTTAGGCATTTGTAACTGGTTTTGATGGCAATGAAAGAGAGTTCTGTTCTGTTTCTCAATCTTATCTCTTTCGTGCCGAGTTTGTTGTCGTTGGTCGTGGGGTACAAAGGCGTCCCGCTCGTTCTTAGGCGAGGATCCCGCGCTATCCGAACTAGTCGAGGTTCGCAAGCGGCGGTCTGGAGATTGTTCGGCGGAACACGTTCCTTATCTTGGTCCGAAGCTCGGATTTTGTCTCGTCCCTCCGAATGTTATGGCTCGGCCTTGCCGAGGTTTGGAGGAACTTGGACTGCCAAGGTTCGGTTGTTCGGAACCGATGTTGTTTATTGCTCGGCCCGACCGAGGTTCGGAGATGTTTTACTTGGCCTTGCCAAGGTTCGGAGAGTTTTGCTCAGCCAGGTGGAGAGCTCGGCCCAGCCAAGGTTCGGAGAATTTGTCGCTCGGCCCAGCCGAGGTTCGAAGATTTTTACTTGGCCCTGCCAAGGTTCGGAGAACTTGTTGCTCGGCCCACCGAGGTTGTTTTACTTGGCTTAGGTTCGGAGGTTTTGAGCCGCCCAAGGTTCGAGAACTTGAAGGTTTGGACTTCGGGGCTCGAGCTTAGTTGCCACTATGAGCCGTAGTGTTAGGTCCCTGCGGCGCTTGGTGAGGGGCGCCAGGGCGAACGGGCGGTACATGGTCACGCTCTTCATTTATGACGTTATCCCTCCCGAGGGGACGAGTCACTGGCCAGGCGCTGGATTTCTTCCTTTTTGTGCTTCCCGAAAGGGGGCCAGCTTTAAAGAGCTTGGGGAAGTGTCGGGAGCATTCATTATGGGGGGCCGGCAGATCGGAAATACTCTGTTCAGGGGGTTCCCGAACAGTCCGTACGTGCTTACCGATCTCTCTCGGGATGGGGCACGACCCTTCGGATTCCGCAGGCAATTAAAGCGATGACACGTGAGTTCTCATAGGTCGGTGGCTACGGTGCGACCGATCGAGATACTCGCCTGGCAAGTATAAATATGACCGAGGGGTGTTGGTCTTAGCCATCCCTCGGTTTAAGTCTCGAAAAGTATTTGGCCATGGCCTCTCAAGGAGCGATCCTCCGAGGAGTTACGTGCGTCGATCAACGGTTTGCTACACCCGCGAGGGGCGTCCCACGATTATGTCGATGGGCTGGGCCTGGCGTCGACCCTTGCGAGCCAACAGCAGCTCGTGAGGGTCGTTGAGGAGTATGTGGACGTCTCCACAAGGGAGGCGGAGGCCCTGCGCCGGGTGGCGGACCGGCAGAGGGAGGAGATCGTCGCTCCGCCAGCAGGTTGCTGACCTTACCGAGCGCTTGGAGGACCTGCTGGCATCTGGGAGCGACACCGAACCCTATTAGGGCCTCTTTTGCTTTTTTCTTTTTTTTTGTTTTTTGTTTCTTCTTGTACTTTCCTTCTTTAATCAATGAAAAAGGCCCTTTTTTGGATAATCTTCTCATTTCACGAGTTTTTAGCTCTAAGAAATGCCACTCATATAATAGTTGGGGAGCCTGGGTGGCTCCACTGGTTCACGCCGAGTCACGGCTTGTTTGAGATAGGCGCTTTGTTCGGCAGGTTATAGGGGCGCCCAAAGACTTTAGTAGCAAAAGGAATTCCCCGGCTTTGCTTGGGGCTCGTGGCCGGTTACGTAGGGCTTATTGAACCCTTTAGGGGTTCGCCGAGGCACATTCTTTGTGCGTATTGACGGTTTTTGCGCAGTGTGCCTTTTTTCAGAACCGGCCGAAGTTCTTGGGGACTATTAGAAGTCCTTCGGCTTTAACCGGGGCTGCGTACTTCGGTTTCCGCCGGGATTTTAGCTCGAAGAATTTTTACTTGGCCCTGCCAAGGTTCGGATATTAGTTGCTCGGCCCAGCCGAGGTTCGAAGAATTCGTACTTGGCCCTGCCAAGGTTCGGAGAATTGTTTCTCGGCCAGCCGAGGTTCGGAGAATTTTTACTTGGCCCCGCCAAGGTTCGGAGAATTTGTTGCTCGGCCAGCCGAGGTTCGGAGAATTTTTACTTGGCCCTGCCAAGGTTCGGAGAATTTGTTGCTCGGCCCAGCCGAGGTTCGAGAGAATTTGTTGCTCGGCCCAGCCGAGGTTCGGAGAATTTTTACTTGGCCCTGCCAAGGTTCGGAGAATTTGTTGCTCGGCCCAGCCGAGGTTCGGAGAATTTTTACTTGGCCCTGCCAAGGTTCGGAGAATTTGTTGCTCGGCCCAGCCGAGGTTCGGAGAATTTGTTGCTCGGCCCAGCCGAGGTTCGGAGAATTTTTACTTGGCCCTGCCAAGGTTCGGAGAATTTGTTGCTCGGCCCAGCCGAGGTTCGGAAATTTTTACTTGGCCCTGCCAAGGTTCAGAGAATTTATTGCTCGGCCCAGCCGAGGTTTGGAGATTCCTGTTCA